>CM040119.1:215912450-216474430 GCA_022559845.1 Amorphophallus konjac
GGGAGTGGTGTACGGGCCGACCCTTAGAGACGGTTTTTAGACTGGTTTCCGTCGAGCCCCACGTCTGTAGCTAGAGTCCAGCTAAGGGGAAAACCAGTCAGAGGGCCAGACCAGGGACGTGTGGTCTGTGTGTGCACACATGGTTGGGGGCAGTTGGACCCGCGCTGACGAGCGTGACCCCAGCTAGTCACTTGTTTGCAGTACTTGTTCGGTGTCCGTGCCTCTGGAAGGCGCTACCACGGCAGGCAGTTCACCTACGGTGCGGTGTAAGTCGTCAGGGGACGCTACCGACTGTGCTTCTAGTGGGAGGTACTCCTGTCGAGTCAGGAGTGTCAGGCTGTCAATCGTCGCGGCTTCGACCTTCAGGTTTCTACCGTGTTGGCCGTTGTGTTCCGGTTGTTTCACCGTGGCACGTGTGTCGGTCTTCGTGCCGTGAGACCGGTGCTTTGTAGATGGTAGGGTTTCCCTTTTTGAGGTACTCGCTTACTGCTAGCGTAGCGATTTCTCCGTTTGCGAGGTTGGGTTCGAGTGATCCCTACTGAGTCTTGTTCCGAGACTCATTCCCTGCGTGTTTTCACCGTGTTTCAGGCAAGGCGAGGCTTCAGGGGAGTTCGTATGAGGCTCAGCGCGGTTCAGGTGCCCAGCGTTAGTGCCAGAGGTCAGAGCTGGGGTATGCCCCATGTAGCTGTACTTTCTTTTCTTGTCTCTGTACTAGTTGTGGACTACTGTTGTTATTTTATTGTTATATTATAGACCATGTAAAACGTTAATTCATTCCTGCTTATTTATATAACTGCTTAATTTTTGCAATTATTTATGATACTTGTGTAGTTTCCACACCATCCTTCTAACCCTTCCGAGTCTTCGGACTCGTGGGTGGCGGTGCGAGTCTCGGGTTATCGGGCCTTCCCGGTAATTGGATTCTTGGGTCGTTACAAACAGGGGGGGAGGCAAAGGTGGGGAAGGACGCCTAGGGAGGGGTTGACATGAGGGATGAAGGATGGGAGTCCTTGGTGACCTTGGGTGAGGAGTGTAACACCCCTAAAATTTCTAAAAAAAATTTCAGGAATTTTTTGGGATTAAAATATAATTACTAAGTAATTTAAAAGGCTTAATGGGCTATTAAGAAGGAATTAGTGCGTTATTTAAATCCATTTAAAAGCCCTATATTCATTAAAGGTCTAATCCCAACTCAAATAGGCCCATAGACCAATTTCTAAGACTTTTAGGCCCAAGCCCATTATTAGAAACGTGAATTGGATAATTTACGGATTTAAAATAGGATATATACACCAATTGGGGGATAAATGAGAGATAATAAGACAATCCAAATTTTTTGGATTAAGCGTCGCCAGGCGGTCTATCGCAAGACCGCCAAGTACTCCCTAGCGGTCCGGCTATGACCGCTAAGCGACCCAGTTCCGTGAATCGTAGAAACGTGAAAAGCTTGGATCTTTGATGACCAAATCACCTTAGATCGAAGCTACTTGACGTGGAAGACTCACTAGAACTCTATAGGGATTAACTCTACTCCAATTTAGGACCCTAGGTTCGATCTAATCCCTTAAACCCTAGGTGAACCCTATAAATAGACCCTAACTTCAACTCATGCGAACTCTAATGTTGGCTCGTGTATTTCAAAGGTAAGGAAACCCTATCTCAGGTTGGTTCTTTAGAACTTTATGTTCTTCTTAGTTTTATCTAACACACTTCCAATTTTCGTGCTAGAAGACCCAACCGTTGGATAGATAGAGCATCTGAAAGTTGCTGGTTCGCTGTAGTCTGCACAGGAACCAGAGCATCTGTCCAGTAAAAATCAGGAGATTAGAAGCCCTAAACGAGGTTAGTTCAAGTTGGTCCTTTAGAACTTTTTGTTCCCCTACGTATCTTCTACCTACCCTCAAATTTTCACGGTTTTAGGTCAAGAGAATCAGAAGAGAGAGAGACGGGAAGTTACTGGTTTGGCACAGGACGTGCAAGAACTAGGGTCTACTTCTAGTCAGAAATCCAAAGTCTGGGGCTCGAATCAAAGGTAGGTTATCTCATGAAAAAGCTAAATTAACGTGTTAGGAACAAAAGCCCTCTGTTCCCTCTTATTTTCATTGACTATACATGACGAATTTGATATTTTATTATGACTGCGAATATAGGGTTAACATAGCATGCATGAACCTTACCCTTAATAAGAAATTGATAATTTTGGCTTACTTCACTCAAACCCATGCATCTCTATGTTTTAATATAGTTGCATCAGACCTTATTTACCTACTGACATATTTTTCTATGCACCTATTTGCCTTAGATTTGGCATGCTCTTCGGATTTTATATTATTTGCCACAGACATAAAGAAATGGTCTTTCTGTGACCACCAGAGGTACCTAGCGGCCTTGCGACAGACTGCTAAGCCCTGGTAAGCGGCCATCCTATGACCGCTAATCGATTTCTATAATCTGCACTTTGTTAACTCTAAACAGATTGCACATTGACCCTATTAAACATATGTTGAGCCTAGTTAATTAGGTCTTATTCCTGATTATGACCTTAAATTCATGTTGTTGCTTATATTGTGCATCCATCATGATAGATTTCTTGACTTACATGTTTTTAGAAACCTATTTTAAACTTATGTTAATTTCATGTCAAAATCTATACTCTTCTATTAATGATCATAATTTCATAAGATTCAGGGACTTTGTAGTGATGTTTTGATCGATGTCTTTCACGATCTCACTCTCACCTTGAGTCTTTCATAAGTACATGGTGCGTACCCCGGTGCGTGGCCATTAGGTACACTTTGCACATATAGGCACACTTTCTTGGACTTGTGATCCTCTCCGTTGGATATTCCTTCCACCGGACTAGGTGATCTTATTTCAAGGCCTCCATAAGACTCCGCGAGCATGGGATTCTCACTAGGACGTCGAGCTGGTTGTACCATTAAAACCCAAATGTCTAGAAAGTACTTTACCGGAGTTTTCTGTGTTCTGGATCTTAGCGGCCATCTAGTAGACTGCAAGAGCCTAGTAGCGGCCATTTACCTGACCGCCAAAGACGCCTAGCGGCCCTACCATGACCACAAGGTTCCAGAGATTTCACTACATCGACACTCCCTTTCCTCATGCATTGACTCTATCATTAAACGGTCCAGCACTAACCGCTAAGGTCTATAAACGGTCCAGTCATGACCGCTAGTGTCTTCAATGTTCTTAACTCTGGGTTTGACCCATGGGTTGATTTTTATATGATTCTTAGATTATTTATTGATTATCTAGAAGTTAATACCTCTGTTCAATAAGCTATCTAATGAATTATGGAAATTAACGAATGTACCGTTATGCTGTCGAATTTCTTCCATGGCATAACCTAGTTATTAAATCTTCCATGAAACTCATAAATTCATTTTGGTACGGTCTTACTTTGGATATTATGATCATTTATTTGAACTTGTTACATTACTGGCTATACTTTATTGTTATACTCGTGGAACTAGCTTGATTTATACGTGAAGATGCAGTTCGGACACTGATTGTGTCCAAGGGCTCGATACTAGCCCCCTCGGCTGATTGTCGAAAATATACTATAAACCATGGGGTATGATGCTATTGGCGTCGCATTGTGCTGGGAGTACTTTTGTAATACCATGGATTCTTATCGGATCTTTCGGATCCTTTTCGGAGAGTTTCAGATCGCTTTTGTAGGTCCTGAGTTGAGTTTTACGATTCACGTGGGTTTTTCTCTTGTACAAGTTACGGAACCTTGTGGTGAGTTTATTTCTCAGTTCATCGACTCGAGGACGCTACAGTTGCGATGTACTATTTGAGAGGAACTTTTCGACTATTTTTACGTATTTTTTTGAATTAGTGGATTATCGGCTCAAAAATTAGATTTTTCAAAAATTAGGAAAATTTCCTAATTTCTTTTCTTTTTATTCTTCTTCCTCTCTCCTCCCTTCTCATTCGTCACCGCGACCCTCTCTCTCACCCGTTTTCTCTCTTCTCTCGCCCTCTGCTTCGGTTGCAGATGGAGGAGGCACGGGCAAGCTGAGGAGATGCCGTGGGGGGTGGTTCGGAGCGCGATGGGGCGAGGATCGGACCGTTTCTGGCGCGATCTCGAATGGTAGATTCAAAGCCGATGGTCGAGCTCGTGATGTGATTTTTGGTGTGGCTTAGTCACCTCGACGCACGAAATCTTCGGTGGAGGTAGGGAGACGGACGCCCTACTCCTATTCTACGTTCCCTCGTAGTTTCACGCCGAACGGTGCGAGAACGAGTGGGTTTCATTCAGTTTCGGGAAAATCATGCTTTTGGAGTGTTCGTTGGGTTCGTTGGAAAATGGTGACGGTTTTCAGCTAAATTAGTTTCATTGTGACCCCCAGCATGTCTGTATTCCATTTCCGCTGATTTCATGGCGATTGGTCGTCATTTGGGGCCGGTACGAGTTCGGGAACCCCGGTGACCCAATTAGGGTCGATTCGATGGAATCGCCTGTTTCTTGCGATTTAGCTGTTGCATGGACCCCTTCCGGCCTGTGGAAGGTTATTTTTATCGATTAGGAGTGTTTCCCCTATGTTTAGATGCGTATGGGGCGTGGAACGGCCGAGATCGGCCATTTCCCCTATTTTCCCGCCGTATCATGCTTGCGGTCATTTCAGAGACCGCTACAGGTCTCTGGCGGCTCCACGATGGACCGCCACACTCTATAGTGTGGCGGTTAGTTTTAGGTCGGCTGAGGTTGGCGGCCCAACCTCTGACCGCCACTTGCCTCTGGTGGCCCTATGGGGGTGCGCCAAGGTTCATTTTTCCTCGATTCTAGTGTATGTCGGTTCGAGTTGGCGGCCCTAGTTCAGACCACCAATGTGCTGTAGCACGCCTTCCTTAGGCCGCTACAGTGGGTTTGACCGAGTTACCGAGTTAATGTTTTAAGTCGGTTGGCCTTAGCGGCCTAACCTTCATCCGCCTCTTTGTTGTAGCGCGCCTTCCTTAGACCGCTACAGTCTGGTTGTCTTAGGTCAATGTTTTAGGGCGGTTAGTGTGGCGGCTCATGTCTAGACCGCCTTAGTCCGTGTAGTGGTTCTATATTAGACCGCTATGGTGGTTTAACTGGGTAGATCAGTTCGAGGGTTGACTGAGTGTAGCGGCCATATCTTTGACCGCCACTGTCATCTCGTGGCCCAGGGTAAGACCGCCAGAGCCTTTGCCTCTGTGTGTGTAGCGGCTTCTTCCTTGACTGCTTGTGTTGTTTAGCGGCCGAGTGATGTACCGCGTGCGTCCCAGAGGATGATTTACCGGTATTTTGGTTTCCGATTGTCTTGGCTTGACCTTGTGGTTTGCCCACTGACCCGTGGATGTCTGTTGACATCCTATGAGGGCTATGATCATGTTATAAGGTAGCCAAGGGTGCTTGTGCGTGAGGTCATGTTCTGTGAGTCGTTGTCAGGTTTTGGTCAACCCGGTGTGACCTAGTGGTTGACACGTGACCTTTTGTGTGTCTCGGCTATTCTGGATAGATTGAGACAGTGGTTCTGGATAGCTTGAGGTATCGTCTTACCTCGGTCTATGTGTCCAGATGTGCTGAGGGTCATGGTGATTCCTCAGGTCTCTGTGAGTCATTTTATGCGGATGTGTCGTTTCCTCTGGCTTTGGATTAGGCTGATTGGCGGCTTGTCACCGTCGTTGTGCGGTGATCTTGACTCCGAGTTGTGAGACTCAAGGATCGTTGTATTAGCAGGTCTAGTCGTCCTATCCTGAGTCTGTTGGCAGTCGATATGCTGCCTTGGTGCTTCGTAGTATGTACAACAGTGCTTTCTCGACATGTCTGTACTCCAGTACTCGTGTTTCCGAGTCTCTGTGTCTAGTGAGCCTCCACTAGTCGTAGCCTAACGACACGTTCCTGGTGTCGGCCCACCTGGGAGTGGTGGTTGAGGTAGTTCCCGAGATACAATTTTTAGGCTAGTTTCTGTGGGCCCCTATTTTACGGTAGCGTCCTGCTGGGGGGAAAACTAGCTAGAGGCATGGCTCTAGGCATGATCTGGTGTATGCACACGTGGTCGGGGGCGTTTGGACGAACGCCGACGGGCGTGACCCTGACTAGTCACTTGTTACTGTAGTTCATGTTCTGGTTTAATGAGTATCTCTGTCTCCGTCATTGTCGCCGTCCGTAGGGAGATACTTGTGGCGTCGTGTAAGACGTTAGTGGACGCATCTGGCTGTTCTTCTAGTATGGAGGTGCTTCCGTCACGTGACACATGACTCTCACGTTTCTCGCGCGTCTTGGCCTTCCCGGGTTAGTCTTTTCTTGGCCTTACCCGAGGTCAGTGCTGTGTGGTGTGCACGACGATCCAGTCGTGTATGCGTTTGCGCTTAGGGAGTGTGCACGACAATCCAGTCGTGTAGGCTTTAGTGTTCCGTGTCCGTCTAGGTCTCTTCTAGGTCTTTTTCCTGTCTTTGTGGACCTTCACCTTAGGCCTTGTGCTTGGCTGACGGATCGATAACTCCTAACTTTGTGAGATCAGGGTTTGCCCTTCTGTCGCTGTTTGGAGTAGCTTAGGGAGCCGTGCTTTGCTCGGCAGCCGTGTTCTCGTTCTTTACGGCTTAGTTTTTCCCTTTTCTTTTAGCTATTCTACTCCTACTCTTCCGACTTTCTTTTACAGCTTTCTAGTTGTAGTTTAGCTTTTCCTACTTTACTACTCCTGTTGTTTTAGCTGTTGTTCTGTGTTACTATGTGTTTTTCAGTGGGGATACGCGTGACCCCTACTGAGCCAGTGACACGAGGCTCACCCTACTTTTCAGGTGTGTCGCTCTCCTTCCTTCGCGGTTCCTGGTGTGGCGTGCTCGTAGTTGCCAGCGGTACCTGCGTCGGGCTTCCCCCGACCTCAGTGTATATTTTTCTTTCTGTTGGACTATACTTGTCTTTCTTTTATATTGGACTCTGGTATAATTATTAATTTTAACTGTTAATTAAAAAGTACTTTTTTCTGCTACTTTAGCAAACCTGATTAATGAAATTTAATTGCTTACTGTTATATCTACGACTTTAATGTACTACACGGCAATCCTTTTATCCCTTCGGAGCTTTACAGCTCTTGGGAGGCTTCACGGGTTCCAAGTGGTATCGTGTCTACTCGGTAGTCCTATCAGGTATATCCGGTATCCGGAGTCCGGGTCGTCACAGGTGGTATCAGAGCAATTATTGTGTGAAGTACATGGGAATCCGAGATTTACAGCATCCAGAGTCCTGAAAGTCTAGTACAGTCTTTCGCTGGCTTAGGTTTCGTGATTCTTTGTCGCTTTGCTTTCCGTGTGTTGTCTTGATCGTGCTGTACTTGGCAGAGTTCGCCCGTAGGCTTGAATATGTAGTACATTGTTCAAGATTTTTTCGTGGCTGGTGACTTTTCGAGTTGGTATGATGGCCGTACACGTTCTTACGTTGTTTTGGTTGTCCCAGCTTAAGTCTGTGCAGCTCCTGAGGTGTTTCGCTTCTGTTGAAGTGTTTGCTTTGTTGCCTCGATTGAGAAGATGCTCAAGCGAACCTAGTGATAGGATCGGTGTTGGATTGTGTGTCTTCCCTAAGTATTTTGATGATGAGCAACACTATGTTAATTGTTCTTGTTATTTTTGATCAGATATCTTGCACTTGAGATATCCATGTGCACTTGAGTTATCCATGGTTTTATATGAAATAATTGCTAAAGAGGTAACACTTCGTGTGTTCGTTCATGTTCTGTCAACACTTCGTGTGTTCGTTCATGTTCTGTCTTCGTGCTGTTTTTTCCTCAAACATCATGTAGTTCTTGCTTCGCGTTTTCACCTCGTGTCGAATTAGCCATGTTGTCGTCTGTTTGAGTGTTGTTCTTTCACCTCGTGCAGTCTTTGATTACTGTGTTGTTTCCATGTCATCCTTTGTATTCCTGTCTTCGAGTCGTTTCTTTGCATACTGTCTTCGTGGTCGATTGGCACTTCGTCTTGGTTACAACACCTCGTGTTGTACTGTTTGACTTCGTGTCGGTTTCGGTTACAGTCCATGTTGTTTTCATGTCGTTCTCTTTTATTGCCACCTCGTGTCGTTTTTATTATTAAGTCTTCGTGTCGTTTTTACCTCGTGCAGTGTTATCCCGTGTCATTTACTGTTTCGACCTTGTGTCGTTATCAGCCCGTGTTGCTTACATCTCGTGCTGTTTTCACTATCCTCGTGTTGTTCTCACTGCATGTCGATTACTGTCTTCACTTAGCATTATTTTTATGATTCGTGTCGTTTTTCTGTGTAGTGTGTGTTTGTCACCACTATACTTCGTGTCGTTGCTTCTTACTTCGTGTCTAACTTCACTTCGTGTTGTTTTTCACCTCGAGTCGTTTCCTTATACTCTGTCCTCGTGTTGGTCTCTCGTTTTAGTCTTCATGTCGGCTTCTGTCGTAAGCCCGTATTGTCCTCGTGTTGTTTTTGTATTCGTAACCTCGTGTCTCTCTTGCGTATAACCTCACCTCGTGTCATTATCTTCTGTATATCTGATCTGTTACAGAATTTCTCGTGTCGTTCTTATGACATCTCGAGAAATAGTCACGTCGTGTTGTTGTTACTATACCTCATGCAGTTTTGGTCTTAATAGCCATGCAGCGTATTAATGGACTTAATCTCATTACAGGTCCGAGGAAGAACATTCCACACTCCAGGGCTGCACGTGATCCGAGACAAGAGGAACCAATTTGATAAAGGCACGTGACAGGATACTTCTGGATCGAGCGTGGGAGGCACACGCATTTCATGCCCTATCCATCTGCTGTTGATGCTATAAATAGAATCCTTCGTCCTCAGATGAAAGTTATCGAAGTAGAGAGGCATAGAAGAAAACAGGGAAACAGAGAGCCCTTCGATCCAGGAAAAAGAAAAGAAAGAAAAAAAAAAAGGAATAGCAGAGAGAAATAGAAAGAGAGCAGAAGAGTGTTCAGAAGAATTGTTCTGACTTGCGGATCAAATCCGAAGTCTATTGCTCTATATTGAGCTACATTGTTTCCATTGTCTGGCATTTTTGATTTCCTTCGTTCGTATTTTTCGTTTCTTGTTCTTATCTTTCTTCAACCGTTATTGTTTGTGTTTCCGATCCTCTGGACTGAGGTCGGGGTCCTCCTGTGAGATCAGGAGTAGGGAGAGTCAATCTCCGGTTTGCAAGCAGCAGGTGAGCTGCTTGTAGGTACCCTCCGAGTTGGGAGGAAGAGGGGTCTTCGACCTCTGGTTCACTAGTAGCAGGGCTGCTACTAGTGGGGTTTCCCTCTTGGTAAAGAGGAAGAGAGACGTGAGTCTCTGGGTTCTAGTGACTGCTGATCGCTAGAGGTTCCCTCCGGGTAGGAGGAAGAGGAGAGGTTGTTCTCCTGGGAAGCTGTGTATCAGCAGTTGTTTGGCAAGCTGTGTTGCCCAGCCTTTAGTGAAGCCACACTCAGGTTGAGTGTGGGGTGGATGTAGGTCTGAAGGACCGAACCACCTTAAAATCCTCTGAGCCCTTGTGTGATTGATCGTGATAATATTGTGGTATGCCTTCTATTTGCTTGAGCTATTAACTGCACTGCATCTTTTACGATAGTCAAAACTCGAGGTTAGCTCCGTTTAGCAATATACTCTGCAATAATTTTTAAATCTACGAAAACAGTGATCTATTCATCCCCTCCCCTTCTAGATCACTTCATATTGTTCTTATCACTTGGTATCAGAGCAGGTTTTTCCCAGAATGTGGTCCAACGGCCAGGGAAACGGATCCAATGGTCCGCGCAGTTTCATAGCTGATGGGCAGTCTATCACCCGCCCCCCTTTCTTTGATGGTAATAATTACTTCTTCTGGAAGAACAGGATGGAGGTCTTTATCAGGGCCCAAAGCAACAAGCTATGGAAAGTCATTACAGATGGTCCATACACCCTTCCACCGAATGAAGATATGTGGACAGAAGATCAGGTCAAACTCTCCGCACTGAATTGGACAGCTCTTAACATCATACAGTGCGCCGTCCATCCGGAAGAATATTCAAGGATCTCAGCGTGCAAGACTGCAAAGAATATGTGGGATGATTTGCAGTTAATTCATGAGGGCACATCTCAGGTGAAGGCTACCAAGATCAACATACTTACAACTCAATATGAGTTATTTAAGATGAAGCCAGAGGAGCCGATCACAGAAATGTATGCCAGATTATCTGTGATCATCAACAGTCTGAAAGGCCTTGGAAAGGATATTCAACAAGAAGACATAGTCAGGAAGATCCTTAGGTCTCTAACTCCCGTCTGGGATACCAAGGTGACTGTAATAGAGGAATCAAGAGATTTATCCACCATGACAGTAACCCAGCTGATTGGTTCTCTCATGACCCATGAAATGAATTTCACACGAGGAAACGATGGGCATGACAGAAAGGGAAAGAATGTTGCTCTGAAGGTTTCACGACATACTAAGAAGAGCAACAACAGCAGCAGCAGCAGCAGTGATGATAGCAGCTGGAAAAGGATGAGCGAGCTATGCTCACCAGGCAGTTCAGAAAGTTCCTAAGAACAAAAGGAAAATTCTACAGGAGGAAGAAATTTAATGCTGCAATGAAGTCTCCGGAACGAAGATTTGAGAAGAACCGGTCTGCTAAGAAGATCACTTGCTATCATTGTCAGAAATCCGGTCACATGAAAAGTGAATGTCCAGAGCTACAAGCTAAGGCTCCAGGACACCAGAGGAATGTGGTGCACAAGAAGAAGAAGGCCATGCTGTGCACATGGAGCGATGAGGAGGAGGACCCAGAAGCCACTTCGTCCAGTGAAAATGAAGAGAAGACCTGCCTCATGGCCGACCATGAGAAAGAGGTAACAAATTTATTTGAGAATTTTACTTTGGATGATTGGGAGGACGCCTATGGCGACCTGTTAAGTAAATATAATTGTTTAAACAAGGAGCATAGAATGCTTAGACGTAAGTTTCATTCTCTGTCTGAAGAACACTCTTCTATTGTCACTAATAGCATGAAAACCAAGGAGATGGCCACTGAGCTAGATCAGGTTAAAGGTGAGATTGAGAGGTTGAGAATGGAAAGAGAAGAGAATCTAGCTAGAATAGATGAGCTGAAGTGTAAAGCTGAAGAGTCTAAAGGAGAGATTAGACTGATGGCTGAAAAATATGAGGCAGTTAGAACAGTTAATCAGGAACTCCAGGACCAATGCAATGAATTTCAGAAGGAGATTGAGGACAAAGAAAAGGTGCTTGAAAAGTTTACAGAGGGGAGAAACAACCTGAATGTCCTTCTGGGGTCGAGGGTAAACTTCAATAGGGAGGGATTAGGATACAATCCTACTAGTAAAAAACCCTTTGAATTTAAGACTATCACGTTCTGCCCCGCCAAAGGCAAGGAGAAACTGGAAACACCATCCGGTTCCAAATCTGTCTCTACAATGAAGTCTTCGACCAGTAAATTCATTCACTCCACTGGTCAGCAGTCTAAGTCAGGAAATCCTGAGACAAGCACTGCTCATGTTCAGCAGGCGTGGAACAAAGGTTCTCACAGGACCAGTCCTATAGAGGCCACAAAAAGAGCGAAAAGTTTTGTTAAGAAAACTCATCATGCTAATTATCAAGTAGAGCATGGCAACGATCATCAGTTTCAGCACAAATTTTATTGGAGTAAAAATGCTTACATGAATTATGCTCAACACACTCGCACATCTTCTAAGAGGCCAACCAACAATGTCTTTGTTCAGAAAAAGCATAGTTCAAATAGGAATAAGCTTATTCAACACCCACCAAGAAATAACAAAAAGGAAGAATCAACCCACATAAATCCACTGAAGAGAACTATAAAACAAATGTGGATTCCCAAGTGCTTTCTGCATAATCAGAAAACTGGTTTTGGACCCAATTTGAATTGGGTCCCACATTACTCTGTCTGAATTATTGCAGGTCAGCCTGGCAGCTGAGCATAACAAGTGGTATCTTGACAGCGGCTGTAGCAGGCACATGACAGGAGACCGGTCCAAATTCAGCAAACTAAAAATGAAGTCTGGGGGCTTGGTCAAATTCGGAGGAAATAACAGAGGAAGAATAATTGGAATTGGCACGGTTGGTAAGTCCTCCACTAACTCCATTGAAGATGTGTATCTTGTAGAAGGACTTCAGCACAACTTGGTAAGTATAAGTCAACTTTGTGACAAAGGACACAAGGTACTCTTTGACCACAACTCGTGCACTGTTTTTGAGCTGAATTCTGATAACATCATGTTCAAAGGTCATAGAGTAAATAATGTGTACATCGTTGATCTTGATGATAATTCTGAAACAAACTTGTGTCTGTCTGCTAATTCTGAACAGGTTGCTTTTGACTGGCATAGGCGTCTAGGCCACGCTAGTGTGTCTACCTTGAATAAACTGTCTAATTATAACCTAGTCAGAGGTTTGCCCAAAATAAAATTCCAGTTAGGGTCCAAGCTCTGTGATGCTTGTGCTCAAGGTAAACAGACTCGTGCAACTTTTAAGTTGAGAACTGAGGGTCTCTCATCTAAACCACTACAGCACTTGCACATGGATCTCTTTGGTCCTACTCGAATACAAAGCTTGTCAGGTAAGAGATATGGTCTAGTCATAGTTGATGACTTCACTAGATTTTCCTGGTTGTTCTGTTTAGCAAATAAAAATGAGGCTTTTGTTCACTTTGAAGAACTTTTTAATAAAATCAAACTGCAAGGTGAACATAATATCATTACAATTCAGTCTGACCATGGAGGAGAATTTGAAAACTCTTCGTTCTCTGAATTTTGCTCAAGAGAGGGAGTGACTCACAGATTTTCTTCTCCCAGGACACCGGAGCAGAATGGAATTGTTGAGAGAAGAAACAGGTCAATAATTGAAATGGCCAGGACTATGCTAATTGAGAGTGGACTTCCAAGGAGATTTTGGGCAGAAGCTGCAAATACAGCATGCTACATTTTAAATCGAGCATTGGTAAGACCTACTCATAAGAAAACTCCTTATGAACTCCTCAAGGGTAAGCTGCCAAACATTTCTTACTTTAAAATTTTTGGTTCCAAATGCTTTATCCACAATAATGGTAAGAATGGTTTGGATAAGTTTGAAGCAAGAAGCTCTCCTGGAATTTTTCTCGGATATTCAGAAACCTCTAGGGCTTACAGAGTCTTCAATAAAGATGAGCAAACTGTTGAAGAAACACCTCATGTGGTGTTTGATGAGAATGTTCTATCTGACAAAAGGACAAATGATGACAGGGAGTCACCTGATGAGGGAGATTTCTTGGAGAAAATTGAAGTAGGAGAGATGCAGCAAACTGCACAACCAGAAAACTTACAACAAGAAGAAGCAACTGAAGTAGGTGAACCCTCAGGTGAGGTAATATTTCACAAAGATCATCCTAGTGAAAATGTCATAGGTAATTTGCATGATCCCACTAGGACAAGGTCTCACTTTAGAACTGTCCAAGAACAGGACTTAGCTGCTTTGACATCTCAGGTAGAACCCAAGACTGTGGAAGAGGCTTTAAAGCATGATTCTTGGGTATCCTCCATGGGTGAAGAATTAAATCAATTTGAGAAAAATAATGTATGGAAACTAGTTCCTAGACCTGAAAACACTCATGTCATTGGCACTAAATGGGTCTTCAAAAATAAGATTGATGAAAATGGTGCTATCTCTAGAAACAAAGCAAGACTTGTAGCTCAAGGCTACAGTCAGGAATTTGGTGTGGACTTTGATGAATCCTATGCACCAGTAGCTAGGATGGAAGCTATAAGAATTCTGTTTGCATTTGCATGCTCTAGAAAAATTCGACTACAGCAAATGGATGTCAAAAGCGCATTCTTAAATGGGTTATTGAAGGAAGAGGTATATGTTGAACAACCTCCTGGGTTTAATTTCTCTGTTCAGCCTAACATGGTTTTTAGGTTGAATAAAGCCCTCTATGGATTGAAGCAGGCTCCCAGAGCCTGGTATGAGAGACTTTCTGAGTTCCTTGTGAGCAAGGGGTACACTCGAGGTAAGGTTGACCAAACTCTCTTCACCAAAAGTCTCGGAAAGGAGTTAATTGTGGTCCAGGTATATGTTGATGATATCATTTTCGGATCTAACAACTCAAAATTATGTAAAGATTTTTCTGAGTCTATGTCCCAAGAATTTGAAATGAGTCTAGTTGGGGAACTAAAATATTTTCTTGGGCTGCAGGTCAAACAAATGGAGGATGGTTGTTTCATAAATCAAACCAAGTATACTCTGGAGATGTTGAAAAGGTTTGGAATGACCAACCTCAAGACAATCTCAACACCCATGAGTACCAGCTCTTCACTGGATTCAGACGAAAAAGGTAAAGAGGTGGATGCTAAACTATATAGAGGTATGATCGGTTCACTCCTCTACTTAACTGCATCCAGGCCCGACATTCAATTTAGTGTAGGGATGTGTGCCAGATACCAGGCTAGACCTACTGAATTGCATCTGGCAGCTGTAAAGAGAATCTTTAGATACTTATCTGCCACTCATGATCTAGGTCTCTGGTATCCTGCATCATGTAACTTAGATCTCATTGCATACACTGATGCAGATTATGCAGGATGTAAATTGGACAGGAAGAGCACTAGTGGTCACTGCGAATTTCTAGGAGGGTGCTTAGTCTCTTGGGGATCCAAGAAGCAACACTCTGTGGCTCTCTCTACTGCTGAAGCTGAATATGTGGCAGCAGGGAGCTGTGGCACACAGGTTATATGGATAAAACACCAGCTTCTGGATTACTCGGTTGAGCTAGGTTGTACTTCTATCTTTTGTGACAATACTAGTGCAATAAACATTGCAAAGAATCCTGTACTTCATTCTCGAACTAAACACATTGAAATCAGGCATCATTTTATTCGAGATGAAGTAGCAAGGAAAACTTTTGAGTTGATCCATGTTGGCACTAACTCACAAATTGCAGATATCTTTACTAAGCCACTGGATACTGAAAAATTTAGCACTATGCGCAGAGAACTAGGTATTTACAGAATTTCATGATTGAAGATTTGATTTATGAATACCATGTCCTGTGTTATTATGCTTATCATTTTCATCATGGTGTTCTTTTTGAAGTGCATTGAGGGTTGTCTTGGCTAAGTCTGTATTGGGGTCAAGTTCTCAGGGGGAGATGATTTATAATAGGTGTCTTGATCTTTGACCTATTTTGAACATACTCTGAACGACATTTTGCTGACATCATAAGAGAATCAGGTTGATTAGGTGTATAAAAGAAAATGTTGGATGCTTTACTCTTTAAGGCTGTTCATCTAATTTCTTGTTGGAATTTTCAGCTGTTAGTCCCACTGAGATCAAAATCTGAATTCAAGATTAATCTTCATACACTATAACTGTCTTCTGATCTAGTCAGTACAGCATACCTACTTAGTCAATGGTGAGTCCAAAATGAGGTATTGTGTGTTTTAGTCTGAATCACCTTGGATCTGGTGTATTGTTCTCAAACGGACTCAAGCTTCATTAACAAGGTTTTAAGAGCTGGTAAATAAAAACAAAATTCATAAAAGGGTTATCAACTTTGTTAACTGCTCATTGAGAAACTGGGTTTTTCATCAATGAAGTGAAAGCTTCCCATGTCATGAGATGGCAGTAATCATCTGGTCTTAATAGTTGTCTTGATCATACAGAGCTATGGTACATATCTGGTTAGTAACTGGGGTGTCTGGCCTCAGATAAAGGTGTCACCTTAATGTCAACACCAGCTAGAATACTATCTCTGTCTTCTTATCAGAAGGGGTAATGTGGTCCTGCCACCGAGTAACTGGGGATTCTTGCCTCTAAACAAGGTGTCTCCTTAATGTCAAAGGTGTACTTGACAGACTTATCTCTGATCTTGACCATTTTTAAAGATCCTACTCACTTGAAGTATAGCTTTTGATTTGTTTGTTCTCAATACCACTGGTCATTGTCTTCTGGCTGTTTTACATAATACTCTCTCAGTAAAGACTTATTTTGATCAAACTGGTATCTTGTACCTCACTTGCTTAGAATCTGGTTCTGTGTATGGAGCAAATCCTTAGTCACAGTTTTTGCACAGTCTGACTAACTGTACCTCAAAAATCCTCACATAAAATTAATGGCTTTCTTGATTGACTAAACATCTCAATAGTCTCCATTTATCTGCCTTACTCTGTCCTGTTTTCTCTCTATCGTCAGCAATTTTCCCTTCTCTGTATCTTCAGATTTGACCCTAGTTTTGATGATGTCAAAGGGGGAGAGAATTGAGTTAGTTATCAAGTCTGAGGTAAACTGTTGCTATGTTCAGGGGAGTGAGGGGGAGTGTTCAGGTGAGGGGGAGTGTTCAGGTTTCATCAAGGGAAGTAAGGAAGCAAGTATGCTTTAAGTTGTCTGCATTAAATATCCTGAATTGATCTCTTTTGAACTTATCTCTCACACTTAATATAGTGTTGCCATCATCAAAAAGGGGGAGATTGTTGGATTGTGTGTCTTCCCTAAGTATTTTGATGATGAGCAACACTATGTTAATTGTTCTTGTTATTTTTGATCAGATATCTTGCACTTGAGATATCCATGTGCACTTGAGTTATCCATGGTTTTATATGAAATAATTGCTAAAGAGGTAACACTTCGTGTGTTCGTTCATGTTCTGTCAACACTTCGTGTGTTCGTTCATGTTCTGTCTTCGTGCTGTTTTTTCCTCAAACATCATGTAGTTCTTGCTTCGCGTTTTCACCTCGTGTCGAATTAGCCATGTTGTCGTCTGTTTGAGTGTTGTTCTTTCACCTCGTGCAGTCTTTGATTACTGTGTTGTTTCCATGTCATCCTTTGTATTCCTGTCTTCGAGTCGTTTCTTTGCATACTGTCTTCGTGGTCGATTGGCACTTCGTCTTGGTTACAACACCTCGTGTTGTACTGTTTGACTTCGTGTCGGTTTCGGTTACAGTCCATGTTGTTTTCATGTCGTTCTCTTTTATTGCCACCTCGTGTCGTTTTTATTATTAAGTCTTCGTGTCGTTTTTACCTCGTGCAGTGTTATCCCGTGTCATTTACTGTTTCGACCTTGTGTCGTTATCAGCCCGTGTTGCTTACATCTCGTGCTGTTTTCACTATCCTCGTGTTGTTCTCACTGCATGTCGATTACTGTCTTCACTTAGCATTATTTTTATGATTCGTGTCATTTTTCTGTGTAGTGTGTGTTTGTCACCACTATACTTCGTGTCGTTGCTTCTTACTTCGTGTCTAACTTCACTTCGTGTTGTTTTTCACCTCGAGTCGTTTCCTTATACTCTGTCCTCGTGTTGGTCTCTCGTTTTAGTCTTCATGTCGGCTTTTGTCGTAAGCCCGTATTGTCCTCGTGTTGTTTTTGTATTCGTAACCTCGTGTCTCTCTTGCGTATAACCTCACCTCGTGTCATTATCTTCTGTATATCTGATCTGTTACAGAATTTCTCGTGTCGTTCTTATGACATCTCGAGAAATAGTCACGTCGTGTTGTTGTTACTATACCTCATGCAGTTTTGGTCTTAATAGCCATGCAGCGTATTAATGGACTTAATCTCATTACAGGTCCGAGGAAGAACATTCCACACTCCAGGGCTGCACGTGATCCGAGACAAGAGGAACCAATTTGATAAAGGCACGTGACAGGATACTTCTAGATCGAGCGTGGGAGGCACACGCATTTCATGCCCTATCCATCTGCTGTTGATGCTATAAATAGAATCCTTCGTCCTCAGATGAAAGTTATCGAAGTAGAGAGGCATAGAAGAAAACAGGGAAACAGAGAGCCCTTCGATCCAGGAAAAAGAAAAGAAAGAAAAAAAAAAAAGGAATAGCAGAGAGAAATAGAAAGAGAGCAGAAGAGTGTTCAGAAGAATTGTTCTGACTTGCGGATCAAATCCGAAGTCTATTGCTCTATATTGAGCTACATTGTTTCCATTGTCTGGCATTTTTGATTTCCTTCGTTCGTATTTTTCGTTTCTTGTTCTTATCTTTCTTCAACCGTTATTGTTTGTGTTTCCGATCCTCTGGACTGAGGTCGGGGTCCTCCTGTGAGATCAGGAGTAGGGAGAGTCAATCTCCGATTTGCAAGCAGCAGGTGAGCTGCTTGTAGGTACCCTCCGAGTTGGGAGGAAGAGGGGTCTTCGACCTCTGGTTCACTAGTAGCAGGGCTGCTACTAGTGGGGTTTCCCTCTTGGTAAAGAGGAAGAGAGACGTGAGTCTCTGGGTTCTAGTGACTGCTGATCGCTAGAGGTTCCCTCCGGGTAGGAGGAAGAGGAGAGGTTGTTCTCCTGGGAAGCTGTGTATCAGCAGTTGTTTGGCAAGCTGTGTTGCCCAGCCTTTAGTGAAGCCACACTCAGGTTGAGTGTGGGGTGGATGTAGGTCTAAAGGACCGAACCACCTTAAAATCCTCTGAGCCCTTGTGTGATTGATCGTGATAATATTGTGGTATGCCTTCTATTTGCTTGAGCTATTAACTGCACTGCATCTTTTACGATAGTCAAAACTCGAGGTTAGCTCCGTTTAGCAATATACTCTGCAATAATTTTTAAATCTACGAAAACAGTGATCTATTCATCCCCTCCCCTTCTAGATCACTTCATATTGTTCTTATCAATCGGTGCGATGGATTCAGAGGGGGGGTGAATGAATCCCACCCTTCAAAACTTTTCGCTCAATAAAAGACTAGAACACTATCAAGGCAAATAGACAATCTGAAGAACAAGTTAAGTTCTCTTTTAAACCACTGAGCAAATATATAAGGCGCACCTAAACAAGCAACTAGCGGAAGCAGCACAGATAGAAACGAGAATGCTAAGGCAACCTGTGAAGGAGGTAGAAGACAAGGAGCAAAACACAACCACACTGTACAGAGGATTTTTAGGTGGTTCGGTCACCAAGACCTACGTCCACCCCTCACTCCCAACCAGAGTGAGGCTTCCACTAGCAACGCTAGAACATCAGACTCAGTCTGCAAACACTTGTTGCCAAACAGCTTGACCAGGGGAACAACCTCCCCTCTTCCTCCAGACCGGAGGGACACCCCAAGTGACTCCCAGCCACTTGGAACCAGAGACTAGGTCTCTCTTCCTCCAGACCAGGAGGGAACCCACCAGTGACTCCCCGTCACCAGTAAACCAGAGGTCACAGACCTCTCTTCCTCCAGACCAGGAGGGAAACACTGATGACTCACAGTCACCAGCAAAACCGGAGACAAGTCTCCCTTCTCTTGAGACCATAAGAGGAATACCGATCTCTAACCAGAGAATCGGAAAGCACAATGATCAAATAAAAGGAAAACAAGAAATGAAAATACAGCAATCAGAAAGCTGAAAACGCAATGCAAAATGTAGCTCTCGCAGGAGAAACTGGATTGGATCTGATCCAAAGTCCAGTGAACAGATCTTCTGATGAATCCTCTTTCTTCTTCTTCACGAACCCTCTCTCTCTATCTCTCTTTCTCTTATTCTTCTTCTTCACGAGCTCTCTCTCTTTCTCTTCTTCTTCTTATGCTTTCACACTCTGCCTCTCTGCTCTTTTTCCTCTTCTTCTTCTTTTGCTCACTACCTCTCTGCTGCTCTCCCTTTCTTCTATCACTCTCTCGATCAGCCCTCTTCTATCTGTCTGGTGCGGATGAAGAAACTTCACATATATATATATCAGTAGCAACTAGGGCGTGTGCCCCCTTTATCCAGAGGACACCTCGGATCACGTGCCAGGTGCCAACCTCGGATCACGTGCCCATTCATCAGCCTGTACAATGACAGAGTTACTTCAGTCGATCAGCAAAGAGTGTATAGACTTAATGAAGTAATGCATGAGCATGTACAAACTTTAGATGCAGCATTTATGCAAGTATGTACAATGTGAGAATGTGTAGACTTGAAGCCCTTCAAGCGACCTCAGTGTACAGACTTGCAGAATGATGCATTAACATAATAGAGTGGAATGTGTAGACTTCTGTGTAAAGCATGAAGCAATCGAATGTGTAGACTTTAGAAGCAGCAGTTAAGCAAGTGTGTACAATGTGAGAGTGTGTAGACTTGAAGCCCTTCAAGCGACCTCAGTGTACAGACTTGCGTGGGTAAGATGCATGAACAAGCCATAGCCAGTGTATAGACTTAACCGATGCATGAATAGTGCGCCGATGTATAGACTTGGAGAACTGATGCATGAACAGTGTGCCGATGTATAGACTTGGAGAGACGAGCGAGTGTATAGACTTGATGAACGCGTGCATGGGAAGGCAGTGTACAGACTTGAGAAGAACGATGCATGAACAAGCCTAACAAGTGTATAGACTTTGATGTAAAGGCTTGAGTTACACAAGCAGTGTATAGACTTCACGATGCACACCCATATCCAATGTATAGACTTACCCCTTGAAGATGTACAAACTTTGAAGACTTCGAAGCCCCATGATGTATAGACTTTGAAGCATGTGAACATGGGGACAATGTACAGACTTCACTTCGTGCTAGCTATAGTACAATGTCTAGACTTGATGCAGCTTCAAAGCATAATGTGCAGACTTGATATGAAGGAATGCAAATGTGTCTGTACAGACTTGGATGCTTGTGTATGCATGAGGGCAATGTACAGACTATGCATATGCACACCATCGAGTGAATAGACTTGGCTACAGCATCAAAGTATGCACAACGTAAAAGATGCCTTCTTCCTAGGCGTTTGATTCAAAAGTGACGCCACTTGTGGTGGTCGTCAAATTCCAAGTTCATCTGAATGTATAGACTTCCTTCGGCACAAAGGCAACTTAACGATGTACAGACTTTGTACTCTGAACGACAAAGCAGGCTGTACAGACTTTGAGAATCTTGAAGGCCAATGTACAGACTTGAAGCGAAGACCAATGTGTAGACTTCAAAGCAGATGCCAAGGCCATGTACAGACTTGAAGTGAAAACCAATGTATGGACTTTATGAAAGCATACGCTAAGGCTGTACATACTTGAAGAGACGCAAGGTGAGACAGAGCTGGCTGTACAGACTTTGGATGACGATGCACTGTACGCAAACGCTATACAGACTTGATAGCGTGAGACGCTGGAAGAGACGATCGGATGTACAGACTTTGAAGATGTGGGCGAGACAATGTATAGACATGGTGCAGCTTCAAAGCACAATGTGCAGACTTTACCTGTGTATAGACTTGGGGTTCTGAACGTAGGTAAAGACTGGAAATGTATAGACTTGTCGAATGGCTTGAAACACAGACACGCTGCCAATGTATGGACTTAGATGCCCAAAGGCAATGTATAGACTTGCAAGTGTGAGACGTAGGTAAAGATTACAATGTATAGACTTTACTTCGTGCAAGCTACAGGACTGTGTATAGACTTGATGCAATGCAGAGGCTGTATAGACTTACTCATGAACAATGCATAGTCGGATGTATATACTTGAGATGAATGCATGAACAGTCCGATGTACAGACTTACCAAATGGAGTGATGCATGAACAGTCCAATGTACAGACTGTGTGTGGCCTTATGCAACGATAATGTACTGACTTGAGCTCGTGCAATGCAGTGTACAGACTTGATGAACGATGCAACAGACTCTGTACAGACTTGCCGAATGTAATGTTCACACGACTGGATGATGTATAGACTTTACGACCAAGATGCAACATAGTGTATAGACTTGAACAAAGCGTGAAGCACAGATAATGTATAGACTCTAGGAGCAAGAGGCAATGCTGACTGATGTATAGACTTGCTAAGTGATGCACATGTGACGATGAACAGACGATGTATAGACTTGTGAATTCATGAACAAGCTATCAAACCAGTGTGCAGTGCAGACTCTGCATGCAGTGTACTGACTGTATGCTCAATGCAATCGTGCTGACTCTGTTACATGAATGCATCAACCAGATGTCAGACAGATATAATGTGTGCACACAGTGTATATAATGGAATGTCATTCACAAGCACACATTCACAAATACATGAACACATATGAATGCACTTAAATGAATCAACAAGGTCTTTCATGCACATGCATATGGTGACTTATAGTGTTTGCTATCATCAAAACCACAGGGGCACAACACCTAGGATTTTCCTTCCCGGTGAGCTACTGTTAGTGATCTTGATGCTTCTCATCCCGTTTGGTGGAGTCTTTTCGAGGTAAGCCTTGGAAGTGCTGTCTTAGTGAGACATTTGTCCTGTGCCTACTTAAGTGTGGACAGTATTTCTTCTGAGCATGACCTGTTCTTTATTCTACGGTTGCTTGGCTTTGGACCTAATCTTTGTGTTGAGAGCCGTTGTGCACCATGTTCGTCATGCCATGTCTAGCGGCCGATATGTTATGAAGGCTCATTTATTTCTGTTGGATATTGTGTTTTGATGATGACAATAATGTGTTTTGATGATTGTTGGATATTGTGTTTTGTTGATGACAATTCTGTGTTTTGATGTTGGCAAACACTATGACTCATATGTTTGATGTCATATGTGTTTATTTCATCCAGTACTTGTTACATGCATTAACTGTGAGCATGGCATAGTTAGTACATTGCTTAAGTCTGTACAGTGGTGCATGTCCGAACATCCATGGTTCAATGTGTAGACTTCCCTATATGCATCTGTGCATTCATTTGTCTGGCTGCATAACACTAAGTCTATACATCCGCATGCTAGCAAGTCTTCAAAGTCCATACATTGCATCCGCATGCTAGCAAGTCTTCAAAGTCCATACATTGCATGCTTCACTCTAAGTCTATACAGCCAGTGTCTCATATATGCAAAGTCTGTACAACGCTGCATCACAAAGTAAAGTCTGTACAGCGTTTTGGCTAGAATGCAGCGTCTCATGTTAAGTCTGTACAGCATGCATCAGTGCATTAACAAGTCTATACATAGTCCATGCAACGTCTCATATTATCTGTACAGCATGCATAAGTGCATTAACAAGTCTATACATCGTGCATGCAACGTCTCTCAAGTCTATACAGGGTCTGCCTAGAATGCATTCACTAATGTCTATACATTCGTCTCTAAGGCAAAGTCTATACATCGCATGCATTTCACACTGCAAGTCTGTACAGCCCAAGTCTATACAACCGACCGTCTCATTCAGCGTCTCACACTGTGCAAGTCTATATATTACTTTTGGGCATCAAAGTCTATACATTGGCAGCTGAACTGTGCAAGTCTATACATTGCCTTTGGGCATCAAAGTCTACACATCGCTTGCATTGTTAAGTCTATACATTGTCGCTTGCATCATGAAGTCTATACATTGACTGCCTGCCCTGCACACACCAAGTCCATACAATGCATCAAGTCTATACAACAAAGTCTGTACAGTGTCTCATATTGGCATGTCTGTACAACCATCTGTAATGCTCATAGTCTGCATACGTGAAGTCTGTACATGCTTCAGCGTCACATTCACTAAGTCTGTACACGCTCCAGTCTTGCATACACGAAGTCTGTACACGCCATAGCATTGCATGCACGAAGTCTATACATGCCATAGCTTTGCATTTACAAAGTGTGTACACGCCACAATCCTGCATACATGAAGTCTAAACATTGCATCACTTGTACATGCATTGCCTTCACGCAGAGTCTACGCATTCCCCCACAGCCTGCACAACATGTCTATACATTGTCTGGCAGCCTGCACAGCATGTCTATACAGCGTCCAGCAGCCTGCACGCAAAGTCTATACATTACGTCCAGCAGCCTGCATGCCTAGTCTGTACACACTTCAGTGCACGTCTACATCTCCTTCGAGACGAAGTCTATACACTCGTTTCCAAGGCTTCAACTCTATACACTCGTTATCACCCTTCAAGTCTATACACTCAAGCTGCATCATGCCTGTACACACTTTGTTAACAGCCTAAACCAAGTCTGTACATCCATCTGATATCTTCTTATGACTGCTTGACAGGTACATCCTTCGAGAAGCTGATAAGTGGCACGTGATCCAAGGTTGGCACCTGGCACGTGATCCGAGGACAACGCCCTAATTGGTGCTGCTATAAATATGAAGCCTCCTCCATCTGGTGAAGATTGATCAAGATCGAAAAACGAGTGAGTGAACGTGCAGAAGTGATCAAGAGAGCAAGAGAGTGATCGAGATAGAAGGAAAGAGCTGCAGAGAGGCAGAGAGGCAGTGAGAAGAAGAAGAAGAAAGAAGAAGAGTGAGCCAGAGAGTAGAAGAGAGATCGAGAGAGCCTGCAAAAGAGAAGAAAAAGAAGAGTGAGAAGAAGAGAGAGCTAGAGTAAAAGAAGCTTCAACTGAAGATCAGTTTCTGCTGGGCCGTGGATCAAATCCAGGCCAGCCAGCTCATGCGAGAGCCACATTTTGATTTTATATTTCCAGCTTTTAGTTGCTGTATTTTCTTTTATTATTTTTTCTTTTCAAACTGAACATTGTTCTTCCGATTCTCTGGTTGGAGATCGGGTTCCTCCTATGGACTCAGGAGAAGGGAGACTGTGTCTTCGGTCTACAAGTGACTGAGTGTCACTTGTGGTTCCCTCTGGTTTCAGAGGAAGGGAGTCCTTGACTCCAGTTGCAGGTAGTGGTTGCTACCTGTGTGTTCCCTCCGGGTCTGGAGGAAGAGAGACCAAGTCTCTGGTCGCAAGTGGCTTGGAGTCACTTGTGGTTCCCTCTGGCTTCCAGAGGAAGGGAGACTTGGGTCTCCGGTTGCTAGTGACTGTGTGTCACTAGTGGGTTCCCTCCGGTCTGGAGGAAGAGGGAAGGCTGTTCCCCAGGTCAAGCTGTGTGGCAGCAACTTGTTTGCAGACTGAGTCTGCTTTCTAGCTGATTGCTAGTGGAAGCCTCACCCCGGTTGGGAGTGAGGGGTGGACGTAGGTCTGTGGACCGAACCACCTAAAAAATCCCTTGTGCAGTGGTTTGTTTGATTGCTTGCTTCCGCTAGATGCATGCTAGGATCGTGATCTGATTGATTATTCATGTCCTAGAGTTTAATTGGGTTTGCAGCTTTTATGTTTGAGCAATTGTCCACTGATCTTGTGCTTATCATTTCATACGAATTTTAAATTGGTCAAAACTCTTCAGAAGATCCATTCACCCCCCCCCTCTGGATATGTGTTTATCTATCGCACCTAACTATCAATTTCTTCAGGACGTAATGGTAAGCCGAGATTAGCCTTTCTTTGTGCTTTGTGCTGAAGCTGGTACTCTTCTTGGTTTTCACTTAGGCGACTTGTGATTGGTTGTTCGCAGGATCAGTACTCGTGGCGTATTATATTGCGATTTTCATGAATTGTGATGTCGCTGAGTGTGTGCTGAGATGCGATTACCGAGATATTTCTGATGCCTGTGTGCGTTGTTTGAGTGCGCAGCGGAAGCGTGTGGGCTGATAACCCACAGGTCGAGGATCGTTGGTTGTAAGATTCTGACCGGTCGAGAGAATTATCTTCCTCGATGTGACTTCATCGTTGTCTATTGCCGTGCCGTTATTCTTGGAGGCATTCTGGTGTTGGCACTGGTATTTGTGAGTATTGAGGAATCTGTCAGCATTTCTACTGGTTGAGTACCCTCTGCTCCTCTTTATCTTTTTCTTGGGTGTTGTGCTCTCAAGGCGTGATCGTGGTCCTTGAGATGCGTTTCCCAAGATCGTTGTCCTTCTTGTTGTCGTGAGTCTTTTCTTGGTGAGCTGTTCGTTGCATGACTAGTCCATTATAGTCATGTGTTCAGCTGTTATTGTGCCTTGATGTGACCCAGCTTGCAGTTGTGTTCCTTGGTTCTGTGTTCAGTACGAAGTAGGGATCCTACAAGTGCTGCTATTGTTGTTGTCATTTTGTCGTTGCTTCCCTGTGAATCTGTCTTAGCATCGTGTGGACCGTGATCTTGTCGGCTAGTTGTGCTGTACTCTTCTTTCTTGGTAGAGTTAGCATGCGACTCGATCAGATGTAACATCTGAGTGAGGACTGACTTAATTGTGCTTGTGGTCCAGTGCTGTCGTTGGCGTCTTGTGTGCCAGGCTTTCGTTGTTGCCTTTGGCTCTGGAGCCGATGATGTCGAGTTGTCAACTGAGAGGACTATGCTTCCTTGTTTAAGCTGATGCTTGCCGTGTCTGTCGTTTTGTTTTCCCGATAGCTGTTGTCGTGGCATAAGTCGTGTCTCCTTTCCTGTGAGACGTAAGCAACATTACCTTGTTTCGGAGGTGTCAGACTTGGGTTAACTTGTGTGCCATGCTCGTCCTTTGGATCGATTTGCCTTGAGATCCAGAGCGTGTGCTTGTGATGATGGTCTGGCGGTGTCCCTCTGAATTATGTTTTTTGAGATTCGTGCCGTTTCAAGTTGTGTCTTGGGGTTTGTTCGTCCCTACTTCTTCTTGTTCGTTTCCTAATTTTTGAAGACGGAATTTCTTGAAGGAGGGGAGGCTGTAATACTCTGGATTCTTATCGGATCTTTCGGATTCTTTTCGGAGAGTTTCGGATCACTTTTGTAGGTCCTGAGTTGAGTTTTACAATCCACTTGGGTTTTTCTCTCGTACAAGTTACGGAACCTTGTGGTGAGCTTATTTCTCAGTTCATCGACTCGAGGACGCTACAGTTGCGATGTACTCTTTGAGAGGATCGTTTTGACTATTTTTGCGTATTTTTCTGAATTAGTGGATTTTTGGCTCAAAAATTGGATTTTTCAAAAATTAGGAAAATTTCCTAATTTCTTTTCTTTTATTCTTCTTCCTCTCTCCTCCCTTCTCATTCGCCGCCATGACCCTCTCTCTCTCCCGTTTTCTCTCTTCTCTCGCCCTCTGCTCCGGCTGCAGATGGAGGAGGCACGGGCAAGCTGAGGAGATGCCGTGGGGGGTGGTCCGGAGCGCGATGGGGCGAGGATCGGACCGTTTCTGGCGCGATCCCGATCGGTGGATTCAAAGCCAACGGTCGAGCTCGCGATGTGGTTTTCGACGTGGTTTAGTCACCTCGGTGCACGGAATCTTCAGTGGAGGTAGGGAGACGGACGCCCTACTCCTGTTCTACGTTCCCGCGTAGTTTCACGTCGAACGGTGCGAGAACGAGTGGGTTTCATTCAATTTCGAGAAAATCATGCTTTTGGGGTGTTCGTTGGGTTCACCGAAAAACGGCGACGATTTTCAGCTAAATTAGTTTCATTGTGACCCCCAGGATGTCTGTATTCTATTTCCACTGATTTCGTGGCGATCGGTCGTCATTTGGGGCCGGTACGAGTCTGGGAACCCCGGTGACCCAATTAGGGTCGATTCAATGGAATCGCCCGTTTCTTGCAATTTAGCTGTTGCATGGACCCCTTCCGGCCAGTGGAAGGTTATTTTTGTCGATTATATTGTGCATCCATCATGATAGATTTCTTGACTTACATGTTTTTAGAAACCTATTTTAAACTTATGTTAATTTCATGCCAAAATCTATACTCTTGTATTAATGATCATAATTTCATAAGATTCATGGACTTTGTAGTGATGTTTTGATCGATGTCTTTCACGATCTCACTCTCACCTTGAGTCTTTCATAAGTACATGGTGCGTACGCCGGTGCGTGGCCATTAGGTACACTTTGCACTTATAGGCACACTTTCTTGGACTTGTGATCCTCTCCGTTGGATATTCCTTCCACCGGACTAGGTGATCTTATTTCAAGGCCTCCATAAGACTCCGCGAGCCTGGGATTCCCACTAGGACGTCGAGCTGGTTGTACCCTTAAAACTCAAATGTCTAGAAAGCACTTTACCGGAGTTTTCTGTGTTCTGTATCTTAGCGGCCATCTAGTAGACTGCAAGAGCCTAGTAGCGGCCATTTACCTGACCGCCAAAGACGCCTAGCGGCCCTACCATGACCACAAGGTTCTAGAGATTTCACTACGTCGACACTCCCTTTCCTCATGCATCGACTCTATCATTAAATGGTCCAGCACTGATCGCTAAGGTCTATAAACGGTCCAATCATGACCGCTAGTGTCTTCAATGTTCTTAACTCAGGGTTTGACCCATGGGTTGATTTTTCTATGATTCTTAGATGATTTATTGATTATCTAGAAGTTAATACCTTTGTTCAATAAGCTATCTAATGAATTATGGAAATTAACGAATGTACCGTTATGCTGTCGGATTTCTTCCATGGCATAACCTAGTTATTAAATCTTCCTTGAAACTCATAAATTCATTTTGGTACGTTCTTACTTTGGATATTACGATCATTTATTTGAACTTGTTACATTACTGGCCATACTTTATTGTTATACTCGTGGAACTAGCTTGATTTATACGTGAAGATGCAGTTCGGGCACTGATTGTGTCCAAGGGCTCGATACTAGCCCCCTCGGTTGATTGTCGAAAACATACTATAAACCATGGGGTATGATTCTACTGGCGTCGCATTACGCTGGGAGTACTTTTGTAATACCCTAGATTCTTATCAGATCTTTCGGATCCTTTTCGGAGAGATTCGGATCGCTTTTGTAGGTCCTGATTTGAGTTTTACGACCCACGTGGGTTTTTCTCTTGTACAAGTTACGGAACCCTGTGGAGAGTTTATTTCTCAGTTCATCGACTCGAGGATGCTACAGTTGCGATGTACTCTTTGAGAGGATCATTTCGACTATTTTTACGTATTTTTCTGAATTAGTGGATTTTCAGCTCAAAAATTAGATTTTTTGAAAATTAGGAAAATTTCCTATTTTATTTTCTTTTTATTCTTCTTCCTCTCTCCTCCCTTCTCATTCGCCGCCGCGACCCTCTCTCTCTCCCATTTTCTCTCTTCTCTCGCCCTCTGCTTCGACTGCAGACGGAGGAGGCACGGGCAAGCTGAGGAGATGCCGTAAGGGGTGGTCCGGAGCGCGATGGGGCGAGGATCGGACCGTTTCTGGCGCGATCCCGAACGATGGATTCAAAGCCGATGGTCGAGCTCGTGATGCGGTTTTCGGCGTGGTTTAGTTACCTCGATGCATGGAATCTTCGGTGGAGGTAGGGAGACGGATGCCCTACTCCTGTTCTACGTTCCCTCGTAGTTTCACGCCGAACGGTGTGAGAACGAGTGGGTTTCATTCAGTTTCAGGAAAATCATGCTTTTGGGGTGTTCGTTGGGTTCGCCGAAAAATGGTAACAATTTTCAGCTAAATTAGTTTCATTGCGACCCCCAGCATGTCTGTATTCCATTTTCGTTGATTTCGTGGCGATTGGTCATCATTTGGGGCCGGTACGAGTCCGGGAACCCTGGTGACCCAATTAGGGTCGATTCGATGGAATCGCCCATTTCTTGCGATTTAGCTGTTACATGGACCCCTTCCGGCCTGTGGAAGGTTATTTTTGTCGATTAGGAGTGTTTCCTCTGCGTTTAGACGCGTATGGGGCGTGGAACAACCGAGATCAGCCATTTCCCCTGTTTTCCCGCCATATCGTGCTTGCGGTAGTTTCAGAGACCGCTACAGGTCTCTGGCGGCTCCACGATGGACCGCCACACTCTATCGTGTGCCGGTTAGTTTTAGGTCGGCTGAGGTTGGTGGCCCAACCTCTGACTGCCACTTGCCTCTGGTGGCCCTATGGGGGTGCGCCAAGGTTCATTTTTCCTCGATTCAAGTGTATGTCGGTTCGAGTTGGCGGCCCTAGTTCTGACCGCCAATGTGTTGTAGCGCGCCTTCCTTAGGCCGCTACAGTGGGTTTGACCGGGTCAATGTTTTAAGTCGGTTGGCCTTAGCGGCCTAACCTTCGTCCGCCTCTTTGTTGTAGCACGCCTTCCTTAGACCTCTACAGTCTGGTTGTCTTAGGTCAATGTTTTAGGGCGGTTAGTGTGGCGGCTCATGTCTAGACCGCCTTAGTCCGTGTAGCGGTTCTATATTAGATCGCTATGGTGGTTTAACTGGGTAGATCAGTTCGAGGGTTGACTGAGTGTAGCGGCCATATCTTTGACCACCGCTGTCATCTCGTGGCCCAGGGTAAGACCGCTAAAGCCTTTGCCTCTGTGTGTGTTGCGGCTTCTTCCTTGACTGCTTGCGTTGTTTAGCGGCCGAGTGATGTACCGCGTGTATCCTAGAGGATGGTTTACCGGTATTTTGGTTTCCGATTGTCTTGGCTTGACCTTGTGGTTTGCCCACTGACCCGTGGATGTCTGTTGACGTCCTATGAGGGCTATGAATATGTTATAATGTAGCCAAGGGTGCTTGTGCGTGAGGTCATGTTCTGTGAGTCGTTGTCAGGTTCTGGTCAACCCGGTGTGACCCAGTGGTTGACATGTGACCTTTTGTGTGTCTCAACTATTCTGGATAGATCAAGACAGTGGTTCTGGATGCCTTGAGGTATCATCTTACCTCGGTCTGTGTGTCGAGATGTGCTGAGGGTCATGGTGATTCCTCAGGTCTCCGTGAGTCGTTTTATGCGGATGTGTCGTTTCCTCTGGCTTTGGATTAGGCTGATTGGTGGCTTGTCACCGTCGTTGTGCGGTGATCTTGACTCCTAGTCGTGAGACTCAAGGATCGTTGTATTAGCTGGTCTAGTTGTCCTGTCTTGAGTCTGTTGGCAGTCGGTATGCTACCTTGGTGCTTCGTAGTACTTGCGATAGTGCTTTCTCGGTCTATCTGTACTCCAGCACTTGTGTTTCCGAGTCTCTGTGTCTAGTGAGCCTCCACTAGTCGTAGCCTGATGACACGTTCATGGTGTCGGCCCATCTGGGAGTGGTGGTTGAGGTAGTTCCCGAGATACGGTTTTTAGGCTAGTTTCTGTGGGCCCCTGCTTTACAGTAGCGTCCTGCTGGGGGGGAAAACTAGCTAGAGGCCTGGCTCTAGGCATGAGCTGGTGTGTGCACACGTGGTCGGGGGTGTTTGAACGAACGCCGATGGGCGTGACCCTGACTAGTCACTTGTTACTATAGTTCATGTTCTGGTTCAGTGAGTATCTCATTCTCTGTCGTTCTCGACGTTTGTAGGGAGATACTTGTGGTGTAGTGTAAGACGTCAGTGGACGCATCTGGCTGTTCTTCTAGTGAGGAGGTGCTTCCATCACGTGACACGTGACTCTCGCATTTCTTGTGCGTCTTGGCCTTCCCGGGTTAGTCTTTTCTTGGCCTTACCCGAGGTCAGTGCTGTGTGGTGTGCACGACGATCCAGTTGTGTATGCGTTTACGCTTAGGGAGCGTGCACGATAATCTAGTCGTGTAGGCTTTAGTGTTCCGTGTCCGTCTAGGTCTCTTCTAGGTCTTTTGCCTATCTTTGTGGGCCTTCGCCTTAGGCCTTGTGATTGGCTGACGTATCGGTAACTCCTGACTTTGTGAGATCAAGGTTCACCCTCCTGTCGCTGTTTGGAGTATCTTAGGGAGCCGTGCTTTGCTAGGTAGCCGTGTTCTCGTTCTTTACGGCTTGGTTTTTCCCTTTTCTTTTAGCTATTCTACTCCTACTCTTCTGGCTTTCTTTTACAGCTTTCTAGTTATAGTTTAGCTTTTCCTGCTTTACTACTCCTGCTGTTTTAGCTGTTGTTCCGTGTTACTGCGTATTTTTTAGTGGGGATCCGCGTGACCCCTACTGGGCCAGTGACACGAGGCTCACCCTACTTTTCAGGTGTGGCGCTCTCCTTCCTTCGCGGTTCCTGGTGTGGCGTGCTCGTAGTTGCCAGCCGTACCTGTGTTGGGCTTCTCTCGACCTCAGTGTACGTTTTTCTTTCTGTTGGACTGTACTTGTCTTTCTTTTGGACTGGACTCTGATATAATTGTTAATTTTAACTATTAATTAAAAAGTAATTTTATTTCTGCTACTTTGGCAAACCTGATTAATGAAATTTAATTACTTACTGTTATATCTGCGACTTCAATATACTACACGACAATCTTTTTATCCCTTCGGAGCTTTACAGCTCTTGGGAGGCTTCACAGGTTCCAAGTGGTATCGGGTCTACTCGGTTGTCCTATCAGGTATATCCGGTATCCGGAGTCCGGGTCGTCACAACTTTCTTTATAAATAAGTGAAATCCACGAGGCTATCTCATGATTGAATTATTACCTGCATGATTAGATGACTTTCTAGTGCATAGTCTTTATGGTCATGAAAAGTACACTCTTGTTCATGAAAGGCCAAATTACATTCATGTTATATTCTTGCTTGATCATATTTCTAGTCTATGTGAACTCTCATGTGTCACCTTGATCGTATCTTGTTATTTATGTTACTTTGGTTTATTCAGGAGTTTCATCGTATTTTCATGACTTATCTTACACTCTAGAGCTAAAATATTAATTACTTAAACACTGACTTCATGTTGATACGAAGATACCTACTGGGCATGTGTGCTCATTCCCTACTTTTCTAATTATTTTCAGAATATTCTAGCAGGTCAGATTCAGATTACTCAAGTGATGGATCTGGGAGTGATTGATAGTTCGAGAGAAGCCGTAGTTAGTCTAGTCAAGAGTCAGTTATGTAATTTTCACTTTATTGAGTCTAGTTAGTCAATGAGTCAATATCATGTACTTGATTATTATTATCAATAAAAGTCCGATTTTTGATCAATTATTGTGTCCATTCATCTTATGTGTGAATGATTTGCGCTCTGATTGTTATTGTCACTTGAGGTTTCTCTTGCCGGCTGTTCACGTTCCTGATTATTTTCGCTGCATAATCTCGGGGTGTGACAAGGAGGCTATGAAGTTAAGCTCCATTTCGAAAGCTATAAAGCGTCGCGGTAAACGATAGCCCTCTAGTTCATTTCAATCCCGATATGTTAGGCTTGACAAGAAGCCAAAGGATTCAACCCCACTCCCAAAAGATGAAGAGGGGTCCGACAGGCAAATCAACACTTGATCCAATGTCCATCTCACCAGGGGATCCTACAGTTGAAACTGGAAAAATGTATAATATTATCCAGTCTTGTAAAATTTGTTTCACATCTATGAACTTTGTTTCTTCTCAGTGTAACATGTTTCACTACAGTGCACTTTGTTTCTTTTCATTGTAATATATTCCATTTTAGGGATATATCTTTCAGTCTTGTGCAATATGTTACATTTTTGCTACAAATTATTTTAGTTCTGTGCACTTTGTTTCCTTTTACTATAAAATAATATATTCCATGTTAGTTACATATTTGCAGTCTTCTGCAATATGTTACATTCCTGCCACAATTTATTCCAGCCTTGTGCAATCAGTTTCTTTTTATTGCAAAATAATATATTTCATTGTAGGGACATATCTTTCAGTCTTGTGCAATATATTACATTTCTGTTACAAATTACTTCAGTTCTATGCACTATGTTTCTTTTCACTGTAAAATAATATATTCTATTTTAGGGACATATCTTTCAATCTTGTGTAATATGTTACATTCATGCTGTAAATTATTTTAGTTCTATGCACTCCATTTTCTTTCACTGCAAAATAATATGTTCTATGTCGATTACATATTTACAGTCTTCTATAAGGTGTTACATTCTTGCTGCAATTTATTTCAGTCCTGTGCAATCGACTTCTTTTCACTGTAAAATAATATATTCCATTTTAGGGACATATCTTTCAGTATTGTGCAATATGTTATATTTCTGTTGTAAATTGTTTCAGTTTGTACACTCTGTTTCCTTTTACTATAAAATAATATGCACTATGTCAGTTACATATTTGCAGTCTTCCATATTTCGGTGACATAATGTCAATCCTCTGCAATATATTACATCCTACTACAATTTATTCATGTTCTGTACAATATGTTTCTTTTCACTGCAACATAATATATTCCATTGTAGTGACATATTTTTACTTCTATACATGAAATACATTCATGCTGGAAAATGTGTCAGCTCTGTGCAATGCGTTCCTTTTGTGTGGAAAATAATATGTTCCATTTCAGTGACTTCTTTTATTAGTCCGCTGCAATATGTTATATTTTTGTTATAAATTATTTCAGTTCTCTATAGAGGGTTTCAATTCAATGCAAAATAATATGTTACATTCCAGTGATCTTACATGTGTTACATTCCTGCTACAAACTATTTCAGTTCTGTGCAATGTGTTCCTTTTGACTACAAAATAATATGGTCATTTGCATACTTCTATATTTCACTTCTGTATAATCTATTTCTTCTTAGTGTTATGTTTCACTCATAAATAATGCAACCATATATTGAACGACGAATGGATTATGTTGGGTTGGGAAAACTCTCTAACTCACATGAGAACATCATTAATAATTTATTATCAATTGAAATGAGCAAGTAATCTAACCTCCTATCTCTTTTATTTTCCCACACTCTTTTCCAATTTTTATGATATCATTATATCCTTGAACAGCTGAGAAATCAATGGAGGGCACAAAAAGTAGGTTACAATAATATGAACTGTTGTTTGGGGAATTGATTGACTTTGATGTAAGTGTACTCTTACATGTGTGCGTTCCATTGCCCCTTCATGGATTCAACATTCACAATAATTTATTGATAATATTATGTAGATCCTCGACTATTGTATGGAATTGCTTATGAGAAATCATGCTTCCTCCCCATCTACGTCAGTGAAATGTAGATGTATGTCATTGGTGCAATCTTCTTTAGTTCAGATTTAGCCTATCAACTTCTTCTCTAAGGCAAGTTTATTGAAGCATTATGTGATTCAATTCATTACAAAAGAAGATATGCATGAGTTAGATTATCTGTTTTGTATTTGGCATTCCCAAGACTATTGACACTTGTTTGCTATTAACTTTAAGAGACTGCTTTCATTTCGTACAACCCCTTAAAGGGCAATGCTCAAAATAATGCCGATGCAAGGAATTGGGTAAGAGATCTGATACATAGTTTTTGAATTTTAAAGCTGTATGATTTCCACCTTCATATGTCCATCAGCTCTAACTGTAGAAGTTTAAAGCTAATAGGAGTTCATATGTTTCTTCTGACACTGATCCAACCTCAACAGCTTTCATCAACTAGTAACATAAATTTGTATACTGGCATACCCTTGAATCTTTTTCATCGCTTGGCATATTAAATTCATGTAGCATATTGTGAACGTGTCACATAGAGATTAAAAAAAAGAAAGGAAAAATTATTAACTCAAGTGTGTGATTAAAAGATGATGAAATGGAAAAGTGGGTGAGGGAGCATGAGATGCTACTCTAAGAGTGTGATCGCGAAAGGGGTTACCTCAAAAGAATAGGATGATCGCAAAGAATACCTTGTAAGCGGGGTGTGATGTGAGTTCAACTTCCTCCTTCTACCGGCCGGCCGATGAAGGGAGTTTCTATCTTGATTACCCTTGAAAGACAAGCAAAGAATGGATTAGAAAACCAATAGCGTAGTATCAATGCTCTATGAAAATCAATCTATGCAATAAGGGCATGAACACACCTTGTGTGTTTGGTTTTTTAAACCCCTTATGGAGCAAAAGGGAGGGAGAATATGTATGCAAATAAGCTATATTTTATGCTAAGAGGTGATCTAGTAGAGGATGCTAGATGGATATGCAAACTAAAAATGATAAAATAATTAAGAGCAAAGGGAGAAAATCTGGATGAAGGTGGGCCTTCTACACTACAGCAGAAGAAAAGGGCTCTGGAGGCACCACAACAGCAAGAGAGGAAGCAGCAGAGGAGAAAAGGGCTCTGGAGGCACCACAGCAACAACAGCTGTAGGGAAGCAGAGAAGGAAGAAGAGAGCTCCGGCTCAAGAACCTGCAACGTTAGAAAAAAAAACTCAAGCAAAACTCTCTTTTGTTTTCTGTGGCTCTCTTTCTGTTTCGAAGGTAAGGCCTGCTTCAGAGAAAAAGGAACTGCCGAAGAACTCCCGTGGGTTTGAACAGGAGGGTATTTATAGAGTAAAAGATCCAGTTTTAATGGGATTAAAATAAGGGAATCGATCTCCAGGACGTCGATTTTCCTTCCACAGACGGATATGGAGCTAAGATCGATAAGGACACCATGCAGAGGAGGTTGCAGACGAACTGGACAAGGAAGGGAATTAACGACCGAGACGCTGTCGTCAATTAAATGGATGCCCATTCGGACTGTCGTTCATTCCTCGATAAATTATAGAAACAACGGACTTTCCATAATTTAAAATAAGAAATAGCGCCTGTTTGAAATGGCGTTCATTAATGAGCGCCCACGCGAAAGGGCGTTAATTCTTTAGATTTAAATTCCAATGGAAATCAGAAAACCAGGAATTAGCGCCCGCGCGAACGGTCGTTCATTCCTGAAAATAGCGACACTCCGAAAGGTCGTTCATTCAAATGGCGCCCAGAGGACGGTCGCAAATTCCAAATAAATCCCAAAAAATGGAAAAACCTTCATATTGAGCCAATAATGAAGTCCACTTTGGGGCATTGCATCGTGACATAAAATTTACTCAACATATTATCAATTTTAGCGTGTCTACAGCTACCCCGCCTTGGCGTCTGTTTTGCAGGGGAGAGACACAGAATGAAGTGTAGTAGAAATGAATGGGGTGAAAGTGTAACGAAGCGGAATGAAGTGAGAACGGACTGAAAAGTAGATGCCAAGGTGTGATGTGACCCGCCTCTGACACTAAGTGTTGGAAATCTTTTCACGGTTCTGAATGAAACAACCTCAGATGATTTCAAGAAAGTAACAATTATCTAGATGAAAACTAAGCTAACAAATGTGCACGCGGGCACGAAAGGAGAAACACCATTGGAGAGCGATTACCAGTCAATGTGGACGTGCTACAACCAAGGTGGATTTGTAAAAGAATACAAGGAAAGAGATAGGAATCAAGTCGAAAGATGCTTTCAAAGAATTAGCCTGAGCGGCTTCAAGGAGAACATAGTACTCGATTTGGAATGGAATATCTCATGTCAACTCAAATCAAGAACGAGCGGCCCTCATTACTGACTTAATATGAGGATTTTTCCAACATTAAAGCTCAAAGTCCTACTTGATGCATGCTAGGCTGAAAGAAAAATTAAAACAAACTAAAATAGAAAATAATCAAGGATAATATTGCTAAGCTATCCAGACTAGGTCAGGAATCTGATTCTCTGAGCTGACACTAAGCCGAAGTCCGTTTGTCCACGCATCAACTCAGAAAGTGGAACCGTCGTTCCAAGCCTTAGATGTCTCAACTACCTATCAGTGTGACTAAGACTCCCCTGGAATTATCACTATTTTTTATGAAGGGGAACTCAAATTCCAGGTTCATCGGAACCACAAGGTCCTTGATATGCTCTAATAATGTAGATACCATATAGTAAAAATGCATACAGAAGGGTGTACAAGGGAAAAGAGAGATGTCACCAAAGAAAAACTCCGAGCGCCTTGGTAACATGCATAGCTTGTTCTTTCCTGCGCTCAAAGATCATTAGCACAACAAGAACTTGATATGTATGATGAAGTAAATATGACGAATGTAAACTCATTAGATCATTAATTCATGCAATTCATGAAACATAACTATCAAGCTCATTAAAATGCTTAACAAGTACAAGCTCATGACAATTCTTGCATATATAAAACCAGCCATCGTAATTCATATAAAATTGAGAAATAGCACTATTTAAAGAATTGGCGACCGCTTGAAGGGGCGCTCAATTAAGAATTGGCGATAATATAATGGGTGCTATTTAAAGAATTAGCGGATACTGTGATGGTCGCCAATTCTTTGCGATTCCAGAAACCCGTTTCCAGCTTGAAAACTGAACTTTTGATCCCATTCAAGCTCGAATTTGAGCTAATCCAGCGAATTGAAGCTTCCTCCTTATAAATAGCACCCCCAAGGCTCCTCCTTTCATCAAATAGAAGGTCCAAAGGCTTCAAGGAAGTCCTAGATCAAGATTTTGAGTGCAGAAATTAAGAAAAATAGAGGAAAAACATAGATTTCGAGATTTTATCATGGAGAACATGATGCAACGCCCATTGAAGAGATCGAGGTGTGGATTTGCATGGATCACGGAGATCGATGGGCATATTAGCGGAAGGATTTCAGCAAATCAAGTAAGTTCAAGAAAGACCTTAGTTCTATTTAACTCTCTCCTCAATTCCATCCAAATTCTAATAGCATTCTACCCTCTCTTCTCTTCTTTTTCTAATTTTCAAGATTATCCCCTCATCCCGGGAGCTAGGAGATACACCAAGATCCAATGGCTCCCCCTACTTCTTTCCAAAATCACTCTAGACATAAGATCCTATCTCTCTAGATGGCATCTCTTATGCCTAGTAACCCATGCCAAACATTATGGTTCCATTCACCTAGATTGGGCAGCCATGGGAGCTCTCATAGAAAATTGGCACCCACACACCCATACCTTCCTATTTCCCACTTTTGAAGCTACCATCCTTCTAGAGGAAACGGAAATACTTCTAGGATTGAAGATCTTGAAGCAAGGAGATGAGGAAAAGATGGCGGACATGCGTGAGCCAATAAGCGCACTAGAAATGTTGGCAAGTCTTATCCCAAGCCAAAAAATGATAGATCAAATCCGGGCCACAAATGGAATCAATTTGATGAAGCTTGCGGCGTGGGTGTACAAAGCCTTGGGAAAAGCCAAAGAGGAGGATATGGAGGGAATCATAAAAGCTTTTGTGATATGCCTCGTGGGAGCATTGCTTTTCCCTTCGGTGGATGACTTCTTAGAAGAGGAGCAATTGAGTGCCATATGCGCAATTTGGGAGGGAAAGATGATTGGGCTGGCGGTCCTACCTTACCTCTATAGTGGGCTCACCTCAGCGTCTATGGGGAGGCCCCTATATGGGTCAATGCTCTTATTCACTAGTTAGGTGGACCTCCACTTTAAATTTGATCCATGTGAGGAGTCCCAACAAGCCTCTAGGATATTCTCTAAGAGCCCACTCCACTACATAACGGACACACTAGGATTGAATGAAAGAGTTACCAACCGGGTACCCAAGCTCAAGAAGCGTGTGGATTGGCGGGAACATCTCAAAGTAATACCTCAAAATGCCTTCATATGCGCACCGGGATTCCTTAAGACTCAAGACCTCCATGCACGGCTCTCTTCCGGGGTGGAGCTATGGCTAATCGGCGCTACCGAGTTCGTGCTTTACAACTCCCACCGATGCCTTTCCCAACTCGGCCTTCCTTGCCATCTCTTTGAAGAGGCTTCTCATCTCCCACCAATCAAGAAGAGAGAATTGTGCTCAAATGGCGATGAAGAGGAGATCAAGACAATACAAACTTTATGGTGGGTCAGCAAGCTACACCGGCCCATGGAGCGAGTGGAGGAAGATAAAGATCAATGGAAGACTTATGTAATAGCTCTTAGGAATTTGAGGCCCAAGGTGACTCACTAAGCATGTAATGATCAGTTCCTTTAATGAATAAAAGGTTTTTCCTTAATTGAGCCAATGAAAGTGTCTGAGAATGATTAAATCTTCCAAAATCCCTCAATTCTGTCTAAAAAATGAGGCTCTGTAAGAAATGTCGACCGCCACAGAGCTCGTTAATTCATGGATCTGCGCCTTACACACCGTCGCCAATTCATTTTAAACCCCTTTTCCGTTAAAAATGCAGAAATTTCATAATTGGAGCCTTTCTGACAGCCGCTCATTTTCATATGGACGTCCCTCCAAATGGGCGCTTATTCATGTATCCTTCTTATCTGATAAAGCACAAAAAATCCAATAATCCCTATAATAGCGCCTGCTCACACAACCGCTCATTCTCTAAATAGCGCTTGCACAAGCGGTCGTTCATTATAAAAATACCCAAAAGAAAAAGACGTTAATGCGTTTCATCATTGTATGACAGTTCACAGATTCCAACACCTTCCACAAAATGGCGACCGTGTGCGTAGTCGTTCAATCCTGAAATGACGCCCGAGGAAAAGGTCGCTGCTTCTTAATATTTTCTAAAAACTGAAATTCCAAACAATAGACGCCTGCTTAAACGGTCGTTCATTATAAAATGACGGCATAGACGAGGGCGTCAATTCTTTCAAATTCACCGCCATAAAATCCTTCCGTTAAACCTTCTTTCCTTGCTTTGAAACCCCTTTCTCATTCTCTTCGTTTTCTCCTTTCTATTTCTCCTTGGTGAGGACACACGGCGCTATCCTCGACGGAGCACCCGGCACACCGCTACTTCCTTGTGGCTCGGCGATGGCGGCATCTTCTAGCTATCTTCTCTGCTTGCTCAGGCCATGTGGGCCTTGGATTAGTCCCTGCGTGGACATGTTATCTAGTTTTATTGCTATCAGACTATGTGTAGGGATAATGGGTCCTTTTTTTTTCTTTTACTATTGGGCTTGGCCTTGGCCCATAGTGTTTGGATTAGGGTTAGGGTTTGGGGCGCATTCCCCCTTCCCCATCCAAGGTGGCTGCGCCACCTTCCCCACCTTGCCTCCTCTTCTTTCCTTTTTGGGCACACCCCTTTCCCATTCCACCTCCCTCACCTTTCTTCTTTGGGCGCCCCCCTCCCCTTGATCCCTCCTTGATTGGAGGAGGCTTGGCCGCCCCCCCCCCCCTTGAATGGGGAAGGTCCTGGTCGCACCCCTCCTCCCTTGGCTGGGTGAAACCCTAATTCCCCTCCCCCGATATATAAGGCATGTAATTTCCTTTTGTGAGAATTAATGAATGAATATTGAAGATTGTGCTTGAAGGTGGCTGCGCCCCCCTCTCTCTTTCTCTCTTCTCCTGCGACGGGAGATCGGCGAGGTGCGACGCCTCAGCCCCCGGTGGACTCCGGGGTTCCTTCTTATCTTCTTCTTCTTCCTCGACGGTTCGTATTCGTGAATCAGATTTCTGCCCCGACTTGTAGCAGAGCTCGCGCCCCTCTCCTGGACGAGTTTCACCCCAAGCTAAATTCTGGAGATACGTCGGCGGATCAGCTTCGCGTCGGCGCTGGTTTCGCGTCGATCGGAGGTCGGCACCGCCCGTACCGATTTTCTCCGTCGACCTGCGCCAGCACCCCCTTCTCTGCTCGCCCAGCAGGGAGGCCCTTCTTGCGAATTTTCCCCAGGCCTCCACACTGCGCCTGTTACCCTGGTTTCTTCAGGGTTCGTAGATCTCCAGGTCTCCTGTCCAACGCCGCCGACGACGTCGCGTTTCGACGTCGTCACCGTCCGTGGCAGTCGTTCTCGTGGGGTTGCGCCGGCGTGCTTGCACAGTCCGGCCAGCGAATCAACACCAACTTCCAGCGGCTCCTGCGACTCGTACCGGCATCGTCTGCCCGCGCCGTTTGGCCGAGGGCTTCCTCTACCAGTCAGCTCTCATCTCCAACCGGCCCGGACCTGTTCGGGCACCGGACGACCGAGTTCCAGATTTTACCGGCGGCGTGCGCGGTTCTGCAACCACAGAACCAGACCTGGTTTTCAGCAGCGCCCACGGCCACCACCGGCGCACCCAGCGTGTCCCCTCTGGCCGGAGCGTTCCTCCAGCAGTCAGCGACGCGTCCTCTCTGACGGCGCCTCGATCGGACGTCGCATCAGCCCGTGGGACCCGTCTCCGTCCAGGCGCGCGCTACACCGATTCTGCAGCATCGTGCCCGTCACCGAGTGCGGCCCGTCAGCCCGTGCCCGGCAGCCCCGAATGCGTCGCTTGTAGCCTTTTACCTCCCTGCGAGGAGTGGGCCACTATTGGGTTGTATTTTATTGGTCTTCAGTGTATCGGGGTTGTTGGCCCACGGCCGGGGTTCCTTCCCCACGCCTAGGCGTGGAGGTACGCGTTCCGACTCCTCTCTTGTGCTTGCTCTTTTAGTATGCTTTTGATTATGCCGCGTGAGAGAGAGTAGGCGCCTAGCTACTTTGTTGCCATCACCGCGGATCGTGAGTGAGAGCACCCATCCCTTAGCACCATTAGAGCATCGAGCTAGAACGCGACTCCCCTTGTCTTTGGAAATCGACTTTACGCCTAGACACGTGCGCTTCCCTCCTTGGGACGGCCGAGGTCGGAGTTTCTGTTGAGAGACGTCCTTCACTCTGTGGGGTATCACGGTGGTCAGCCACTTGGCGACCCTTGAGCGTGCTACTGCTTGCCTCAGTTAGAGTCCTTGTGAGTCTTAGTCCGTGTCGGTCCCCGTCCCCCATCAAATTTTGGTATCAGAGCATGGTTACCAACTTGTCCTTACAGGTTGGGTCTTAGGGTCGTGTTTAGGTTTTTGACGTGTCTTGTTTGAGTCTTGCATCTCCTTGCATTCGTGTCCCGCTAGGTCTTAGGGTGTTAGCCTCCTTTGCATGCCCACTCGGGGTGGTACGGACTACCATCGCCCGGACGCCATGGGTGACCAACACCCACCTCAGGGACGCCCATCTCTAGAGGATCTGATTGCCCAACTTATGGTCCGTATGGACAAATCCGACCAGTCCATCAAGGAGTTGACTGAGCGTCTAGATAATCATCTGAAGGTCATTGAGGATCGTGCCACCGTGTCCGATTTGGCCCTCCAGGGTCTTGTTGGACGGATAGGTGGGATTGATGAGGTGCACCGCCAGGACTCTCCTAGAGCCAACCAAGCTCCTCTTGTTGCGGCCGCCCAAGCCCCTCGGGCTCAGGAGCGACGTCCCCGAGCCCCCGACTTTGATGACCATGGGTCCGAGATGGATTTTGAGGGGAATGGACGCCAGTACCGTGGTCGTCGACCACACCAGGATGAGGATGATAGGGCCCTTAGGACCGTCCGTGCCGATCCACCCACTTTCGAGGGGTCTCTTGACCCAAAAGCCTACATAGACTGGGAGAATAGCATGGATAGGTATTTCGAATGGGTTGAGATGTCTGAGCTGCGGCAAGTCCGATTTGCCAAGATGAAGCTCATGGGGAGAGCCCAGACCTACTGGAGGAATGTCGAGAGTCTGATGTTACAGAGACAGGACCCACCCATAGAGACCTGGTTTGATATGCGGCGTAAGCTCCGCGAGAAGTATGTCCCTCCTTCTTACCGCCAGAGGCTCATTGACCGATGGCAGACCCTTAGTCAGGGCGATCGGTCCGTGACCGAGTACATCGCCGAGTTTGACGAGTATTATTTGCGATGTGGAGTTGTTGAAGAGAAGGGCATGCCTGTTTCTCGTTTTCGCCGTGGCTTGAGGCCCGAGTATCAGTATGAGCTCTATCGCCGCCAGGTAGACACTTTAGAGCTGGCTTACCAGGTTGCCCTAGAGTTAGAGCAATTTGAGTTGGAGTTTGGCCCCACCTTTCGTCCGGGGATGCCTAGTCAGCGGGGTCTTGACCCTCGCTCCACTTCCACCCAGTATGGTCGATATCCGGCGGCTCGACCCGCGGAGCCTCCTCGCCAGGACCCCACTGGTCCCAGGCCTCGTCCACCCCTTCCTAGGGATCCGCTTCCTCCACCTCGCCAGCAGCCGCCCTACCCCCCCACTCGCCCTACACTTCCACCTCCCGCGCACCCTGCGCGTTCACAGCCGTTACTCCCCGCGCCCCGTCATGATGACAAGGGCAAGGGTCCTATGACCGCTGGAGCCTCATCCAGTGCGGGCGCTCGTACTTGTTACCGGTGTGGCGGATTTGGCCACTTTGCTGATAGATGCCCCACTCGAGAGAGGAAGGCCCTTGTCGTGGCAGACCCCACTTCCACTGAGTCCCCCACTGAGCCCATACCTGTTAGCTATGAGGTAGACCAGGACTTGGTTGAGGAGTTCTTCGATGATCTGCTCGAAGGAGAGCAGGATGGTGCCCAGGGTAGCCACTTTCAGGGTGACCCACAGTTAGGGGTAGTTAGGTGCATCCTAGCCCAGCCCCAGGTGAGTGATGACTGGCGTCGCACCACCATATTTCACACCTTCTGCAGGCTTGGGGGTAAAGCTTGCAAGATTGTCATTGACAGCGGGAGTTGCATTAACGCCATATCTACTGGCACTGTTACCCGCCTTGGGTTGACCCCAGTAGACCACCCTGCTCCCTATAGGGTTTCTTGGGTCGATTCCACCTCCATTCCTGTTAGGCTCCGTTGCCTAGTGTCCCTTCAGTTCCAGACCTATCAGGATGAAGTTTGGTGCGATGTTCTCCCTATGGAGGTAGGTAACATTATTTTAGGGAGGCCGTGGTTGTTTGACATGGATGCCACCCTACAGGGCCGTGCAAACACTTGCACATTTGATCATAACGGCCACAGGATCACCCTCCACCCAGCCCCACCTAGGGACCCTACTGTTAGGGGACCAGCCGGTCCGAATGCCACGACCACCCCTCACCAGGGGAAGGTCAAGCCCCCGCCACCACCACCTCCGGTGCCTGTTTCCACCCCCTCTCCTACCCTCACCATAGATGTTCCTCCTACGAGAAGGTTGATGATCATTAGTCCCCGAGAGATGGAGAGAGAGGTTACTAGTGGTGTCCCTCTTTTAGCTGTGGTTGTCAGGGAGACGGGTGAGGTAGTCCCCAGTCTCGAGGGAGTGACAGACCCTCAGTTAGTTGAGATGTTGCGAGAGTTTGCTGATATCTTCCCGGAGGACCTTCCCGAAGGCCTTCCACCTTTGCGTGACATCCAGCACGAGATTGATCTTGTTCCGGGCTCGTCCTTGCCCAATCTTCCACATTATAGGATGAGTCCCGCGGACCACGCTGAGCTACAGAGGCAGGTTGATGAGTTGATGAGTAGGGGTTCCCTTAGGGATAGCAAGAGCCCCTGTGCTGTTCCCGCCCTGCTAGCGCCGAAGAAGGATGGCACATGGCGTATGTGCATCGATAGCCGTGCGATCAATAAGATCACGGTTAAGTATAGGTTTCCCATTCCCCGGCTGGATGACTTGCTTGATATGATGTCGGGAGCCACGATTTTCTCAAAGATCGATCTTAGGAGTGGCTATCACCAGGTGAGAGTCAGACCCGGTGATGAGTGGAAGACTGCATTTAAGACCAAGGATGGTCTTTACGAGTGGTTGGTCATGCCCTTCGGGCTGACTAACGCCCCTAGCACCTTCATGCGGTTGATGACGCAGGTGTTGCGTCCCATGATTGGAGTGTTTTTGGTCGTCTACTTCGACGACATCTTGATTTATAGCCGCACTAGGGAGTTACACCTAGACCACATTAGGCAGGTGTGTGTTGTTCTGAGACGGGAGAGCTTGTTTGCCAACCCTAAGAAGTGTAGCTTCATGACTGACCAGGTTTCTTTCTTAGGGTTCATTATGTCCCGTAACGGAGTCTCCGCTGATCCGGAGAAGATCCGTGCCATAGTGGAGTGGCCCGAGCCCCGCTCACTCCACGATGTGAGGAGCTTTCATGGTCTGGCGACGTTCTATCGCCGTTTCATTAGGGGGTTCAGTTCTATCACCGCCCCGATCACGGATTGCATCCGTAAGGGGGAGTTTACCTGGACGAAGGCTGCTGCCACAGCCTTCCAGACTATCAAGGATCGCATGACCCAGGCACCTGTTCTGACACTTCCTGACTTTTCTAAGGTGTTTGAGGTTACATGTGATGCCTCAGGTTTAGGCATAGGTGGAGTGCTTAGCCAGGAGTCCCACCCTATAGCCTTTTTTAGTGAGAAACTCAATGATGCCAAACTGCGTTACTCTACTTATGACAAGGAATTCTACGCAGTTGTTCAGGCCTTGCGCTATTGGAGGCACTATCTCCTCCACCAGGAGTTTGTGCTCTTTTCTGACCATGAGGCATTGAAATTTCTCCACACCCAAAAGAAGCTGAATGCCCGACATAGTAGATGGGTGGAATATTTGCAGGAGTTTACATTCGTTCTCAAGCACAAGGCAGGTGCTGAGAACAAGGTGGCCGACGCTCTTAGTCGGCGGGTGATGTTGATATCCACCATGAATGTTCAGGTGGTTGGTTTAGAGAAGTTGAAGGAGGCCTACATTGATTGCCCGGACTTCGGTCCCATCTATTCTGCCCTTCAGTCAGGACCGTCCCGTGAGTTTAGCGAGTATGTCCTTCAGGATGGTCACTTATTTCGAGGTGATAGGTTGTGCATCCCACGGACTTCAGTTCGTGATTTTCTTACGTGGGAGCTTCATGCAGGAGGTCTTGCCGGCCACTTCGGCCGAAACAAGACCATAGAGGCTGTTGAGCACCGTTTCTACTGGCCCAGTTTGAAGAGGGATGTGGCCCGCATAGTTGCCCAGTGTCGTATTTGTGCCCTAGCGAAACAGAGGAAACAGAACACTGGCCTTTATACCCCTCTGCCTGTCCCTGATAGTCCTTGGCAGGATATCAGCATGGACTTTGTGCTTGGTTTGCCCCGTACAGCACGACGGCACGATTCTATTTTTGTTGTGGTTGACCGCTTCTCCAAGATGGCCTTGTTTATTCCTTGTTCCAAGACATCGGATGCCTCTGGAGTTGCTAGGTTATTCTTCACCCACTGTGTGTCCAGGTTTGGGTTGCCGCGTACCATTGTTTCTGATAGGGATGTGCGTTTTACGAGCTACTTTTGGAAAACCCTTTGGCGGATGATGGGCACCCAGTTGAAGTTCTCCACCGCGTACCACCCCCAGACTGACGGTCAGACAGAGGTAGTCAATAGAAGTCTAGGGGATCTTCTGAGATGTTTAGTGCGTGATAGAGTTGGAGATTGGGATCTTGTCTTACCTTTAGCGGAGTTTGCTTATAATGATTCGGTCAATAGGTCTACAGGGTTGAGTCCATTTGAGATTGTCACTGGTCGTAGGCCTAGGAAACCGATTGATTTGATTCCCTCCCCCATTCAGTCCCGAGTCTCTGAGTCAGCTGAGTCTTTTGCTGAGCATATTAGACAGTTGCATGATCATGTCCGTCGTCATATTGAGGCTTGCAATGCACGTTACAAGGAGTCAGCTGACGTGCACAGACGCACACGTGAGTTCCGCGAGGGAGAGTACGTCATGGTCCGGGTTAGACCGGAACGGTTTCCTTCGGGAGCCGTAAAGAAACTCCAAGACCGCGGTGCAGGACCATTCAGAGTGTTGAGGCGTATTGGGTCGAACGCGTATGAGATCGAGCTACCAGACGACTACGGGATCAGTTCGACGTTCAATGTCTCTGATCTGGTAGCTTATCGGGATCCCGCGGTGATACCCAGTGAGTTATTTGGGCCTGACCCTCCTGTTGTGAGTGATACACCTACTGAGAGTCCACCTCCTCCAGCCCCATTACATACACGCGAGCATATAGATTGCATACTGGATGAGCAGGTGACTACTACCAGGAGCGGAGCCTACCAACGCTTCCTAGTGCGTTGGAGAGGGCGCCCCGAGTCGGACAACACCTGGATTACACGTGGAGAGCTGGAGCGGATCGATCCGGACTTGCTGGAGCGGTACCTCAGCGACCGTGACCCCTACTCGACGGGGTCGAGTTCTTCCCACCCGGGGAGAATTGGTGAGGACACACGGCGCTATCCTCGACGGAGCACCCGGCACACCGCTACTTCCTTGTGGCTCGGCGATGGCGGCATCTTCTAGCTATCTTCTCTGCTTGCTCAGGCCATGTGGGCCTTGGATTAGTCCCTGCGTGGACATGTTATCTAGTTTTATTGCTATCAGACTATGTGTAGGGATAATGGGTCCTTTTTTTTTCTTTTACTATTGGGCTTGGCCTTGGCCCATAGTGTTTGGATTAGGGTTAGGGTTTGGGGCGCATTCCCCCTTCCCCATCCAAGGTGGCTGCGCCACCTTCCCCACCTTGCCTCCTCTTCTTTCCTTTTTGGGCACACCCCTTTCCCATTCCACCTCCCTCACCTTTCTTCTTTGGGCGCCCCCCTCCCCTTGATCCCTCCTTGATTGGAGGAGGCTTGGCCGCCCCCCCCCCCTTGAATGGGGAAGGTCCTGGTCGCACCCCTCCTCCCTTGGCTGGGTGAAACCCTAATTCCCCTCCCCCGATATATAAGGCATGTAATTTCCTTTTGTGAGAATTAATGAATGAATATTGAAGATTGTGCTTGAAGGTGGCTGCGCCCCCCTCTCTCTTTCTCTCTTCTCCTGCGACGGGAGATCGGCGAGGTGCGACGCCTCAGCCCCCGGTGGACTCCGGGGTTCCTTCTTATCTTCTTCTTCTTCCTCGACGGTTCGTATTCGTGAATCAGATTTCTGCCCCGACTTGTAGCAGAGCTCGCGCCCCTCTCCTGGACGAGTTTCGCCCCAAGCTAAATTCTGGAGATACGTCGGCGGATCAGCTTCGCGTCGGCGCTGGTTTCGCGTCGATCGGAGGTCGGCACCGCCCGTACCGATTTTCTCCGTCGACCTGCGCCAGCACCCCCTTCTCTGCTCGCCCAGCAGGGAGGCCCTTCTTGCGAATTTTCCCCAGGCCTCCACACTGCGCCTGTTACCCTGGTTTCTTCAGGGTTCGTAGATCTCCAGGTCTCCTGTCCAACGCCACCGACGACGTCGCGTTTCGACGTCGTCACCGTCCGTGGCAGTCGTTCTCGTGGGGTTGCGCCGGCGTGCTTGCACAGTCCGGCCAGCGAATCAACACCAACTTCCAGCGGCTCCTGCGACTCGTACCGGCATCGTCTGCCCGCGCCGTTTGGCCGAGGGCTTCCTCTACCAGTCAGCTCTCATCTCCAACCGGCCCGGACCTGTTCGGGCACCGGACGACCGAGTTCCAGATTTTACCGGCGGCGTGCGCGGTTCTGCAACCACAGAACCAGACCTGGTTTTCAGCAGCGCCCACGGCCACCACCGGCGCACCCAGCGCGTCCCCTCTGGCCGGAGCGTTCCTCCAGCAGTCAGCGACGCGTCCTCTCTGACGGCGCCTCGATCGGACGTCGCATCAGCCCGTGGGACCCGTCTCCGTCCAGGCGCGCGCTACACCAATTCTGCAGCATCGTGCCCGTCACCGAGTGCGGCCCGTCAGCCCGTGCCCGGCAGCCCCGAATGCGTCGCTTGTAGCCTTTTACCTCCCTGCGAGGAGTGGGCCACTATTGGGTTGTATTTTATTGGTCTTCAGTGTATCGGGGTTGTTGGCCCACGGCCGGGGTTCCTTCCCCACGCCTAGGCGTGGAGGTACGCGTTCCGACTCCTCTCTTGTGCTTGCTCTTTTAGTATGCTTTTGATTATGCCGCGTGAGAGAGAGTAGGCGCCTAGCTACTTTGTTGCCATCACCGCGGATCGTGAGTGAGAGCACCCATCCCTTAGCACCATTAGAGCATCGAGCTAGAACGCGACTCCCCTTGTCTTTGGAAATCGACTTTACGCCTAGACACGTGCGCTTCCCTCCTTGGGACGGCCGAGGTCGGAGTTTCTGTTGAGAGACGTCCTTCACTCTGTGGGGTATCACGGTGGTCAGCCACTTGGCGACCCTTGAGCGTGCTACTGCTTGCCTCAGTTAGAGTCCTTGTGAGTCTTAGTCCGTGTCGGTCCCCGTCCCCCATCACTCCTTCTCTATTTTTCTCATCCGCATCTCCTACCGGTGTCGACCATCGTGTATCCTCTCTCTCTCACTCTTCATCCTCTACTACTCCATGGCTTACGTGAGTGGCTCCGGCGCTGGGAAGAGATAGCGGGTGATGGCACCCGCTGTCTTCCACATCGATGAGGAGGACGCCGGAGAGGAGCCTCCTCCCGCGGCGGCAGAAGCTCCGGCGGCGGAGCACGAAGAAGACGAAGGAGAAGAAAATGGAGACGAAGATGGCGACGATGACGACGATGGCGAAGAGGATGAAGATGAAGAAGGCAACGGTGGCGAAGATGGGGAAGAAGAAGTAGGTGGCGATGGCGAAGACATGGAACCAGAGCAGCCTTACTGGGTTCGGGCTCCATGAGTGCTCCACGTAGTGGCCGGCGGGGAGGAGGGGGTTGCTCTGCCTCTTCTTCTTCTTCTTCACCCTGCTGCTATTTTTTTTTAGACCAAAACCATGGTGGGTGAAAAAATGGACGCTGTAGGAATTGATGGCCAGATAGATGGCGTCAATTCCTCTGTATTTATTTTTAAGAAAATAGTTTAAGAAATGGCGTCAGAGTAGGGGTCACAGGTTTCCCTTTTTTAATTTCTGAAAATGAAGAATTTAAAGAAATGGCGACCAGAGAACTGACATAATTTTGAAACGTTTTTTTTAAAAAGAAATCGAAAAGTTTTATTATTATTTTTCTTTATTTTTTTTCAAGATAAACAACAACAACAAAAAAACGCCAAAGAATTGGCGCCCGGCCACTGGGCGTCAAATTCAAAAATGATGGCTTCTGTATTGTCGCCAATTCAAAATAGTGACTTTTTTTTGTTTTGGTTTTTATTTTATTGTTAATTGGTTAATTAACATGATGGTTATTGACATATGTTTTTATTTTATGTTACAGGGGCTGATACGAACTTGCATTTTCTGGGTTCAGGTGTTGGCTGCATACCATGGGTTGCCTGACTTCTAGAGGGCGAGGGTGGAGGCGATGGGATTCGGCCCCTTCCTCGGCATCGAGCCGGTACGCCTTGACTTGATTTTGATTCAGGTATTGAGGGAGAGATGGGACAGATCTAGTCGGGCATTTTTGATGCCCTGGGGGCACATGGTGCCGAGCCTGGAGGATGTGACGAGGATCACCGAGTTGAGAGTAGATGGAGAGGCAGTGAGTGGGGTGACCCTCCCAGATTACAGTGAGCTAGCTTAGAGGCTCTTGGATTTAGAGACAGTGGCTGACACCCCGAGGGCGTATAGGACCGTATATCACACTGAGCTGACAGGGGTCATGGGGTTAGGAGACTCTCGACAACGGTCGGGGGAGTCTTTAGGGGAATTTGCAGAGAGGCTGACTGCTAGAGCTCGAGCCGCTTACTGTCAGGACTCGGCTTAGAGGGAGAGAGTAGACATGGATCTGAGGAGGTTTTTATTCTTGATGCCCGGGAGGTTGTTATTGGGGACGAAGGGAGATGATTTGAACTATAGATTTCTCGGCATTCTGGAGGACCTGGATGGAGTTGGGCGATACGCCTGGGGTGCCACCCTGCTGGCGCACTTGATAGCCGACCTATCCATAGGGACGGGTCGTGAGATGACTGTCAGTGGCTTCTCACCTTTTCTTCAAGCAAACAATTTTTTTTTATTTTTTTTGTTTTTGTTATTATGTGCTATTTTAAATGCTTATGATGAATGTTTATGAATGCTACTAATGATTGTGGATGCAGGTGTGGAGTCACCTCTACATGCATATGGATCGAGCTAGCCCTCGACCTGGAGATGCGAATGCCTACCCACTGGCGCAACGGTGGCTGCCGTGTTTGACAGGGGCGCCTCATGCCTACGAGCTGAGGGTACTCAGGCGGGAGTTCCGCGACTACCCTGCTTCACTGGTATGTGCGTGAATATGATGCAATTTTGTGACGCCTCGACTCGTAAACCTGATCCAGTCGTAAGACTCACGTCGGATTTGGATCAGAACGTCACACTGGGACAATCCAAATGGTACAATTACGGTAGAGAATTCCACATAAACATTGAGATATCATTACAGCGGAAATGAAATTACTCAATCAGTCAGCTTACAGTCAAAAGACTTCATCCACATATGTCGAAATAAAGATTAACAATTTAACAAGTCATTTATTACATAACCAAATTTTACACACATTTTTTTCTTAACTACCTAAGATAATGATACGAAGTAAATCTAAGCTGTGGTCAGAACTCTGTGAGATCACTCTTCGCTTTCTTCTACCGCTTCTCCTGAAAATGTTCAATAGGGTGAGTCTACGAATAGACCCAATAAGAGACTAGGCATAGTCCCTAGTCATAACATGTAAAAATATATCCAAAGTGATTTACGACATTCTATTTTATAAGTCACTCTTAGGTATAATTTCAAATAGATAACACATGAGATTAATACATTTAACCCAATTTCAATTTTTTTACGATCATAAGTCATGATATTAACATTTTACAAATAAAGTCATGTGGTACATTAAAACTTTATTCTATCAATGACAAAGTATATGATAAATGAGCATTCAACATTAGTAAACATTACCATGTAATATAATTCGATTCATTTATCAATATAATGATTCCAGTACAAGGCGGAATAAAGTCTCACGCATAGTGAAAGGATCTAAACAGATTTAATCTGTCCTTTTCCAAATCACCATTTGATATACTGGAGATTCATCAATAGTAAACATTTACAATGTAACAATAGTAAAATGCAATAACAGTTCAGTAGGTAATATCACTAGTTTCACTATCAGTTCAATGAGCAGTAACAGTAGTTTCAGTATCGATTCAATGAACAGTAATAACAGTTCCAATATCAATTCAATAAGCAGTAACAGTCATTTCAATAATGACTCAGCGAACAGTAGCAATAGTTTCAATATCAATTCAGTAAGCAATAACAATCATTTCAATTTTATTTTAGTGAGAAGTAACAGTGGTATAAATAGGCAAGACACAGTGCCCAAACCACCACTAGAAGGACACTCAGTCGGTACTCGATCACCTAGGTAAATAGTGATGAGTCTTGGTTACTGCACAGAACTGGGAGAAGTCTTCTCCACCTTAATCAGTGGTACTTGTCCACCTCCAGGATTTCATCCCCGTTACCCTCGGGGCCAGTACAGTGTGAACCTCCCCATAGGGACATTTCTATGGCTTGGTTCCAATCTCCCCCTATGGTGGCAGTGTCCATTTGGCAGTAATAACAGTATGGTAACTATAAATATGACTTATATGAAATGGACACATGCTACTCAAAAATCTATGTTGTGAACATTAAGTATAAAATATGCCAGCACTAAAAATTCTTTTTTTTATTTCTGAAATTATCAACTTATCCAAATATAAGGGCATATATATATATATATATATATCAAAATTGCTAATTCTGTTTACAGAGATCAGAATGTCTTTAAATTTCAGGGAATCAATCAATTTACGGGAAAGATTAAAACTGAAAATTATCATCATTTTTAAGACAATAGTTATAATTTTTTCAGGATTATTTATACTCCATTTATACATCAAAAATTTATAATTCTGTTCTCAGAACTCAGAATATATTAAAATTTCAGAAAACCAATACATTTACAGAAAGGATCAAGATAGAAACTTAGCATCATTTTTAAGATAATAATTATAATTTTTTACAAAATTACTTACACTCCAATATGCATCATAAATTGACTAAATTTAGCTACCAAATTTATAAGACCATTAAACCTTTTCTAAACATCAAATTTGTATGTAACACAGCACAGAAAATTCTTCATAATTTTTCATGCAGGAATTCAAATATTTTCATAATCATTTAAATTCTTCAATGCATGGAAAATTAACTAAATTTAATGGCAGTACTCTAAAAATCATAATAATTTTTCAAACCATCATTCATAATCGAAATATCATTTCTGAAACTTTTCATTATTTTTCACACTGTATTACTAATATTTTGATCGAAATACAAAATGCATCATGAATAATAAGTCAACTAAATATATCCACAATGATCAGAAAATTGCTCAAAATTTACGGAACGTTGTTCCAGACAGAAGTATCATATAGGAGAAAATTCAATATTTTTCATTCAGTATTTCAAATTTCTGAAATTTTATATCAGTTTCTAAGATTTACAACAATAATTTTTAAATAGAGAAAATTATTCAAAATGTTTACAATGACTGAAATATACTAAACATTAACTTATAAATATCATATATCAGTTTTGTAATATTCTCAAGATTTTTCACAGAATACTAATATTTATTCAATTTTTAATTATTTGTTCAAACATTAAAAATTATACAAGTCAAGATTCAGTTATCAGAATAATATGAAATTTTAATAAATTAGTTATAGCATGCATTTAATTCTTCTGGTAAAGTTTCAGAATTTCTCATAAAGTATTTCTATTTATTTCATAATTTTATACTTCTAATAACTTATTGAAAATTCTGTAAGTTCACTTTCAGACATTTATAATTGTTGGTATTTTAAGAATACATCACACACAATGTAATAACTATACTATGAAACCGTAATATTTTTATGAACAATATATATAATTTCTATGTAATTATTTATTTATTTATCATGTATTAAAATTGATTAACAAAAATATCGTGGTCTAAAAATAATGAAACTTTTTCTACACGTGAGGCTCATAGTAAGATGCATTACTACAATTTATGGTGATTTTATATCACCCTTTTAGACTTTTAGTATAATTAAACACCTTTAAGATAATATTAAAATATTTATAAACGTGAACATAATTTGAATCAGACATTAAAATTTTTACAGAGATCTTATAATATCAGATCCAATGATTCTGAAAATTTTCTAAATTTATCATGCACCATTGCTAATTATAATCTATTAAACACTTGATTTACCCTTAATCACGTACCTTAACATTACTGATCTTATGGTAATTTGACTAAGATATGATCACACATAATTACACAAAGATCTCTGGACTTAACTATCTATATAGATGCTAATTAACACACCTTAAATCATTTTAAATATGCTAATCATGTTAATCAAGAGGATTAAATGCTAAATCCCTTACCTTAATGATGATTAAACACCTCCTTAATTAGCCCTCCACTCTCTTCTTCTGCACTTCACGTAGTCAGCCTCCAAGAGGAGCAAATGAAGCCCCTCTCATGGCTATTTATAGGAGTTTTCCTCTAATCAATTTTAGCCATTGATTTAAATCAATGGTGGAGATTAAACATTTATTTTAGTATTATTTAATTAAAATTTGACATTCAAACTTCACCAACCCACTCAGCCCATTCTTTTGACTATCTCATATTTTTTCTTTTTTTCTTTATTTGGAGCACATGGACTTTTGACGAATAAGAAGGAGATGATTTAAATTAAGAGAACAAGCTTAATAAAATAATAAAAGAATTTTTTTTTAAACAAACATGCCACAAAGCGGCCATGGGAGGGGGGCGGACGCGCTCGCGTGCGCCCCCCGGGCGCCCTCGCCCGCGCGCGCGTGCGCGGGCGGCTGTAGCCTCCTTTTTTTAATTTTTTAATTTTTTAATTTTTAAACCCTTCTTCTCTATTTTTTAAACAATTAGCCCCCTTCTCTTTTTTTATTTAGCCCTTCATTTTTATTTATTTTTCTCTTCCTTCTTTAACTTTTTTAAATATCTTTTTATCTCTTTCAGTTTTTTTTATTATGACTAAAATAAATATAATAAGATAAATAATTTAAACATTTAGGGATGATCAATTTTTTTATTAAACAAATAGAATACTAAACGGCAAATTTGTAGGGCATTACAAATTTGCTCTATTTTCCTGCTTTATATGATGTGATGATAATGATATGCATGTAGGTGGTGTGGAGACCGTACCAAGGGATGACCGACGAGGGTCAGCCTTGGGTCGTAGCGGGCCGACCTCATTTTGGGCGTGAGATCTGGGTTCTCTGCCTGAACGAGATCGAGCCGTTACGACTAAGGCTGGCCATGAGGACACTCGGCCTGCACCAGGAGTGGGTCGAGGTAGCAGAGCCGCACGGGATCGGGAGGAAGACCCGAGGACGTACTGTGGCGACCGACTGGCGGCTTCGGTTCCCGGAGCAGTTTGCGGACTGGCAGAGAGGCGGGACCCCAGTCGTCTCCCATGGGCCGGATAGTTTGGCGTATTTGCAGCGCTATTGGGAGACGTACGCTGGCCGACCCCAGATGAGGGTAGTAGGGGTACGTATGAATGCATGTTTTCTAATGTTAAAAACTATATGCTTATTGAGATATGCAACTAATATGTGACAAATGCAGGACGCGCGGGATGCAGTGGTGGTGGACATGCAGGTCCATCTCCATAGTGTGGAGGCCCAGCTCGCAGCTACGCGTGCGGACTTAAAGGCCCTGGTGAGTATACGCTATCTATATGCAATTAATTATTCCTGAATTATTGTTGTTCGGCGATTGACAATGTGCCCAGTAGGGAGCGGTAGCTGAAGGGACTGGAGGCACCTCTTCGAGCACGAGGGATCAGAGCGTCGAGGTTGCTTCTTTGCAGGAGCGACTTGTAGGAGCGGTAGCACGTGTCGAGGCGGCGGAGCGAGACCTAGCTGAGCGGGTAAGCATTCACAGATCATGCATACATTTCAATCCTTTTTTAAAAAATATAGCATTATGCTTATGAATACGCTGAATGATGCAGGCTACAGAGTTGTAGGGTGCGCTCACTCGGGCAGCTCTAGCCGGGACAGAGCTCGCGATCCGTGATCAGCGGGTCACGGAGCTGGAGGAGGAGAGGAGGCGCCGAGAGGCAGAGGTACTTCCTCGAGAGGTGGTGGAGTTATAGATCCTCCTCGAGGTGGAGAGGAGGGAACGCACCCGAGAGAGAGAGGAGTGGGCGAGGGAGCTGTAGACACGCCATTCTCGACATTTTCACGAGTATATCTCATATTACACCGTGACGCCCCGAAGTGGCTTGCACGTTGAGTTATTTGAATGATTTTCATGATAATTACGAGTTCCTATAAAATAATTTTCTTTATGATCAATGAGACACCTTTTTTGATATATAATAATAATAATAATCATAAATCATGGAATTGTGATGCTTATACAAAATAAAAAATAAAAAATTATATATATATATATATATATATATAACAAAAAACTATATATATATAAATAAAAAATAAATAAAACAAGAATATATATAACAAAAAAAATAAAACAAAAATAAAACAAAACAAAAGAAAACATATACTAATAATACTTCCCCATTAATTGCTTACCCCACCCCCTAATCTGTAGGATCTAGTCTCCCCCATAATATTCTCTCTTATGTCACCATCTCTCTCCCCATCTCTATTATAGAACGCACACAACCCACGCAACCCATGACCCAACCCCACCTCCATCTCCCGACAGAACCCATCCCTCATCCTCTTCATTATTCACAACCCCACAACCCATCCCTCATCCTCTCGATTATTCACAATCACACTCATTCTCTCCGCACTCTAACCCACTCTCTGATTCCCTCAACTCCCACTCACCCACACTCATCCTCTCCCCACTGCCATCGAAACCCACTCTCCCACCTCACTCTCTCATTCTCCCCCCTCTCATTCATTCCCTCACTCTCCCCCTCTCATTCTTTCCCTCAGACACTCCCTCTCCCATTCCGAAACCCACCGTCGCGGTAGCCCTCCGACCACCTCACCCTCTCTTCTCTCCCCTCACGCAACACTTCCCCATCTCACCCAGCAACCCATGACACACATCTCCACTGCACTTCGGACCTCCCTCTCCCATTCTGAAACACAACAACCCCTGCCACCTCCCATCTCACTGCACCCCCATCGACCACCACCGAGCCCCCAACTCCTCCTCCGGCCACTCCTCCTCACTGCCGATCTCATCTCCCACACCTCACCATTCAATTCTCCCTCTCCCCTTCGAACACCACTCTAACCCTCACTCCCCTTCTCAACTCTCCCACCTCACTCTCTCATTCTCCTTCCCACGGTAGCACCCACTCTCCCCACTCCATCTTTCCACCGTCGACCACTCTCTCATTCTCCCCCCACGGAAACCCTCTCTCATTCTCCCTCCCACACTCTCCCACTCACCACCTCACTCTCCTCTCATTTCTCTCCTCACTCCACACCCAGCAGCCACCACCCTCACTCCCCTTCTCAACTCCCCCCCTCTCGTTCATTCCCTCACTCTCCCCCCTCTCATTCTCCCCCTCCGACCACTCCCGCCGGATGATCTCCGTCGACCACCGCCCTTGACGTCATCTTCCTCACCTCACCAACGTCCTCCCCACACCCCCCTGTGCATGCAAGCCACTGCCACCTCCTCACCATCGTCATCTCCCTACTTCTCTCCCCGTCGTCCACCCCGCCACCTCCGCTCCTCACGTCCTCCGGCGAGCCCTCTCTAACCCACGTCACCCTCCTCAACTCCACTCTCGATCTCCCTCTAACACTTCAAACCCACGGCCACACACACTCTCCTGCACTCCCCACGCCGCCGCTGGCAACCCTCCCGTCGACTTCCCTCTCTACACTCACTCACTCCCCATCTCTCCTCTTTTCCCCACACCCTCTAACCCAATGCAAACCTCTCCCGTTCCCATGTCGCCGTCGCCTCACCCCACGCACCGGCCACCCGCCGCCGGCGTCCACCAGCCTGACTCCTCTTCCTTCAACACCAACCCGCCGGCCATGCCCTCACTCTCTCCCTTCTCTCCGCATGCACCGTCGCCAGCCCACTCTCATCTCCTTGCCTCTCCCCTCACGCAACACATACCTCCTCCTCTGTCTCATTTTCCACCTCCCTCTGCTACAACCGCAAAGCCACTCCTTCTCATACCCAACCACCTACACACCACGAGCATGTACACCCATCTCTCTCACTGCACCCTCCTCTCTCCCCCACCCTCTGCGCTCCATCCGCACCCCCGTCGTGAGACCTTACCACCTCACCCCTCCCAACTCTCTCCCCACTGCTAGAACCCCCCGTCGGTGCACACCCCCGCTGCCACTGCCGTCGACCTCCCCCCTCACACTCTCTTGCCCACGACACCGCGGACACCTCCCCATGGCAGTTCCCCACTCCTCACCTCCCACCTCCATACAGTCACCGCCAACTAACCTCCACCACCTCACACCTCTACCGCCGACCCCCCCTTTAACTCCACTCACTCCCAGTTGATCTCCCCTGCACCCTCACCTTCACCGCACCGCCGTCAGCCCTTCGCCACCCTCCTCGCCGCGACCAACCTTCCTCACCCTCCACACACCACCGTGACCACCTTGTTCCCTCTCTCCATCTCTCTTCTCTCTCTAACCATCGCGACAGCCTCCTCCGCCGGCCACCGCTGTCGTACACCTCCCACTCTCCACAAGCACATCCCACGTTAGCCACCTCGTCGCCTACTCACGTCCAAACCCGTTGCAAGCCTCGCCGCGACCCCCCCTCTGCTCACCACGCCGACACCCACTCCCCTCTCCTCTCAACGCACACACACTCCTCCACCCCACGCCACTGCCGGGAGCCCTCTCTCACGCGAACTCCGGCCACCTCCTACCTTCGCACACCCCCACCCTCCTCCGGCGAACCCCACATCACCCACGCCCCCTCCGGCCTCACTCCACTCTCCTTCTCTCTACCGCCAGCCACCACCCCGGCGACCTTCCACTTCACGCTGTCCATCCCGCCGTCGTCTCCACCCACCGTGCATGCACCGTGAGCCCACCGCGAGCCCGCCACCTCCACTGTCCCCCTCTCCCCTCTCACCCAACTCTCTCCCCACTGCCAAAACTCCCAGTCGCAGACCACCTCACCCCTCCTAACTCTCTCCACTGCCAGAACCTCCCGACCGTAACCACTCACACCACCTCCCTCCCTAACCCACGGACGCACACCTCCTATCCTACTCTCTCCCTCTGGCCGTCGCCACAACACCCCAGCCTCTCACCACCGCCGACGAGCTCTCCCGGCGTCCTCACTGCTGCCTCACCTCTGCGAACCCACCCCCCTCTCTCTTTTAACTCCTCCCATCACCGGTGATCATCTCCCCTCCTCTCCGCCAGCCTTCTCTCCCTCTCCACTGCACCGTCCACGCCGCGGCCACCGCCCTCTCTCTCTCACGGCACCCACCACCCACCACCCTTCTGCCGCGACCCTCTCCACTGCACCCCAGTTCCTCACTACCGACAACCACCTCTGCCAGCCCTCTCTCCCTCTCCCCTCTACCTCCACAGCCTCCAGCCACACCACCCCATCACCCTCGCTGCTGCATCTCGCTGGCCCCCTCGTCCGCCTCACCCCTCACCTTTGAGCCGCTGCCGGTGCCCCACCTCGTCACCGCCGTCGACCGCCAGCCACCTCCGTTCGCCGTCGCCCACGCCACCGTCGAACGTCTTCCACCTTATCGCCGGCGACCCTCTACGCACACACCACCCGCCGTCGAGCCCGTCACCGCCCTCCACTCATACACACCCCCACACCTCTCTCTTCACGCGACTCTCTCGCGGTTCCCCTCTCTCTCTTTCTCTCACTCTCTCTCTCTTTTTCGCGCACTCTCTTTCCCCCCTCTCTCTTTCTCTCTCTTCATCTCTTTCCTTCTCTTTCTCTCTCCCTCTCTCACAAACTTATCTCTCTCAAACCCCCTCCCTTTCTCTCTCTCTCTCTCTCTCTCTCTCTTCTCTCTATCTCTCTTAAACACATAAAACACGCAAGTTATGTTTTATTTTCTTTTTCTCCTCTTTCTCTCTATCTATCTCTCCCTTGATGTCTTCTTTTATCTTATGTAAATTAAAGCTTTTCATTTTTATCTATTTCTCTCTATATATAACTCCCTCTTTTCTCTCTTCTCTATCTCCCTACCCCACATGTACATACGTGGGTTTTAATATGTGTATACATATATATTTTTATTTTCATTATTATGCTTTCATCTCTCTCTCTCTCTCTCCATTTTCTATATTTTCCTCCTCTTTTTATTATCCCTCTCTCAAAAGGTCACTTTCCAAAAATAAAAAAGAAGAAGAAGATAATCTTTCTCTTTCTCTCTCTTTATATATATTCTTATAACATGTAATATTTTTATTATTATTCTTTATATCTCACTCTCTCTCCATATCTTTTCACATCTTGATTTCTCTCTCATTTATCATATCTCATAATCTCCCTCTTTCTCCCTCTAGATCCCTCTCAAAATAAAAAAAATAAAAAAAACAAACAATAAATAAAACAAAAACAAAACAAAATAATAAAAGAAAATAAAATAAAAAAAGAACAACAACAACCAGGGTAATCGAAAGAAGGCCCTCTTTGTCGACCGGCCGATAGGAGAGGAAGAAAGGACCCGCACTGTTTCCACTCCCGTGACGGACACGATCAATTCTTTCAATTGTGGGGTTCTCGGCCCCTGGCGATCACACCATCAGCACCGCGTGGAGAGTCATTTCCCGCGACGGTATTTCTCACCCGCGCGGAGGATCAATCCCCGCGGCGGTTCCCTTCCCCAATTTAATTTCAGCACTTTCCCCTCCCTCCGAGGTCGCGGTGAGTCACTTCCCGCTATGGCCGTTTAATTTCTGTAATTTACTTTCTGTACACTAACACTAACCCCTAACACTAACCCAATAAAACCCGCGGCGAGTTACTTCCCGCAGTGGTCCTTTTATTTCGGCAATTTACTTTCAGCATTTAATTTCTACACACTCCCATCCCCCAATAAATTTCGCAGAGAGGGTCACCTCTCGAGGCGGTTTAATTTTGTCATTTTCATTTCTATTCATACCCCGCGGAGAGTCATTTCTCGCGGTGGTTTTTCTGTTTAGATCCCACGGAGAATCACGTCTCGCGGTGGTTTAACGCTCGTCATCTCCGTAATCTCATTCTATTTCAAAATCCTAGGAGACACAAGCTCTCATGGTGGTTTTTATTTCTGTCATCTTATTGTTCCCGTTAATCTTCGTGTGTATCGTGTTGTGTGTTCTCAAATCATCCTCCAATTCACACTACGATTTCGTCGTCCACAGGAGTGAGCACAACGAGAGGGAGAGCTGACAGGGATGAGGATCTGGCTTGGTGTCCTCGAGGAGCGTGCACGAGCTGTCGAGGAGCGCTACCGGAGAGGCCGGGAGTGAGCACAGCGAGAGGGGCGACCCAGTGCCTACTCTAGCATGAGTTATCTGGTGGGTTCCTATACACAACAGAGGAACGAGGCGAGCGACCGAGCGCGAGCCGGGAGGTTGGCTGCTACCTAGGGGTCGATGGGACCACCACCGGCTCTAGCCCGAGATAGGGATGAGAGAGGAGAGGTAGAGAGTAGGAGAGAGGAGGGTGGTGGTGAGAGTAAGAGGGAGTTTGTTATACACCGCCTCCAAGATATTTTGTACACACATATATATGAGCATATTGAAAAGCATGTTTGTTATCTGAGTTTGTCCTTTTGTGCGCGTGTGTACTTGTGTCATCTGCTTCGTTCTGTCCCTGTATTCCACACTTAAGCAAACAAATTAGTTAATCTGTCTTGCTTGGCCCCTTGCTTGATAAGCAATGGGTTATTGTTGTTGACCTTGATAAAGGGTCAAGGGGCCAAGCCTTTAATCAACTAAGGCAAATAATGAAGAATAGAGGGAAATGCGACATGCAGGCAGGCAGATGCAAACTGGAATTGAAAGATACTCATACAAGATGCAAGCAAGCAAATGATAATGGCGAGTGGAACAAGCAAGGCATTCTGTGGGAATTGACGACCAGACAGGCGGTGCCAATTCTTGCATTTTTTTTGAAATAACGACCAGACAGATGTCTTTATTTAAAAAACTGGCGCCCTCTAGTTGGGCGTCAATTTAAAACAATTTTTTTTGAAATGACGACCAGATAGATGTCTTTATTTAATAAACCAGACAAATGTCTTTATTTAATAAACTGGCGCCCTCTGGTTAGGCGTTAATTGAAAACAATTTTTTTTTGAAATGACGACCAGACAGATGTCTTTATTTAATAAACTGGCGCCCTCATGGTTTGGCGTTAATTTAAAACAGTTTTTTTAGAAATGACGACCAGACAGATGTCTTTATTTAATAAACTAGCGCCCTCTGGTTGGGCGTTAATTTAAAATATTTTTTTTTCTTTTTCATCTTTTTTTTAACTTAGCATGGTACATAGGTCCTAAAACCTTACACATTCACCATCTTAAATTTATTAATCATTCTTAAATAATTTAACAAAGGGTCAACGTGCTTGAAGTTTATGCTTTCACACAAAGCCTCGTGCGACCCATCCTCCTAAGTCCTTCTTTGCCATCCTTCAAGCTTATGACATACCACGGAGGGGGGATGGAAGAAGATGTTGGGGAAGTTCACGAGGGGTTCCGAAAGACTGGGGAAACTCCCCTCCTTTACCCTATTGCCTATTGGGGTTCGGTCTTTGGCTTAAGAAAATTTTTGTTGCCTTTTGCCCTTTTGGGATGCACGCTTACGACCAGGATTTTCCTTGCGGGGACTTTGCCCTCTTGACATGCCTTTTTTTTGATTTGATTTTATTTTTCACTTTTATTTTTCTTTTTTTTGAAATAAAGACTAAATTGTACTTGGGCTTGTGTGACATATTGTTCCCTTTTGGGCCCTGACTTCTACCTACTAGGGCGGTGGGTAGATTTGGTGGTCTAACCTAGAGTCTGACTTCCCCCCTCGTGAATCGAAGAGAAGAGAACGGGTAAAGTCTTTACACTCTTAGTTTGGCTTTGACTTTCCTCGGATTCTGCACCGCTTGAGTTTAAGAGCTAAGCGTGTTGTGGGTGTGTATTGACCCAGGGTTAAATTAGCAAGATTGAAGAATGAATTAGAGATTTTGATTTTTTGAGCTTCGTGCCCCACGTACCATTCCAGCCTATTTTTTATTTTCTTTGTTCTTTCTTTTGTTTGTTTTATATTTCTTATGTTTTTTTTTATGTTTGAGACTTAGGGGTAGTACTTCTTAAGATATAGTCTGTTCCATGGATGAGCCAATTTTTCCCTTTCAGCATTAGTTAGTTTATAAGCTTTACCAGGATAAACCTCTTTTATTACATAAGACCCTTCCCAGTTTGGTTGAAGTTTGGAGCGAGGCCTACCGGGTTTTACAAAGATTCTTTTAATTATCATTTCACCAGCTTTGAATTTTTTCTCAATTACTTTCTTTTGATAGAAACGTGAAAGCCTGTTTTGATAAACTCTTGCATGTTCGGCAGCGGCTAGACGTCTCTCATCTAAGAGTTCCAATTGTACAAGGAGAGATTTACGGCGCTCATCAATAGAGAGCTCCCTGTCCAATTGTACTTTAAGGGAAGGTATAAGAATCTCATAGGGGACTACCACCTCCATTCCATAAGTAAGGGCGAATGGGGTTTGCCCAGTAGGTGTACGAATGGAAGTACGGTAGGCCCATAGGCTTCTACAAGCTTCTCTGACCAATCCACAAATTTGTTAGCTTCACACGTCTTCTTGATGATTTTAATCAAAGTTTTATTCGTGGCATTTTCTTGGCCATTGCCCTGTGGATAATAAGGAGATGAATGATGTAATGCAATGTTATACATGTTGCGAGGTCCTGAAGCTCTTGAGAGATGAACAGTGGCCCATTGTCTGTGACGATGGTACTTGGTATGCCGAATCTGGCGATGATGTTCTTCATCATGAATTTGCACACTGTTGACGCTTTAATTTCGCATAAGCTTCCGCTTCCGCCCACTTGGTGAAGTACTCTGTGGTTGTGAGTATGAATGATTTTGGTTTTGTGAGGAGGTTTGAGTCACCAAGAGGTCCGATAATATCGAAAGCCCACATGAAGAAAGGCCATGGGGAGGACATAGGATGGAGTGAAGAAGCAGAAGAATGAATTTTATCAACGTGCAGTTGGCACTTAACACACCTTCGAACATAGATAGAACAATCCTCTTCTAGAGTGGGCCAAGAGAACCCTAGCCTAAGGATCTTCTTAGCTAACATCTGGCTATTGACATGACCCCCATAGACTCCTAAATGCGCCTCTTCCACGACCTTCCATGATTCATCATCGTCAAGGCATCTGATAAGAAAACTAGTGAGACCCCTTCTATAGAGCACGCCTCCAACCAGAGTGTATCTTTGGGAGACTCTCCTGATAGCTTTCTTTTCTTCCGTCGTGGCCTCTTCAGGATACGACTAATCTTGACAATATTTGGCAATCTCATAGTACCATGGCTTTTCCTCGTCATCTAATTCTTCTTCTAGATAGAGCAGCATGATCTCTTTATTCTCAATGATCTCTCCTTCCGTAACCTTTTTGAGCAACTCCCCCTTAACCTTAAGGAACCCAAGATCCTTAATAGCGGGAGAGAGACGCCTATGAACAGTGATAGAATAGAAATTCCTCTTGAGAGGGAAGGTCAAGGAGGAAGCTAGTGAAGCAAGAGCGTCAGTTAGGATGTTTTGGTTGTTGAGAAAGGTGCGATAGATTCAGAGGGGGGGGTGAATGAATCTCCCCTTCAACAATTATAGCCGAATTAAAAACTTATGCTCAGATATGTGGAATTATAACATGTTGTATATTCTGTGAATGCTTAGGACGATCTCAGCAAAACGACATAGATGAATTTACCTTCACTCGAACCTAAGCAAGCATCTAATGTGCGAAGCAATAAAATGAACACATAAGAAAATCAAACCACAAGGGACACCAGGATTTTTAGGTGGTTCGGTCCACAGACCTACGTCCACCCCTCACTCCAAACCGGAGTGAGGCTTCCACTAGCAAAGCTAGAAAAGCAGACTCAGTCTGCAATAAATGCTACCACACAGCTTGACCAGGGGAACAACCTCCCCTCTTCCTCCCAACCGGAGGGAACCACTAGTGACACATAGTCACTAGCAAGCCAGAGACCGAAGTCTCTCTTCCTCCACCAAGGAGGGGACCTACAAGTAGCAACACTATCTGCAGCCGGAGACCCAAGTCTCCCTTCCTCTGAATCCCAGAGGGAAGCACAAGTGACACCAAGTCACCTGCAAACCAGAGGTCTCGGACCTCTCCTCCTCCACGAAGGAGGGAACCACTGATGACACAAAGTCACCAGCAAACCGGAGAAACAAATCTCCCTTCTCCTGAAACCACAGGAGGAACCCGATCCCCAACAGGGCAATCGGAAGAACAAGGTTCAGTTTGAAAAGAAAACAATAGAAGAAAATACAGTAACTGAAAGCTGGAGATATAAAATCAAAATTTGGCTCTCGCAGGAGCTGGCTGGCCTGGATTTGATCCACGGTCCAGCAGAAACTGATCTTCAGTTGAAGCTTCTTTTACTCTAGCTCTCTCTTCTTTTTCTTCTCTGTCGCAGCCTCTCTCTGTATGGCTCTCAGCTTCTCTTTTCTTTCTTCTGCTCTTTCTGCTCTTTTCCTCTCTACAGCTCTTTTCTTCTCTCTCGATCACTCTCTTTCTCTTCTGTCGTTATCCCCTTCGTCTCACTTCTTCAGTGGAAGAAAGCTTCCTTTTATAGCAGCCGATTAGGGCAGCGTGTGTCTTCCACACCTCCCGCCAAAGAGCCTCAGTCCACATGTCAGCTTCTCAGCATCTTGGATTACGTGCCAGGTCATCATCTTTGCACTTTAGTCCCTGTCAGTCAGTCGAACAGAAACTTATCAGTTTAGTGTCGACACCTTGTACAGACTTGATAGTATACACAATACAGTGTATAGACTTTGCAGAGCGACAGGAATGTATGGACTATGCAGTGTGTGATGTGCAGACGTTGTATAGACTTCTGAAGTGTAATGCAATGTGCAGACTTTGATCATATATGAAGAACATATGCTGTACAGACTTGCTAATGAGTAACGTAGAATGCATCAAGCAAGATAATGCATGAAGAACATTGTGCATACATGCTGGCAAATGGATGTACAGACTTTATTCAAGCAAGTGAGACAATGTCTAGACTTTGATAAATTGAAGCACAACTAAAAGACGACTCTTTCCTAGGCGTCAGATTCAGAATGGACGCTCCTACTGATGGGCGTCAAATTTCAAGCAAAATTAACCGTGATGAAGTGTGTAGACATTGTATAAATTTGAACGATGTGTAGACTCTGTGTTACAAACACAGGCTGTACAGACTTCATGTATGCATGAGTCTCTAAGAGGACAGACGATGTATAGACCTTGCCAAAGGAAATGGCTGTACAGACTTGACCAAGGCAAAGCAATCGAATGTATGGACTTTCACAAGGTATAGACTTGCCAAAGAACTGGACGATGTACAGACTTTAACAAGGTAAAGTCTGTATAGACTTGAAGGTTCACAATGTATATACTTTGGCAAGACAATGGCTGTACATACCTCAACTCGAGCAATGTACATACTTGCAGGTGCAACGTAGGTAAAGGTACCAATGTATAGACTTGCGAGTGCACCGACGGTAAAGATGCCAATGTACAGACTTCGAAGTTGAACTGGTGGATGTACAGACTTTACTTCGTGCAAACTATAGTGCAGTGTATAGACTTCAGACATGATGCACTGTATAGACTTCAAATGAGACTGTACAGACTTGGTCCGATGTACAGGGCAATGTATAGACTTTCGTTCAGCAGAGACGTTAAGAGAGACTGTACAGACTTTGGGAGACAATGCACTATTCGCAAACTCTGTACAGACTTGAGAGATGATGCACTGTAGCTAACGCTGTACAGACATGAGAGCGTGAGACGCTGAATGAGACGATCGGATGTACAGACTTGGGCTATACAGACTTTGACTCAAATATGCATATGAGACGCTGAATAAGACGCAGCTATGTATAAACTTTACAGTGAATGCATATGCCAATGTATATACTTGAAAGCGTGAAGTCCAATGTACAGACTTGGAAGATGTGAGCGAGACAATGTATGGACTTGGCCCTTGAAGGATGTACAGACATTGAAGACTCGAAGCCCCACGATGTATAAACTTTGAAGCATGTGAACATGGGGACAATGTACAGAGTTGGCTTCGTGCTTGCTACAGTACACTGTCTAGACTTGGACAGCTTCAAGGCACAATGTGCAGACTTTACCAATGTATAGACTTGGGCTAAGCAAGCTACAGGGCCGATGTATAGACTTGGCCAATGTGCAGATTTGAATGTTCGACCAGTGTACAGACTTTGATGAACATGCAAGTGAATGTATAGACTTTACCTTATGCACATGTGACGATGAACAGACGATGTATAGACTGTGAATATGAAGAATGTACAGACATGAAATGTGTGCTGTCTAGACAGACTCTGTACATACTTAAGCAATGTATGGACTTCATCCAACAGAGTTCAGGCATGCTGTTAACGGATGTACAGACTATGCTGAAAGGGTATGGCAGCATCACCCATTGTACATACTAACATCACACACTCCAGATAAAATGCAATTATGAAATGCATCAACAATTATGAAATGCACCAATGCACACAACACACAGCCTCAGCCTGTTCGTTGGTTATGTCAGATAAGATGTTCAATGAGACATTCATTCAACAAAGTTCAGGTATATATGCAGACTCAAACAGTATGCAGATAAACAGATGATGACTTATAGTGTTTGCTATCATCAAAACCACAGGGACACAACAATCTCCCCCTTTTTGAGGATGGCAACACTATGAGTCATACTGACTTGATCAATTATTTCTCCCCCTTTGACTTCAGCAAAAAGATATTAGTTGAAGAGGGAAGAATAAGACTGTATAAGATGAGTGAATTAAAGGCTCCCCCTGAATAGAATAATGATCAGAAATGTTTTGAAGGTTGAAACCAATTGAGATGAAGGGAGAATATCAACAAAAGCACATGGACACTCAAGAATGCTGACTAGATCTCCCCCTTTATGAAAGACACTCAGCATGATAGGAAAACTCCCCCTGATTAGATGGAGTGAAAGAGGTGATGAGCATCTATCAGCAGATCACATGGGTACTCAAGGATTACCACAGTCTGTAAGCACAATGAATAAATGAAGAAGACAGATTTTCATTAGCACACCAAATTCATAAATGTTTGTAAACGAATTTCGGATTCTTCAATTATAATAGATTATGAATGAGTTTAAACTTATCATCATGATTTAAGAATGATGAATCCAAAGTCATATCTGAAAATTCATTACTCATATCTGAAACACCTTTTTAATATAAATGAACCAAAAACTCATCTGACATTCATGTTTAACCTCTTTCCATCTTATTTGTTTAAAATCAATGACTCCTATGGAAGTTACACAAGATAATATTGAGATTAAACAGAGATAATTGTATCTGAACTTGTCTTTAGTTTTTCAGAATTTTCTATTAATCAGCACTTATTTTTCCTGAGCAAGTTTGGTTCAGTCAACAACTTTTTACGTGAGGCACAACACGTCTTAGGTGAAGTGACCCAGTTACTCAGTGTGACAACCATATAGCCTCTCAAAGAGAACATAGTTAGCAATTTGGAGTGTCTTTTTACATGAGGAGACACCTTGATAAGAGGCCAGAATCCCCAGTTACTCAACACAACCAAGCTATTGCTCTGCCAGATTTTCAATCATTTTTATAAGAGAGGTAACTATGGCACTTCATGACATGGGCTTACTCTATTTCTTTGATAGAGAACCCAGTTTCTCTGTGACCAAAGTCATTGCTCTTGCAATTTTAAATATTTTCAGATTTTTCAAACAAAGCTCAGTACACTGAAATGTTTAAGAACAATACCTTCTACATGTATCTTAACCAAGGATAGCCATGTCTTTTAAAATTTCAGATTTTAGAAAGTTTTGCATGAAGTTCATGAGACAATTGGTTAAGATTTATTAAGCATGATGATTCAGATATTTTCAAGTCTTTTACATCAAAACTTAGGAAATACATTAGACTTAAATCAATTTGATTTATCAAAACATTCTTAAGCCAGTATAATAGAAGTTTCTTCTTTTCAGAATATGTCTGATTTATGTCTAGGGTGCACTGACTAAAATCTTTCTTCACTCAGATGAATCAATGATATTTTAGCAAATTAGTAGAGTCAACAAAGCATTTTTATCGAGAGAGAAGTAGAGAGCAATCATGATGAGACAAGGATTTAACATTAGAACAGTTCAGTTTAAAATACACTTGCTGAGTCTGGAGTACAGACAGAATAGCTACATAAGTGTAGACAGCAGGTAATTCAAGTGAACTACTAATTTGCCAAGAATGGATCAGATTGCTAGACAGAAGGAGTTCAAGAGGTGAAGAGATGAAACATGAAAGCCCCCCCCCCCCCCTATCTAGATGCAATGAGTCATTTCTTTTTAGATTTTTCAATGCAAGAAAATGCAATGCAACTAACTACATGTATGCATGTTTAAAGGCTCTCCTGGAGAAATTTCAGGAACATAGATATGTAATGCATTTAGCAAATGAGATTATCATGATTATGTAAACATCAGTCAAACTCCCCCTTACAAAGTGCATGAAATGCAATTAAAGCACTGAAACATGATTTTAAAATATATGCTCATTCAGACTGCCCTATAAAGAGATATGACCCATGGTACTAGGTGGAGAGCTTGGTCTAAAAGACCATCTCACACATAGTAAGAACCTCTAGACAGATTTCACCTGCCTTTTAGTAGCTTACTATTTAATATACCATGGTGGTCATGCAAATCAGTGTAATACAACATACAAGAAGTTTGACGGATCATGCATCATTACATTTATATGCAATGCATTCAGAGATAAACTGCAATCATTTCCATGAGCATTTCAGATTTTTCAATTAGATTCAGTTAGACAATGCACAAAAGAATTATCATGATATGCAGTGCATTCAGATCACACAAATTCAGAATACAGAGTTTTCAGAATTTACCTGAATGGGGCTTTATCATCTTGGGTGCCTTGGTTTATTTACCCCTCTTTTTATTTCTCAATCCAAGGCACACCTGCAAATTTTGATCATTTTGTTCCTGCAGGGACCCAAGCAGCTTTGGGTCCTGCCTTAGCCCTGACAAGTGTTCTAACCTGTTTCTTAGCTAGATCAACATCAAATTTCATCAGAAAGCAATCATCCATAGAATGTCCAAATTTTCCACAATATCTACATGTACCAACAGAATTTTTGACTTTATTACGATGCACATTAGCAACAACATGAGGCCTATGTGCATGAGCATAAGATTGTCTGTTGCTTACATGAACATTCTGTATCTTATTCTTAATCAGCCAACATTCAGAAGATTTGTGACCTTGCTTCCCACAGTTATTGCATGAAAGTCTTACAAATGGTTTTGCAGGGAATTTGACTACATGGGGGTTAACAAACTTTATCTGAACATGCCAACAGTCCTTGACTATATGGCCATTTTTCCCACACTCAAAGCATCTGATATGCTTATTTTTAAAACCATTACCTGCCCACCAACATTCAGAAGCTCGGTGGCCAGTTTTTCCACATTCAAAGCATGCAAGATTCTTTTCTTCAAAAAAAGTTTTATTCCTACCAAACACATTTTTATTTGTAGGAAATTTGACAAATTCAAAATTAAGTTTATTTCCCTATTTATGCCAACAGTGGGCTGCAATGTGGCCCATTTTGCCACAATGAGAGCATTGAATGTTCTTCTTATGATTTGCATGATTTTTAGTCTGAACAGTTCTATCATGCAATTTTCTAGCATTGAAATCATCCTGTCTCTTAACCTGAGAATTCCTAGCATGAATTCTGTTAAATTTCAGATCATCCTCCTTTATCACAAAGCACTCAGTCATCTCATGACTAAATTTCCCACAATAATAACATGACCCCTTTTTAGTATGAGTTTGTGGGAGGTCATGTGACTTGTGTGCAGCAATTTTTGTAACAACAGGAGTGTCTTTGTCATTTTTCTGTAGATTGTCATTCTTTTTCAATTTTTGATTTTGTTCTACAGTTTTGGGACAAACTGTGGATTTTTGGTTTTTCTGAGCACTGAATTTGAAGATAGGTGCACTAGATGTACTAGTTGGCTCAGAGCTATGCACAAATGAAGTGTGAAGCTTACTGCCAATCCCCTTTTTATTAGCTGGGTTAAAGCCCAGACCCTCACGTTGGAAATTGATTTTGCAACCAAGGAGCTTATCCAAATTATCTTTTCCACTCACAAATTTAGCCAAAGATTCAGTCAACCTTGAAATTTCAGATTGCAGTTTGGAGACATGAAGTTCATAGTTAGCAATTTTATCTTCATAGCACATAGCCTTTTCGTTTAACATCTGATTGATGGTCTTTATGTTTGCAATTTCTTGTTCAGCATTCAGCAACTCACTAGAGCTCATCAGGTTTACACTCTTCCCTTTTTCTAGCATTAAGAGCCTCTCAGACATTTCAGTATTTAGAAACTTCAGCTCTTCATTCTCCTTTTTCAGTTTACTATTTTGCTTTAAGAATTCATCATCAATCACCCAATCATCTGAGGAAAACTGACATTCATAAAACATTTCTTGTTGTTTCTCAGATTGAGGTTTGTTGAGATTTTTCTGAAGCTCCAGATTCATTGCTTCTTCAGCCTCCAATTTCTCCTTCAATAAGTCTTTGTTTTCTTCTTTAAGAGAGGCAATCAACTTCATTAGTCTTTCATTTTCACTGTAGAATTCTTCATTGCATTCTCTTAGAGAGGAACATTGGTTGCAGTCTGACTCTGCAGTCTATTTATTGAGCAATTCATTATTCTCATTTCTTAAAGATGCAACTATATCTTTATACCATTCAAGATCAAATTGAAGTCTCTCATTAACTTCTTTCAGACATGAGCAATCCATGCAATCAGATTCACATGTAGTTTCAGCATTGACTTTTAAGCTCTTTTTCTTAAGACATTCATTTTCAGATTTCAAGACATTCAATTCAGAGCTAACACACTCTAAATCTTTTATGAGTTTTTCATACTGAACTACATCATTGTTATGAGTCTTATCATCATCAGTTAAACTAAGTCTTTCCTTTAGTTCAGCAATTTCACATACAAGCTCTTGATTCTCCTTTTTGTGTAAGTCATTTTGTTTCATTAGAGTTTGTTTTTCAGATTTTAAATGATCTAAATCTGAAGTAACAGAATCAAAATCTTGTAATTATCTTCTGAATATTTCATTTTCAGTTTTCAGAATTTCAGGGTTTTCACCTCTAGAATAAGCATTCACATGTTCATTCAACTTTCTTTTTAGAGATTTATTTCATTTTCTCAACTTTTCGTAAGCATTAAGCAGATCATTGTATGCTACAATCCAATCATCCATATCATAATTATCAAATTCAGAAGGTACCTCATCTTCATCTCCTTCTTCATTTTCTTCTTGCTTGGATGCAGTTTCCTCATGATCATTTCTCCGATCAGCCATCATGCAAGTATCATCTTGTTGGTTATGCGCAGAAATGACTCTGTCATATATCTTTTTTCCAGAAGTGCACCTGAGAGCAAAGGGATATATATCAGTATTAATCGCAGCTCTCAAGATATTAAGAATTATGACATTGTCATGGTTCTTTATTCTGTCCTCTCTAGACCACTTGGTCTCATCATGAGGCAGTTTGTGTGGGCCTTTAGATAGTAGATTCCATAGTTTGGGATCAATGGAGTCTACGTACACACAAAGGCCTCCTAGCCAACTATTAAAGTTAGAACCATCATAAACCGGAGGACGACCCATTTGGACAGATGGCCCACAGATTCAATGCGTAAAACAATCAACAAGAGATGAACCAAAAACCAGATAAACAAGGCAAAGCATAAGTCAATGAAGCAAAGCACCGAGCACGAGAAGCCCACTCTGAAATGCACCACGAACAAGCAGGATCCTCTGCAGATTGTTAGATCTGTTAGATCAGAGACCCGCTCTGATACCAATTGTTGAGACATGTGCGATAGATTCAGAGGGGGGTGAATGAATCTCCCCTTCAACAATTATAGCCTAATTAAAAACTTATGCTCAGATATGCGGAATTATAACCTGTTGCAAATATATTCTGTGAATGCTTAGGACGATCTCAGCAAAACGACATAGATGAATTTACCTTCACTCGAACCTAAGCAAGCATCTAATGTGCGAAGCAATAAAATGAACACATAAGAAAATCAAACCACAAGGGACACCAGGATTTTTAGGTGGTTCGGTCCACAGACCTACGTCCACCCCTCACTCCAAACCGGAGTGAGGCTTCCACTAGCAAAGCTAGAACAACAGACTCAGTCTGCAACAAATGCTGCCACACAGCTTGACCAGGGGAACAACCTCCCCTCTTCCTCCCAACCGGAGGGAACCACTAGTGACACACAGTCACTAGCAAGCCAGAGACCGAAGTCTCTCTTCCTCCACCAAGGAGGGGACCTACAAGTAGCAACACTACCTGCAGCCGGAGACCCAAGTCTCCCTTCCTCTGAAGCCCAGAGGGAAGCACAAGTGACACCAAGTCACCTGCAAACCAGAGGTCTCGGACCTCTCCTCCTCCACGAAGGAGGGAACCACTGATGACACAAAGTCACCAACAAACCGAGAAACAAATCTCCCTTCTCCTGAAACCACAGGAGGAACCCGATCCCCAACAGGGCAATCGGAAGAATAAGGTTCAGTTTGAAAAGAAAACAATAGAAGAAAATACAGCAACTGAAAGCTGGAGATATAAAATCAAAATGTGGCTCTCGCAGGAGCTGGCTGGCCTGGATTTGATCCACGATCCAGCAGAAACTGATCTTCAGTTGAAGCTTCTTTTACTCTAGCTCTCTCTTCTTCTCACTCTTCTTTTTCTTCTCTTTCGCAGCCTCTCTCTGTATGGCTCTCAGCTTCTCTTTTCTTTCTTCTGCTCTTTTTGCTCTTTTCCTCTCTACAGCTCTTTTCTTCTCTCTCAATCACTCTCTTTCTCTTCTGTCGTTATCCCCTTCGTCTCACTTCTTCAGTGGAAGAAAGCTTCCTTTTATAGCAGCCGATTAGGGCAGCGTGTGTCTTCCACACCTCCCGCCAAAGAGCCTCAGTCCACGTGTCAGCTTCTCAGCATCTTCGATCACGTGCCAGGTCATCATCTTTGCACTTTAGTCCCTGTCAGTCAGTCGAACAGAAACTTATCAGTTTAGTGTCGACACCTTGTACAGACTTGATAGTATACACAATACAGTGTATATACTTTGCAGAGCGACAAGAATGTATGGACTATGCAGTGTGTGATGTGCAGACGTTGTATAGGCTTCTGAAGTGTAATGCAATGTGCAGACTTTGATCATATATGAAGAACATATGTTGTACAGACTTGCTAATGAGTAACGTAGAATGCATCAAGCAAGATAATGCATGAAGAACATTGTGCATACATGCTGGAAAATGGATGTACAGACTTTATTCAAGCAAGCGAGACAATGTCTAGACTTTGATAAATTGAAGCACAACTAAAAGACGACTCTTTCCTAGGCGTCAGATTCAGAATGGACGCTGCTACTGATGGGCGTCAAATTTCAAGCAAAATCAACCGTGATGAAGTGTGTAGACATTGTATAAATTTGAACGATGTGCAGACTCTGTGTTACGAACACAGGCTGTACAGACTTCATGTATGCATGAGTCTCTAAGAGGACAGACGATGTATAGACCTTGTCAAAGGAAATGGCTGTACGGACTTGACCAAGGCAAAGCAATCGAATGTATGGACTTTCACAAGGTATAGACTTGCCAAAGAACTGGACGATGTACAGACTTTAACAAGGCAAAGTCTGTATAGACTTGAAGGTTCACAATGTATATACTTTGGCAAGACAATGGCTGTACATACCTCAACTCGAGCAATGTACATACTTGCAGGTGCAACGTAGGTAAAGGTACCAATGTATAGACTTGCGAGTGCACCGACGGTAAAGATGCCAATGTACAGACTTCGAAGTTGAACTGGTGGATGTACAGACTTCACTTCGTGCAAACTATAGTGCAGTGTATAGACTTCAGACATGATGCACTGTATAGACTTCAAATGAGACTGTACAGACTTGGTCCGATGTACAGGGCAATGTATAGACTTTCGTTCAGCAGAGACGTTAAGAGAGACTGTACAGACTTTGGGAGACAATGCACTTTTCGCAAACTCTGTACAGACTTGAGAGACGATGCACTGTAGCTAACGCTGTACAGACATGAGAGCGTGAGACGCTGAATGAGACGATCGGATGTACAGACTTGGGCTGTACAGACTTTGACTCAAATATGCATATGAGACGCTGAATAAGATGTAGCTATGTATAAACTTTACAGTGAATGCATATGCCAATGTATATACTTGAAAGCGTGAAGTCCAATGTACAGACTTGGAAGATGTGAGCGAGACAATGTATGGACTTGGCCCTTGAAGGATGTACAGACATTGAAGACTCGAAGCCCCACGATGTATAAACTTTGAAGCATGTGAACATGGGGACAATGTACAGAGTTGGCTTCGTGCTTGCTACAGTACACTGTCTAGACTTGGACAGCTTCAAGGCACAATGTGCAGACTTTACCAATGTATAGACTTGGGCTAAGCAAGCTACAGGGCCGATGTATAGACTTGACCAATGTGCAGACTTGAATGTTCGACCAGTGTACAGACTTTGATGAACATGCAAGTGAATGTATAGACTTTACCTTATGCACATGTGACGATGAACAGACGATGTATAGACTGTGAATATGAAGAATGTACAGACATGAAATGTGTGCTGTCTAGACAGACTCTGTACATACTTAAGCAATGTATGGACTTCATCCAACAGAGTTCAGGCATGCTATTAACGGATGTACAAACTATGCTGAAAGGGTATGGCAGCATCACCCATTGTACATACTAACATCACACACTCCAGATAAAATGCAATTATGAAATGCATCAACAATTATGAAATGCACCAATGCACACAACACACAGCCTCAGCCTGTTCGTTGGTTATGTCAGATAAGATGTTCAATGAGACATTCATTCAGCAAAGTTCAGGTATATATGCAGACTCAAACAGTATGCAGACAAACAGATGATGACTTATAGTGTTTGCTATCATCAAAACCACAGGGACACAACATTGGTTGCAAGGAACATGGACAAAGATCAGTTTAGAGAAAAGCTTGGCATAGATGGATGTGAGTTATTGGTAGGGTTTAAGTTTTGGATCAAGCGTGCGGCACTTGGTGAGCACCTGGCGCAGAATAAGTTGACTATCACCTACAATCTGCAATTGGGTAACACCATATAGATGAGCGGCCTTGAGTCCGGACAGAAGAACCTCGTATTCAGCTATATTGTTTGTAACAGGAAATGCAAGCCGAAAGGCTTGTGGAATGGTGACTCCCTCGGGTGATAGGAGAACAATGCCGATCCCCTTACCTTGAGAATTCAGAGCTCCATCAAAATGTAATGTCCACATGGGATCATAGGGTTGATGGATGAACATTACTTCCTCATCTGGAAACTCTGAGTGAACATGATCAAATCGAGGAAGAGGGTGATGAGCAAGATGTTCTGCTATGGCATAGCCTTTAATCACTTTTTACTGGATGTAGATGATGTTGAACTGAGAAAGGAAGCTCTGCCATCATGCTAATCGATCAGTAAGAACAGATTTCTCAGAAAAAAATTTGATGGGATTCATGCGAGCGATGATATGAACCTCATGAGCTAAGAAGTAATGCTTTAATTTTTGAACTACGCATACTAAATCCGCATAGGTCTTCTCTATAGCCATGTACTTCTGCTCACATGGGTTGAGGAGCTTAGACAAGTAGTAGGCTGCCATCTCCTTACCTTCTTCATCAACTTGCGCAAGGACATCATCTACTGAGTCATCTAGAACAGAAATATAAAGAACGAGTGGTTTGCTTGGAACCGGTGGCCTCAGGACATAAGGATTAGACAGATAGTCCTTCAATCCATCAAAAGCCGCTTGACACTTGTCATCCCAATTAAATTTAACTCCCGGCTTGGTAAGCTCGTAGAACGGCCTACACCTTTGTGAGTGCTGGGAGATAAATCGGCGTATAAATTGTAACCTCCCGATTAGTCCTCGAACTTCTTTCAAATTCTTAGGAAGAGGCATATCTCTTATCGCCTGCGCCTTGTTGGGACCAATCTCAATACCCTTTTGCTGACGATGAACCCAATCAACTTACCGGACGACACAGCGAATAGGCACTTCTTAGGGTTCATTTTCAATTGATATTCTCGTGCTCTTTGCAAGACCTTGGCTAGAACCCGGGATGCTCGATCCTCATCCTTGATTTCACTACCAAGTCATCAACATACATCTCGATATCAATGTGGATCATATCATGAAAAATAGCCATCATGGCCCTTTGGTAGGTGGCTCTGGCGTTCTTAAGTCCAAACGGCATGACCACATAGCAATACGTACCCCAAGGTGTAGTGAATGAAGTCTTCTCTTGGTCTTCTTCAGCTAGGCGAATCTGATTATATCCGGAGAAGCCATCCATAAAAGAGAGCGTCTCGAACCCTGCCATGTTATCAATCAAAACATCTATATGAGGGAGGGGGAAATCATCTTTAGGACACACGCAGTTAAGGTCCCGGAAGTCTTTGCAAAATCTGGCTCTTCCGTCCTTCTTCATAACCAGGACAATGTTAGCCACCCAATTGGGATAGAGGATGACTCTAATGAATCTAGTCTTATGGAGCTTATCGACCTCTTCCTTCATCTTTAATGCCATATGAGGGTGGAAACATCTTAACCACTGCTTAACCGGGACAGACCCTGGCTTAAGTGTTAATCGATGTTCTACCAGCGCGGGGTCCAGACCTGTCATATCCTCGTAACTCTATGTAAACGTGTCCTTGTATTCTTGGAGAACCTGAATAAGTGCCTCTTCTTCAGATGGAGGCAAATTCTTACTTATGAGGACTATCCTAGGGTTTTCCTCGGTCCCCAAGTTGATTTCTTTGGTAGGCTCTTCTACTGAAACTGACGGTTCGTCGAATCTCCTCATACCACTAGCAAAAGTGTCAGCCTCGTCCTCATATTCGTCGTACTCTTCATCTCCCTCTTCGACAGGGTCTTCATCATTCATAATTTCATAAATGCCAAACCCTTCATCTAAAGTAAAAACTTCCTTATATTCTAAATCCGGCAGAAGGATCGAATCCTCTACGAATTGGGGAATTGCTAGAGAAGCTTGACACCTCCTGGCTAAATCTAACAAGAATCTACGGGGAATCTACTTACCCTTGGATTTCCTAGTAGCAACTACCCCAAGACTCTTAATGCTGGAAGAACTAGAAGAATAACTAGCCTGATCACTAAAGCCTAAAGAAGAAGAGGAAGAAGAAGTGGGTACATGAGAAGGTACAGAAGAAGCCTCCTCGTCAGAGGAGTAAAAGAAGTCCGCTAACGGACCTTGAATGATCGTTCCTTAGGTCGGGGCACACTCATGAGCAAGATAGGAGGTCTCTTCAACAGAGATGGAGGATTGAAAAGTTTGAATTTTGGCATTTTTTTTTATTTTCAAGAATGGCGAAGCAATGAGAGGGAGGAGTAGGAGATGGTGTTGAAATAGAGAGATTGGAAAAGGACTGAATAAGAGATTGCCCAAGTGGGGGCGTGATGGAGAGTTTAGAGAATTGCTCGATGAGCAGAGGGGGAATGGAGGGGATTCGTAGGAAATAAGGAGATCAGGAGATCAGGACCGCGGGTGGTCTAGGGATGTTAGAGGCAAAAAGTTTGGAGCACCAAAAGGTGATGAGTGACGGGTGGAAGGAATAAACAAGGTAAAGTCCGGCCCACAGCTTGTCTATGGTGAAACCTTCTTCAAATGGCAAATCTGGCTCTCCTGCATCAGTGTAATTGCTGAGCAGTTGCCTCTTGTCAGTGATTACTGTTGACTTCTTAATCAACTCATGAATAAGTGGTGCCCATTCCGGATCAGTTGGCAAAAACAGTCGGCTCAAAGTAATAGTAATATCATTCATGTCAAACCATCTATACACTATGAGACACACAGAATATCTAGCCCTTTTTTATCGTAGATAAAATATAGATTTGTTCTTTTTGAAAAGAAACATCCCCCCCATTGTGTAGAGGGTTATTCCGTAGGTGCGCATCGTATCAGATGATTTGGGTTCGAGTGCTGGACCTTTCCCCACTGACCGTAGTCAGTGTTGATTTACATCGGCTTAACGTCCGAACACCTTTGTTTAACTGTCAAAGAAATCCCAAAGTCTTCTGATGTTGAGGGCAAACTCTCTTGGAGGGCTCACGATGTCCACTCACTCACCATCGGCTAACAACACAGACTGAATTAGGGTTTCAACTGAGGCCCCTCATATTGAGGCAAAACCCTAGAATGGAGAATATGAAGATGATTTAGAGGAGGCCGTAGGCCTATTTGAAGTCACGGGAGGTTTCCTGGACTCTGGGGATATTTTGGTAATTTTACTCTTCCGGGGGTATTTTGGTAATTTTACCAAGCCAAGGGCATTCCCGAAATTTCAAAGTTGGAAAGAAAATGTGACAAGGTTCCCGACTTCCCAAGGCATCGAGGCCATTTCTGGAGGGTTTTAAGGACTCTCAGGCCATTCTGGGTAAAAAGGGTAGTTCGGTAATTTTACCACACCCTATGTAGACCTAAGTTTGAGGTGGCACCTAGGTGTTAGACTGAGCTGACAACACTTCCGGACTGAAGGAGTGACAAGGGGCTTCATAGAAGGCACACATCCGTCAATTTGGCCGAAGGAGGGGTATATATGTAATTTCTAAAAGTCGGGAGATTTTCTTATAATTTTCTGGAAGAAAGCTGTAGAGTGCACTGAGTACATTTATAGCCCCCAAATGGGTACAAGGGTTGTCGGCGAGTTGTCGACTGTACAAAGATCCGCGCTAACGCGGGAGATAGGGACGTAGTCCCAATTACAAAAGATTATAGGGTAGAACTGTAAATAACATGACTTTTATCTCTTACGGTCCTGGGGAGGACATTATTGTAATTCCATCATTATAGGAACAGAACCACATAACTTAGTCGTCCCGGGACGTAAAGACTTACAAACGCAGCCCGCTGAGGGGCATAATTACAAACATGGCCCATTGAGGGGCGTAATTACAAACATACCCCGCAGGGGCATATGCAAAAGACCCGGGGACTTACCCCTCACAGGCCAACACAAGCAGAACAAGTCTTCTCCGGATGCTTGGTGGCTCCTCCTCTGTCCGTGCGTGGGTGTCGATGTCTATGTGTGTATTTGGACCCTTGGAGGTCTATTTATAGAAGGTGGGAGGACCCAGGTTGACAAAACTGTAGAGAAATCCTTCAATTCTGTCAAGGTGGGGTGCAAAAACCCCTATTTCTGTCAAGGTGGGGTGGTAAAACTGATTTTTGACCCCTCTCCCTCTTTTTTCTTCTTTTCTCTCTCTCTTTTTTTTTAAAACACGGGACCCCAGAGGTCAAATGACCCCGCGGGCGGCACCACCCAACGGGGTCATTTGACCCTGCGGGTGGGCGCAACCCCACGGGGTTGTTTGACCCCATGGGTGGTGCGATCGGCGGGGTCATTTGACCCCGCTCGGGTGAGCCCCCCCCCGCAGGCCTCTCCTCCTGGGCAACCGGTCTAGAGGGGTCATTTGATCTTTGTGCATGCCTTTTGACCCCTCCTCGGGCCGTTTTACTCCATTTTTGTCAACCTGGGTTGAAGAGAAATATATATATTGCCCCTCGGGGACCCTCCTTTCGCCACGTCGTGGCAATAGCTTGATGAAGACTCACGTTGGAGCAGAGAAGCATCTTGTTTGTTGTTCGGTCGTACGTCGCCGCGTGGGGAGGAGTTCTCGTGTCTGTCTACGCCGTGTGATACACTTGCTCGGCTATTTTGACGGGTATACGCACGTACTTTCCCCATAAATTTCCTTGATGCGACATCGGTTGTAATTGTGTAGTCGGGCCAATGGTCCCTAAATCACAGAGGTACTCCGCAATTTGACGGTGTTGATAGTACGCCATCTTTCTGTCGATTGTAGCATCATAAAATTCCCGAAAATATTTCGAGAACAATTTCGGGTGCAACAAATGCTCACCACGGGACGTCCGTCATGACCGGAGGCGGGGGCGGATGGCCCGTGCCCTTTGAAGGGAAATGTACTTATGTGCCCTATGCTGAGACTTCGGGCTCTATAGGACTGCATTTAATATTCATATTGCTGCCCTGTAATATTTTGATCTGACACTCCTCTCTTTTTCTTCTCCTCTGTGCTTTCAGGCATGGCTCGTAGCAGTGGAGATGGGAGCCGATCGAGGAGGTCGAGAGTCAGGGGTGCCGATGAATGTCGTGTTGAGCGCACAGACCGGCGGATGCCGCCTTTCCCTCCTCGCATCATTGAAGATAGCGATTTCAGTCAGCTTGATTTTGGCTATTTATGGGTTGCTGAGGGCCCGACTGAGAGTGCTGGGGAGATGGAGGGCCTTGTAGACGTGTCCCAGATCATGAGACAGGATGGCCTTTATACATATGACCGTTCAGGGGGTTATCCACGCCACTACCCCTTGGATCGTCACCTCTACCGCTTCCTCCATAGTTTTGCACTGATCGGCTTGGAAGTCGATGAATCTTCGCTCCCTGAGGAGAGACGCCGTCTTGAGAGGGCGATACTGGCAGGGAGGGACATTATGCAGGGGCTATGCTCCCTAACTTATCCGAGCTACCCGGAGGGCTTCACTCGACAGAGATAGTATCTGGATCAGTAGAGTCTGGGCTCTTTTCAGCGGCACGAGAGCCTTACTGTTCGGGCTACACCACTATCTCTAGCAGCTCGGCACATGCATGGGCAGCAGAAGACCATGGATCAGGTTGTGGATGGTCTTTTCTTGACATCGACCGGGGCGAGCTTCGTGCAGGAGGAGTATGTCCATGACTGCATGGTTGATAGGATTTTGTCATTGAAGGCTCCCAGCTGGTACGGGAAGTGGTCTGTTGTCCCGTCTCACAGCTATCACCGGGGTGCGACAGAGTGGCTCTGGGGCGTTCTGACTGTCTACCGGCCGATGTTGGATAGGGTAGGGAATCATCATGAAGTGACCGCCGCCCTATATGCCTACCCCTGCCACACAGGCCTGCTACAGGCTTTAGTAGAGAGGTTCGACTGTCGATGGAACACTTTTGTCACGGCTGGAAGAGAGACTTCTTTGGACCTCTGGGCTTTCCAGAGGATTTTTGGTCTTCCGATCTGCGGGAGGCCATAAGAGGAGCTATCACTGGACGACCTGCACCTTAGCTCCACCGACGGCGTCGGGTGGTACACCCTACCATACTGCTTCAGATTTTTGATGAAGACTTGGAGGGATTTATCTCGAATTGGCAAAGATCGGACTCCTCGCACACCACGGATGACCTTGAATGCATGGGTGAGCCACTTCTATAGTGGCCCTTTCTGCTTCTACGAGGAGTTCGCACAGTCCGGTACCACTTGGGAGGAGTGTAGGGAAGTCAGAGTACACGTTCCCCCTCATCCTCGCCACTTGCCTACACCGACACAGGGATGGAACTCTCGGAATGTACATCCCATCACATATCTGGCAGCTTATTTGGCCTACTGGTTGGCCAGTTTTGTGATCCTCCATGGGGAGGAGGGGGTTTTGAGGCTGAAGGTGATAAACCCAACCTGCTTGCTTGCTTGTGGACAGAGACTTGTCATCGCACCAGTATCTTTGGCGAATATTTTCCATTCTCTTAGGGCTTTATCTTCCCATTCATCGCTGCAAGAGAAAAGCATTATGCTGCCCACTCATTACTTGAGTACCTGGGCGGGGCTATTATTTTCAGAGTTGTCTCGACAGACACCAGTGGATAACCCGGTGGCGCCGCTAATTTTTTGGTTCATAGGGCAGCCATCCCAATGTTGTGCCCCTGGTTTTGATGATGACAACCATGAGATGTGAATGTTGAATTCAACTCAAAATGTTGAATTAAATCTTGATTCAGTAACGCTTCCACTTGATTTCTTTTTGTTGCAAGAAAGGAACATGGTCGACGCTAGTAGTTCAAGGCGTCCACGCATCAGTTGAAAAGGTAAAATCATAAGTAACTGATATAATATCAGTGCGTCAACTCCACGCTATTGCAGCATCAACTCATCAGCTTAAGAAGCAGAGGTATTCATAGATCTACTTCACTGCGTCAACGCCACAGTAGAGCAGCGTCGACGCAGGAGTTAAAAAGGCAGAGTTAATGGATCACTGGAATACCCCAGTGCGTCAACGCTACAGCATGATAGCGTCGATGCAACAGTTCAGTCTGATGTGAAGTTATCTCTGGGTCAGTTCAGTGGGTCGACTCAGTGACCCCATGCATCAACGCATCCAGTATTACATTCAAAGCCATGTGAGGGATTTCAAGGCTGCGTCAACCCCGTGAACTCAATGGGTTGACGCCATCTGAACCACTTACGAGATTAGTTGGGTGGACCCCAATCGTAAGTGACGTCAAAGGCCACATCAGTCAAAAGCACTTGCGATATGGTTTTCTCTCGCGATTCCAGAAGGCTCTATGCAGAGCAATCATTGGGCTAACCAGAAAATCTGGATGGGGCCCACTAGACGTATATAATACGTGAATCTGGAAGTGAGCACGGGAACTTGATTATCGAAGAAGGTTTTGGAGATTTCGTTGTTGCTGCGGACAAGGCAGAGCAAGAGAAGCTCACGAGAGGAACTGGGAGTTCATCTTCTTCCTGATGGCGATCTACTGAAGACCTGAGGAGATCTAGGAGCAGTGATCCATCGCAAGTTCATCTACATTTCAGAAAAAGAAGAATAGCTGATCGTTGAAGCTGGTTCTCCCAGATTTCTGAATTCAAGCCTGAGATCTGGCTGCCCCACAGATCTAAGATTATTCTTTCATTACTGAGTGATTTCGTTTATTGATTGTCTTTTCAATTTGAACTCTGTTATATTGTTTCTCCCTCGTACTGGTTTGAGTAGGGGGAGGGGTTTGATCCAGCAGACTGTGCTTGGATCAAGGGAAGTTGGGCGTGTTACCTGCAAGCTGTTTGTCAGCGGTTTAGAGGATCTATTCCTCTGGTTAAGCCAAGCTATAATGCTCAGCGGTGTGTGAGGAAGTAGTTCCTCGGTGTAGCCAAGCTGTAAAGCTCAGCAGGGATCCTCACTGGTTTAGTGAGGGGTGGACGTAGGTCTCCACAGGGAGACCGAACCACCATAAAAATCTGTGTTCCTTTTGTGGTTTGCTTTTCCACATAATTCACTTATCGTTAGATGTTTGATTAGGCACGATATTAATACTGTCTATTTACTGAACTTCTAATTAGCATTCTGCTTTCTATAGCTAGTGTGATCGTGCATTAATTTTTTAAAGGGTCAACCTATTCACCCCTCCCCTCTAGTTTGACCTTCCACCTAATCCAACACGTGGTATCAGAGCTCGGCTCTCTTGTCAAGGGTCTTACAACCCAGAGAGATTTAGTGGAATGAAAAACAAGGGGTTCATGCCTGAGGGGTATGCAGTGAATAGGCCACCCTTCTTTGATGGCACTAACTATGCTTACTGAAAAAATCGGATGTAGGTATTTCTGAGAGCTCATGACCATGAGATTTGGAGAGTCGTGAGCAAGGGGCCATATCAGTTAGAAGGAGATGAAGAACTGTGGGTGAAGGAGCAGATTCGGAAGTCCAATGTCAATTGACAAGCTGTGAACATCATGCAATGCTCATTGCGTCCTATGGAGTTTTCACGAGTATCCTCATGTGCCAGTGCCAAGGAAATGTGGGACAGACTTCAAGTCATCTATGAAGGTACGTCAGAGGTAAGAGAGACAAAAGCCAATATGTTAATTTTTGAATATGAAGCTTTTAGAATGAAACCAGAGAAAAATATATCTGAAATGTATGCTAGACTAACCCTATTAGTGAATGGTCTTAAAGGTCTGGGAAAGGCATACACTGATTACGAACTGGTCAGGAAAATTCTTAGATCCCTAACTCCAGTTTGGCACACCAAGGCCACTGTTGTTGAGGAATCTAGGAACCTTCCTACCACTACCCCTGATGAGTTTATCGGATCTTTGATGGCTTATGAGCTAAACCTCAAAAGGATAGATGAGGATGTGAAAAAGAAAAAGCCTCTTGCATTGAAGGCAGGACCAAGTAGCAAGGAGAGCTCAGATGACAGTCATTCATCTACCTCAAATAATGACTCAGGTGAGATAGCAATGCTCACCAGGAAATTCAGGAAGTTTCTAAGGAAGGAAGGTAAATTTAGAAACAACAGAAGACCAGAGGTAAGAAAGAGTTCAAAATTCAAATCAGAAAACTCTAGGAAATCTGACAAGGTTGTCTGTTACCAATGCAGGAAACAAGGTCATATAAAATCTGAATGTCAAGAGAATGTGAAGAAAGTCCAACCGAAATGGAAGAATAAGAAGCCCAAGGCCATGATAAGTATGTGGAGTGACGAGGAGAAAGATGAAGATGAAGAAGAAAGCACTTCTGAAGAAGAGAGTGATGTTAAGCTGTGTTTCATGGCTAAGGGAGATGATAAGGATGAGGTAACTTCCTCTTTTGAAAACTTTTCTTGCAGTGATTGGGAAGAATCATTTAATGAATTGCTAGATAAGTATGATCATGTAAAGAAAGAAAATAAATCACTCAAGAAAAAGAAAAATCTGACTAGTCAAGAAAATTCATTGAATGATAAAATCAAGTGCCTAGAAGCTGAAATTACCAGTTTAAGAAAATCTCTTGATGAAAGTAACCAATGTAGAGATCAATTAATAGAGATGAATAGAGAAAACGAATATTTACTGAAAATTCAGGATGACCTGAAACTCAGAATGCAAAAGTTTGAGAGTGATGTAAAAATTACTGAAGAAAAATATGAAGCAATTCATGGAGTAAATCTGGAACTCCAAGAAAATTTGAAGAAACTGGAAGATGAGAATTCAAGCAAACAAACCTCTCTTGAGAAATTAACACAAGGTAAAAACAATCTTGAAGCTGTCATGGGAATAAGAAGCAATTTTGGAAAAGAAGGACTTGGTTATAATCCAACAAAGAAGAAGGATTTAGGAACTAGATTTATAACATTTGTTTCTGAACAAGGTACATCTGAGCATAGCCAAATGGCTGAAAAGAAGTCTTGTGAGAAAAATCAGGAAGAAGGAAAACAGACAGATGAAATCAGAAAAGAAAAGGGCAAAGAGAAAGTGTATGATACATTAAATGCGAACCATCATAAGAATGTGCCTAAGTTCAGAAGTAAACCCTCAGGTCAGCCTATAGACCCTAGTTCATCAACCCAGCATCAAGAATATAGAAATTCAGGAAGTCATAGGACTGATACACGACAGTCGCGTCAACGCACTGAGTATCCTGCGTCCACTCATCCCATGTCCCAGGGGTTCTACAGAAATAATGCTAGAACAAACCATTGGGCGCGTCAACGCAGTGTCCACACTGCGTCAACGCATATACCCTTCCCGGGTGGGTACTCTTTCAGAAATATGAGAATGAGTCGACGCAGCCACTACAGTGCGTCAACGCACCCTATGTACCAGAACCCACATGACAGAAAGGTTAGGTGGATGAGTCAACGCAATCATATGATAGGGTCTACTCAGCGAACCTTCATTCCTTCAAGAATTCAATATTTCTCTAGAACCTCTCATCCTAGGTTCTCCAATACCTCTTTGAGTCACAATAACTATTGGAATGAGAACAAGAATAAAACTTCATACTTCTCTAACAACAGAAATGGTTCAAAAAGGTCATTCCAAAGGGTACCTCAACCCAATCAGAAAAATTTCAAAACTATGACTCCCACATCTCAAAAACCCTCAAAACAACAGATTTGGATTCCCAAAAGTATGCTGTCTTACTTGACACAATCATATGGTCTGATGAGACCCAAGTGTATTTGGGTTCCAAAATCCCTTGTTTGATGTGATTTGCAGGAGTGCCTTGCAGCTGTACACAATAGATGGTACCTTGACAGCGGCTGCTCAAGGCACATGACGGGCGATAAGGTAAAATTATGTCTCCTAGTTGAGAAAGAAGGAGGACATGTCACGTTTGGGGGGAATAATAAAGGTAAAATAATTGGAAAAGGTAAAGTTGGCAAAACTCCCCTAAACTCTATTGATGATGTGTTACTTGTTGAAGGATTAGAATACAATCTTCTTAGTATAAGCCAACTGTGTGATAAGGGGCACAAAGTTGTGTTTGATTCTAATGCATGCACCATTTTTGAAAAATAGTCTGATAGTGTCAAATTCTCTGGAAAAAAGAATAAATAACATGTACATGGTAGATTTAGATGATCCTGCTCATAACAATCTTTATCTAGCTGTGAATAAAAGTGAGCTGGCTTGGCTATGGCATCGTAGACTAGGACATGCTAGCTATAGTGTCATGCATAAGTTAGCCAAATTCAACATGGTGAATGGTCTGCCTGATGTATCATTTAAGCAAAATGACAAAATTTGTAATGCATGCACTCAAGGCAAGCATACTAGGAAGTCATTTAAATCCAGAATTGAAAACCAATCTTCTAGACCTCTTGAACTTGTTTACATGGATTTGTTTGGACCCACTAGAACATCAAGTTTGAGTGGCAATAAATATGGATTTGTTTTGGTAGATGACTTTTCTAGGTTTACTTGGGTGTTCTTTTTAACTCATAAGAATGATGCATTTAAAAAATTTCAGGCATTCTTTAGGAAAGTTCAGCAGGATGGTAAGTATACTATTTCATCTATCATGTCAGATCATGGAGGAGAATTTGAAAATTCAGAATTCGATGGTTTTTGCAGGGCAATGGGAATAACTCACAAATTCTCATCTCCAAGAACTCCTGAACAGAATGGAGTGGTGGAAAGAAGAAACAGAACCCTTGTCGAGATGGCTAGAACTATGTTGATCGAAGGACAACTCCCAAGGAAGTTCTGGGCAGAGGCAGTAAATACAGCTTGCTACATTGTAAACTGGGCAATGGTAAGACCTTTGTTCAAAAAGACTCCATATGAATTGTTGAAAGGTAAGAAGCCTTCTGTTATACATTTCAGAGTTTTTGGATCTAAATGTTTTGTTCAAAATAATCACAAACGGGACTTAGATAAATTTGAACCTAAGAGTGAACCAGCCATATTTCTAGGATACTCAAATCACTCTAGGGCCTATAGAGTCATAAATGTCAAAACTCAGTCTGTTGAAGAATCTCCACATATTGTATTCGACGAAATGAATATCAGGTCTGAAAATGAACAATCTTGCAGGGACAAAGATGATGGAGAGTTTCTTGAAGAAAAGGAAGAACAATACACTCAAGAGGAAGAGCCAAGGTCAAATGAGAATCTAGCAGAATCAAGTACTAGAGGTAATGCAGATGCTAATGAAGGTAACTCCTTGACCAATGTTAGAATGCTAAAAGACCACCCTCTATCAAGCATTATTGGTAATCTGCATGACCCTACCAGAACTAGATCTCATTTTAGAGCTATTGAAGAAATGGATAATTTGGCTCTTATATCTCAAATTGAACCTAAAAATGTAACTGAAGCCCTGAAAGATGATTGCTGGATAAATGCAATGCATGATGAATTAAATCAATTCAAAAGAAATAAAGTGTGGCACCTTGTGCCAAGACCCAATGAACTTTTAGTAATTGGAACTAAGTGGGTTTTTAGAAATAAACAAAATGAAAATGGAATTGTGATAAGAAATAAAGCAAGACTTGTAGCACAAGGATATAACCAAGAATTTGGCATTGATTTTGAAGAATCATTTGCACCAGTAGCTAGATTAGACGCTATTAGATTATTACTTGCATATGCATGTTGTCATGGAATAAAACTCCATCAAATGGATGTAAAAAGTGCATTTCTTAATGGTTTAATAAAAGAAGAGGTGTATGTTGAATAATCCCCCGGTTTTGAATCTATAGACTGCCCTGACCATGTTTACAGATTAGACAAAGCTCTCTATGGGCTCAAACAGGCACCTCGGGCATGGTATGATAGACTCAGCTCATACCTCACTGAGAAAGGATATTCAAGAGGTAAAGTGGACCAAACCCTATTCACCAAGGTAAGAAATAATGACATTATTCTGGTTCAAATCGACGTTGATGATATAGTCTTTGGATCCACTAAACCAAGCATGTGTGAGGAATTTGCAAATTTGATGACCACGGAATTTGAGATGAGTCTCATGGGTGAGCTTCAATTTTTTCTAGGTCTACAAATCACCCAAAGCAAGGATGGATGCTTCATCAACCAGGCAAAGTACGTCTCTGAACTATTGAAGAAATATCAAATGGAGAATCTTAAGGCAATCAGCACTCCCATGAGCACCAATACAAGTTTGGATACAGATCGGAAAGGTAAATCAGTAGATGCAAAGACTTATCGAGGTATGATCGGATCACTCCTCTATCTTACTGCATCTAGGCCAGACATCCAATTTTATGTATGTATGTGTGCTCGTTTTCAATCTGATCCTAAAGAATCTTACTTGATTTCTGTCAAGCGTATCTTTCGATACCTTGCTGGAACTCGAGACTTAGGGATTTGGTATCCTGCATCTTGCACTTTTGATCTTGTATCATACTCAGATGCAGACTATGCTGGATGCAAACTTGACCGGAAAAGCACAAGTGGCTATTGCCAATTTTTGGGAGGGTGTTTGGTTTCTTGGGCATCCAAGAAACAACACTCAGTGGCACTATCCACTGCAGAGGCAGAATATGTCGCTGCAGGGAGTTGTGGCACTCAAGTGTTGTGGATCAAACATCAACTCCAAGATTATCAAACTGATCTTGGATGTTGTTGTGTCCCTATGATTTTGATGATGTCTCACACTATAAATCATTTCTTTATCTCAAGATAATCTCATGTTTCATCATGTAAGTGAATGGGTTATACAGTAAGGGAATGTCCGGTTCAATTGAACAATTTGACCAAATGAATTTTAGTGTTGCCTGAGTCTTAATGTCTTGATGGTTTCAACACTATGAATTTTTGTGAACAAAAATGTTTCTCTGTGTTAACGTAAATCCTCGAGCCACTTCAGGTATTTTTGGGAATTGTTTTCGTGTCACTTAAGCCACACTTCGTGTTGCTTTCCCTCACCAACACGAAATGATTTCATGTCGTCTGAGCGTACAACACTTCGTGTTGATTTCCATGCTTGACAGGAAAACTTGTATGAGGTAATACTTCGTGTTGTTCTTCTGCTTCCACAGTTTCATCACGTGTTGTTGAAGACGTGTATATCTCATGTCTTCGTATCGTGTTTCCTAGACCGCGTGTCTTTGTCGCTTTGTGACTTCACCTCATGTAGGTTTCAGTTTTCATCTTCGTGTTGTTTTTCTCTTTAGACTTCGTGTCCTTCTCGCCTTGACCACACTCCGTGTCAATTCTTCTGTTTCGTCTTCGTGTTGTTTTCAATTCGTGTCGATTTCTGTTATTTATCTTCATGTCGTGGTCAGCCCGTGTCGCCTCGTCTTCGAGTCGTTCTATCGAGTTATTTTGTACTCGAGTCGTTTTTCTTATGTTTTTCAAGTGTTGTTTCACTACGTGTCTTCGTGTTACCTTCTTATCTTCGTGTTACCTTCTTATTCGTATCTTCGCGTACTAAACATTGCAGCACCTCGTGCTGTTGAATGTACCACCTCGTGTCACCCTTATGTCTTCGTGTTGCCTTTCCTAGACCTCGTGTCCTTGTTTTATAACCTCACCTCGTGTCGTTCTCCTCGTTGTGTCTGTTCTGTTATAGTGTATCTCGTGTCGTTCTTTTCCTATCTCGTGTACTGGTCATGTCGTGCTGTTATCATATACCTCATGCAGCTTTAGTTTTAGTGGCCATACTACGTGTTAATGGTTTTTATCTTCTTACAGGTACGAGGAAGATTATTCCCAAATAAAGGGGGTGCACATGATCCAAGACAAAAGGAACCAATCCAATGAGGTCACGTGGCAGGAAGGTTCTGGATCGAGCGTGGGAGGCACACGCGTTTTGTGCCCTATCCACCTGCTGCCGCTATAAATAGAAACCTTCGTCCACCGATGAAGGCCATCAGAGCTAAGAAAGAAAAGGCAGTATTGCAGAGAGCTCGATCCAGCAGTAAAGAGAAAGAAAAAGAGAGAGAGCAGTGGAGAGAAAGAAAAAGAGAGATAGCAGTGGAGAGAAAGAAAAAGAGAGATAACAATGAAGAGAGAAAGAGAGTTTGCAGTATCGGGTTTCTGAAATTGCTTCCCAGGAAGCTACATTTGTATTAACTCTCAGTATCGAATGTTTTCTCGATCAGTCTTTAGTTTCTTTTCTGATTTTCTTTATGTGTTCTTCGTCTATTTCTGATCTGTTCCCCTCCGGTGTGTGGAGGAAGGGAGTCTAACTCCGGTTTCCCTCTGGGTTGCAGAGGAAGAGAGATCGCTGATCTCTGGTGTTGCTAGTGACATGTTGTCATTAGCAGGTTCCCTCCGGTGTGTGGAGGAAGGGAGAGGCACTCTCCGGTTCTGTTCATGCTGGGTGCTAGAACAGGTTACAAGCTCTGTGGGTAGCAGAGCTTGGTTGAGGGATTTGTCTCCCTTGGGTTTTCAAGCTGTTTGGCAGCAAGTTGTTCGCAGACTGAGTCTGCTGTGCTCTAGCAGTGGCTAGTGGAATCCTCACTCTAGTTGGAGTGAGGGGTGGATGTAGATTGCGGACTGCAGTCGAACCACCTAGAAACCGGTTGTCTTCTCTGTGGTTTGCGATCTTTATCAGCGCTCTCTATCTGCTTGTCTCTTCGACTAGTTGTGTGTTCAGCTCTTAATCATCATTTTCTTATTCGATCTTGATTGGTACCTGCATTTGCAATTCTTTGTGTGCTAGTTTAGAAGGGGCATAAGCGGTAGATTTATTTTCTCGCCTAAGCTTTGCAAATTGGGAGTGATCTATTCATCCCCCCCTTCTATATCACTCTCGCTGCGCTAACATTTGGTATCAGAGCAGGTTTACGCCATGTGGACGAACGGTCAAGGAAATGGTGGTGGTCCTAGAACCTTCATGGCCGAAGGTCAATCCATTAGTCGCCCTCCTTATTTCGATGGTAGTAACTATCTGTTTTGGAAGAACAGGATGGAAGTGTTCATCAGAGCTCAGAGTCATAAATTGTGGAGAGTAATCACGGTGGGGCCATATGAGTTGCCACCAAACGAGGATGCTTGGACAGATGATCATGTGAAGCTCTCGTCACTCAACTGGACGGCGCTGAACATAATCCAGTGTGCTGTTCATCCAGAGGAATATGCTCGTATATCTGCATACAGAACTGCCAAGCGAATGTGGGATGAGCTGCAATTAATTTATGAAGGTACAGCTCAAGTGAAAGCCTCGAAGGTAAATCTCTACACCTCCAAGTATGAAATGTTTAAGATGAATGCAGATGAGAATATAACCGAAATATATGCCAGGTTATCCTTGATCACTAACACTCTTAAAGGGCTAGGGAAGGATCTTGCTGAGGCAGATATAGTCAGGAAAATCCTTAGATCTTTATCCCCGGCATGGCACACTAAGGCCATTGTGATTGAGGAGTCAAAAGATTTGACTATCTTAACTGTGAATGAACTCATAGGATCCCTGATGACCTATGAGATGAACTTCCAAGGAGGTGGAGAAGGTAGTGAGAGGAAGGGTAAAAATGTAGCTCTAAGAGCTTCCCGCAACCAGGGTAGTAAAAGTGGGAGCAGCAGCAGTAGCCCCGAGTCTGAGTCCGAGCTTGAAGGTTTTTCAGATCTCGACCAGGGGGAGCAGGCTATGCTCACTCGTCAGTTCAGAAAGTTTCTGAGGACAAAGGGGAAGACCTTTAGGAAGAAGAACCCGCACTCTTTTAACAAGAATGCTGAGTTTACCAATTATAGGGATAGAAATCCTAAGAAATTGACTTGTTTTAACTGTAACAAACAGGGACACATGAAAGGTGAATGCCCAGAACTCCAGAAGAAAGGTCCCTATCTTCAGAAGAAGTTCACAAAGGTGCAGAAGAAGAAAAAGCCACAGGCGATGGTCTGCACATGGAGCGAGGAAGAAGAAAATCCCGAAGACACTTCCTCGGAGGAATATGAAGAAGGAATTTGTCTTATGGCAAACAGTGAAGAGGAGGTAATAAACGTTTTTGAAAATTTCTCAATTGATGACTGGGAGGATGCTTATGGTGACTTGATAGATAAATTTCAAAATCATGTGATGCCTGTGCTCTAGGCAAACAGACCAGAAACTCTTTCAAATTAAGATATGAGCCATTGTCTTCTAGACCAATGGAACTTCTTCATATGGATCTCTTCAGTCCAACCAGAACTCAGAGTCTTAATGGTAACAGGTTTGGCTATGTCATCATAGATGACTTCTCCAGATATTCATGGATATTTTTCTTAGCAAATAAGAGTGATGCATTTCAAAAGTTTAATCTATTTTTCAACAAGGTCAAACAAGAAGGAAAGTTCAAGGTTAGTTCTATTCAATTTGATCATGGAGGTGAGTTTGAAAATTCCATGTTTACTGAACTTTGTGACAAAGAAGGACTAACTCACAGGTTTTCCTCTCCCAGGACACCTGAACAGAATGGGATCGTGGAGAGAAGAAATAGAACAGTGGTGGAGAGGCCCGAACCATGTTGATTGAAAGTAAGTTACCTAGAAGGTTTTGGGCAGAAGCGGCCAATACAGTAACCTACATAATCAACAGGGCCATGGTAAGACCCATACACAAGAAAACACCCTATGAGCTTCTAAAAGGTAAGAAACCAAACTTGTTTCATTTCAGAATTTTTGGAGCAAAATGTTTTATTCATAACAATGATAAGAAAGATTTAGACAAGTTTGAAGCCAAGAGTTCACCTGGAATATTCTTGGGTTACTCAGAAGTGTCAAGGGCATATATGGTATTTAATGTATCAGATCAGAAAGTGGAAGAATCTCCACACATTCTTTTTAGTGAAAAGAAAGATGTTTCTAATGTTGAAAATCTTGACAGGGACTCCTATCATGGTGGAGATTTTCTGGAAAACCAACAAGAAGAAGAGAAGACTCAGCAGAATGGAGAAACAAATTCCTAAAATCAGGAAGGTCAAAGAGAAACAGGTGAGTCTTCAACAAATATTAGATTCCTTAAAGACCATCCGTTAGATAATGTCATAGGCAATCCTGAAGAACCTCTAAGGACTAGATCTCATTTTAGAAATGTGAATAATGACGACCTAATTGCTTTAGTCTCACAAATTGAACCCAAAACAGTAGAAGAGGCCTTAGCTGATCAAGGTTGGGTAAATGCTATGAGTGAGGAATTAGGTCAGTTTGAAAGGAATAATGTCTGGGAGCTTGTCCCAAGACCAGATGGTATTAATGTCATAGGAACCAAGTGGGTGTTCAAAAATAAGATGAATGAAGATGGAATCATCTCGAGGAACAAGGCCAGACTAGTAGCCAAAGGCTACTGTCAGGAATTCGGTGTAGACTTTGATGAATCTTATGCACCAGTTGCTAGGATGGAAGCCATAAGATTGTTGCTTGCCTTTGCATGCTCAAAGAACATTAAACTCCAACAAATGGATGTTAAAAGTGCTTTTTTAAATGGAGTTATTAAAGAAGAAGTCTTTGTTGAACAACCTCCTGGATTTCAATTTTCTCCTCAACCTAACCAAGTTTTCAAGTTAAACAAAGCCTTGTATGGTCTAAAGCAGGCTCCAAGAGCTTGGTATGAAAGATTATCTGAATTTCTGATCAGCAAGGACTACAAAAGAGGTAAAGTTGATCAGACTTTATTCACCAAGGGCATGAGTAAAGATCTCATCATAGTTCAGGTATATGTAGATGACATTGTATTTGGATCAACTAGGCATGAACTATGTGATGAATTTTCTACCATGATATCTGCTGAATTTGAGATGAGCTTGGTTGGTGAACTAAAATATTTTCTTGGATTGCAGGTACAGCAGCTAGAAGATGGGTGCTTCATCAACCAAACCAAATACACAATGGAATTGTTCAAAAGGTTTGGCATGGAAAACTTAAAGCACATTACTACACCCATGGGCACCAATACATCATTGGATGCAGATGAGACAGGTAAAGAAGTAAATGCCAAACTTTATAAAGGTATGATTGGATCACTTCTTTACTTAACAGCCTCTAGACCTGATATACAATTCAGTGTAGGAATGTGTGTAAGATATCAATCTAGACTCACTGAACTACACTTAGCTGCAGTTAAAAGAATCTTCAGATATTTGTCAGCTAGTCACTCTCTTGGTTTATGGTTTCCTGCTTCTCGCACATTGAATTTAGTAGCATACACAGATGCTGACTATGCAGGCTGTAAACTAGACAGGAAAAGCACAAGTGGCCATTGTGAATTCTTGGGTGGGTGTTTAGTATCTTGGGGCTCCAAGAAACAACATTCTGTGGCCCTCTCCACTGCAGAAGCTGAATATGTGACTGCAGGGAGTTGTGGAACACAAGTAATATGGATTAAACACCAACTTCAAGACTATCAAGTAGACCTGGGGTGCACACCTATTTACTGTGATAATACAAGTGCCATCAATCTTGCTAAAAATCCTGTTTTGCATTCTCGAACAAAACATATAGAGATAAGACATCATTTTATAAGAGATGAGGTGTCTAAGAATAATTTTGAACTGATTCATGTAGGAACAGATAATCAGATTGCTGATATTTTCACAAAACCTCTGGATAATGAAAAGTTCACTACATTAAGAAGAGAGTTAGGCTTATACAAAGTGTCTTAATTATGAAGCCTGTTCCTGTTGTGAGGGGGAGGTTTGTCTATCTGTTGGTTAGCCTTCTTGCTTGCTGGTTTAAGGGGGAGTTCGGAATGCTCACTGGTTAGCTTTCAGGAATGCTCTAAATTGAGGGAAGCCTTGAGATTTTACTGAAATGTTTTATTGAGGTATGCTATGTCTTAGGGGGAGCTGAGTTGTAATGTGAGAAGAGAAGTTCTTTGACAAATTCAAAAGGAGTGTCCAGATGTGTATCTCTGCTGGTTTTTCATGACTAATCTAGTGTAGTTCTCTCAGACAGTAGAGTGTCACTTATCTCTTAAGTCAATAAGTCAGTGTCTCTGAAATCCAATTAGAATCTTTCCTTTGGCACTCACTCAGAGATCTGGACTAATTGCATAAAGTATATCTTCCTACATTGTCATTGATTATGGTTCAGGCCAAAAACACGTATGTCTTGATATCTGACCCAATCAACTTGAAATCTAGACTTCAAGACTCAATACAAGAAAAGTCCTTCTCTTTTGGTATTGTCGTCAATCATTCTATCTCTTTAACTCAAGGGCTTAACTGAACAAACATGTTCTGTTTTTGATCACTGAGAAACTGGGAGCTTCATCAATGAAATGAATATTTCTCCCAAGTCATGAGGTGTCAGATACTTAAAATAAATGAAAAGTCATGACAGAGCAATGGTGGCTTGCTGGTGAGTAACTGGGGACTCTGGCCTCTAATCAAGGTGTCTCCTCATGTCAAAAGCCACAGTTACTAACTCTGTTCCTTAAAAAAAAACAAAAAAAGGGAAAGTAATGAGGTACTCACTCTGAGTAACTGGGGATTCAGGCCTCTGATCAAGGTGTCTCCCTAATGTCAAAAGAAGTGAACTACCAACTTACTCATTGATCTTCTTGGAAATCATCTCCAACAAACATTCTTTGTTGTTATGCAACTAATGGATTGCTTGTCCTCAATACCTTGAGAATACCTCTCTGATTTAGACTCTTGCTGTCTTGTGGAATAGTTGAATGATCAGCTCTATTTGGCCATACTTGTCAACTCCTGCTCTACATCATACACTATGTATGCTGATATACTCTTCATAATTCTATTTCTCCATTGTGTACTGAAGCTTAAAGAATCTTCTCTTGATGTTAGAACCTCACTTATTTTCTTAAGACATATTCGTGACTTTCTGCACTAAGATCGTTACTGCACTTCTTCTTCATGTCTCCAGCATTGTTATGTCTTCTGCATTTCTTTTTGCTGATGTCAAAGGGGGAGAGAGGTTCTGCTATATCAATGGTTTAATCAGGTGGTTGTGGCTAGTCGCCTTGGGGAAGTTCCTGATTATGAGTTGTGGGGGAAATGAGAGTGAGTTTATGAGAGTGAGTTGTAGGGTTTGTCTAATTCATTTGCATGAGAATTCTAATTCATTTGCATGAGCATACTTTGAATTTAATCTGTTGTTGCAGATGGTGGTTGTGGCTAGTTGCCTTGGGGAAGTTCCTGATTATGAGTTGTGGGGCAAATGAGAGTGAGTTTATGAGAGTGAGTTGTAGGGTTTGTCTAATTCATTTGCATGAGAATTCTAATTCATTTGCATGAGCATGCTTTGAATTTAATCTGTTGTTGCAGATGGTATTGATTTCATGTTAAATCCTGATAAACCTTGATATTGCCTGATTCATAGTGTTGCCATCATCAAAAAGGGGGAGATTGTTGTGTCCCTATGATTTTGATGATGTCTCACACTATAAATCATTTCTTTATCTCAAGATAATCTCATGTTTCATCATGTAAGTGAATGGGTTATACAGTAAGGGAATGTCCTATTCAATTGAACAATTTGACCAAATGAATTTTAGTGCTGCCTGAGTCTTAATGTCTTGATGGTTTCAACACTATGAATTTTTGTGAACAAAAATGTTTCTCTGTGTTAACGTAAATCCTCGAGCCACTTCAGGTATTTTTGGGAATTGTTTTCGTGTCACTTAAGCCACACTTCGTGTTGCTTTCCCTCACCAACACGAAATAATTTCGTGTCGTCTGAGCGTACAACACTTCGTGTTGATTTACATGCTTGACAGGAAAACTTGTATGAGGTAATACTTCGTGTTGTTCTTCTGCTTCCACAGTTTCATCACGTGTTGTTGAAGACGTGTCTATCTCATGTCTTCGTGTCGTGTTTCCTAGACCTCGTGTCTTTGTCGCTTTGTGACTTCACCTCGTGTAGGTTTCAGTTTTCGTGTTCGTGTTGTTTTTCTCTTTAGACTTCGTGTCCTTCTCGCCTTGACCACACTCCGTGTCAATTCTTCTGTTTCATCTTCGTGTTGTTTTCAATTCGTGTCAGTTTCTATTATTTGTCTTCGTGTCGTGGTCAGCCCGTGTCGCCTCGTCTTCAAGTCGTTCTATCGAGTTATTTTGTACTCGAGTCATTTTTCTTATGTTTTTCAAGTGTTGTTTCACTACGTGTCTTCGTGTTACCTTCTTATCTTCGTGTTACCTTCTTATTCGTATCTTCGCGTACTGAACATTGCAACACCTTGTGCTGTTGAATGTACCACCTCATGTCACCCTTATGTCTTCGTGTTGCCTTTCCTAGACCTCGTGTCCTTCTTGTTTTATAACCTCACCTCGTGTCGTTCTCCTCGTTGTGTCTGTTCTATTATAGTGTATCTCGTGTCGTTCTTTTCTTATCTCGTGTACTGGTCACGTCGTGCTGTTATCATATACCTCATGCAGCTTTAGTTTTAGTGGCCATACTGCGTGTTAATGGTTTTTATCTTCTTACAGGTACGAGGAAGATTATTCCCAAATAAAGGGGGTGCACGTGATCCAAGACAAAAGGAACCAATCCAATGAGGTCACGTGGCAGGAAGGTTCTGGATCGAGCGTGGGAGACACACGTGTTTTGTGCCCTATCCACCTACTGCCGCTATAAATAGAAACCTTCGTCCACCGATGAAGGCCATCAGAGCTAAGAAAGAAAAGGCAGTATTGCAGAGAGCTCGATCCAGCAGTAAAGAGAAAGAAAAAGAGAGATAGCAGTGGAGAGAAAGAAAAAGAGAGATAGCAGTGGAGAGAAAGAAAAAGAGAGATAGCAGTGAAGAGAGAAAGAGAGTTTGCAGTATCGGGTTTCTGAAATTGCTTCCCAGGAAGCTACATTTGTATTAACTCTCAGTATCGAATGTTTTCTCGATCAGTCTTTAGTTTCTTTTCTGATTTTCTTTATGTGTTCTTCGTCTATTTCTGATCTGTTCCCCTCCGGTGTGTGGAGGAAGGGAGTCTAACTCCGGTTTCCCTCTGGGTTGCAGAGGAAGAGAGATCGCTGATCTCTGGTGTTGCTAGTGACAGGTTGTCATTAGCAGGTTCCCTCCGGTGTGTGGAGGAAGGGAGAGGCACTCTCCGGTTCTGTTCGTGCTGGGTGCTAGAACAGGTTACAAGCTCTGTGGGTAGCAGAGCTTGGTTGAGGGATTTGTCTCCCTTGGGTTTTCAAGCTGTTTGGCAGCAAGTTGTTCGCAGACTGAGTCTGCTGTGCTCTAGCAGTGGCTAGTGGAATCCTCACTCTAGTTGGAGTGAGGGGTGGATGTAGATTGCGGACTGCAGTCGAACCACCTAAAAATCGGTTGTCTTCTCTGTGGTTTGCGATCTTTATCAGCGCTCTCTATCTGCTTGTCTCTTCGACTAGTTGTGTGTTCAGCTCTTAATCATCATTTTCTTATTCGATCTTGATTGGTACCTGCATTTGCAATTCTTTGTGTGCTAGTTTAGAAGGGGCATAAGCGGTAGATTTATTTTCTCGCCTAAGCTTTGCAAATTGGGAGTGATCTATTCATCCCCCCCTTCTATATCACTCTCGCTGCGCTAACAGATGTGTCCCAATATTGTGTGATAACACAAGTGCCATTAACCTGGCAAAGAACCCCATCCAGCACTCTAGGACCAAACATATAGAAATAAGGCATCACTTCTTGCGAGATGAAGTTAACAAAGGAAGCTTTAAATTGATTTTTGTAGACTCAGAACATCAACTAGCTGACATTTTCACCAAGCCACTGAATAATGAAAGATTCTCTTATCTTAGGAGAGAGCTTGGATTGTGCAATCCTCATCTTGCTGCCTAAATTGATTGCTTGTTTTCTTCTTTGAAACTTGTCTGATTAACTTTGTCTAGAAATAAATTGATTACATTTCTTGTTTGAATTGCCAATGCCTGATTTCTAAATAAGTCACAGACTTAGGGGGAGTTTAATTTTGAGCATATCTGTTTAATAACTCATGACAAATAAAAAGCCATCATGTCAACAATTGCATCTTCATTCATATTTTCAGTCATGAATAAATGGAGGGAAATTCTGTCCTGTTAGACTCAGTTATCGGGGTATCTGAAGAGTGGTTTATGAGATTGAGTCAACACTGAAAGAAATATTCTGGAAACAGGCTGGAAATTGAACTGACTGGTTGAGTGAGTTAACGCAGTCACTTGGATGAGTTGACGCACTGATGTAAACCTGGTGCAAATCAGTTCTGGAATTAATTGGATTTCTTCAGACGGGTTACCGCAGCTCTGAAGTTTGGATCTCACATATCCTTTTTTCCTGTTGAAATCTTCGAGTACCTCAGTTTGTCTGAAACTTGGTGTCGTCTTCTCAACCCCTCATCAACCTTGTTGCTTCTACATTCAGTTTTTCAACTTGTAGTGAAGAACCACTCAATCTTGAGTATGAGGGAAGTTTCTTGAGATCTGAAATGTGAATTGATGTCATAGATTCAGGGGGAGCTAAGATAATAATTCCCTTATAAGAGGTGGTGATCTTTATTGACTGTCCCTAGGCTGTATTAATGGATGGAGCTCTATAAATCTTTTGTTCTTTGAATGCTAAAATTCATGAACACAAAAGTGCTGTGCATATGGAATAGTTTCAGAACTATTTAATAAAACTGAGAACTCATCATTTCTTGAACTATGATGATCAAAAGTAAAGAGACCTTTGTGCAAATGAATTTAATATCTATATTGACTTTAAACTCAGCATAGGGGTAATAAGAGCAGAAGAAACATACCCTATATATAAAAATATACATATAATAAATTGTAGAGCAATGGCAAGCTTTCACTGAGAAACTGTCTCTATGCACCAAAGAAGTGCTAATGAGCATGTCATAATGTGGGCTGTTACCTCTGTTTTAAAAGAAAAATAATTCATTGCAGAGCAATGGTAACTTTCCACTGAGAAACTACCTTCATGCACCACTGAAGTGCTAAAAGGCATGTCATGATGTGAGTTGCCAACTCTGTTTCAGTTGTGCAGAATAGTTAGCTATGCTAAGTAACCGGGGACTCTGGTGTCTGATAAATATGTGCACCCGTGTCAAAAGGCTAGCTATACTTGACTGCAATTGATGAAAAATGAAAAATGTCAATGTTCATATGGGGTTGACCTGATGCTCAAAAATAAAATCCTTTAGAGTTCATCCTCAATTCGAGTTAAATTCACTACTATAATGGTCTCTTGAAATTGAACATTCTAGGGACAAGATTTGAGAAAGTTCCAAGTGTGAAAATTGTTCAATCCTTATTCCACAATCATGATCTTCTTGTTCAAGGATTTATCTCAAAGTCTTAAGATTGTTTTTCTCCACATCATTAAATGAATTAGGGGCTCTCATAATTTCTCATCATATATCTCATAAGGGAACTTGAATTCTATCGATTAAAAATCCCTGAATGTAATTTCATCTCTTCATAATTTCAATGTCTTTAGAATGCCTAAATACTATGGGTCTTCACTATTTCCTGTCCACTTCACAATACATTCATGACTCGCTTTGGTGGCGTCGACGCAGTGCCTCACTGCGTAAACGCTATCATTCAATAACTCCCATTTCGTCCCAGTCCGGTTCAGAACAGTAAACCGGTTCAATCCTTTGAATTGAACTTGAGTCGTCACCTTCTTTAAAACCCCGCAGCGTAAACGCTGCCATCTACTCAGCTCATTTCAAGACCTAGTGGGTCTCTACCTCTCAATTTCTTTCTCAGCTCCTTCTCTCAAAATTTTTTTTTTTGATTCTCGCTATGGCGCCTCCGGAACAAGTGAAGAAGGGGAAGAACAAAAAAGATCTAAAGAGAAGAGATCCCATCTTTGCTACAGGCAAGATTGAGCCTCGAAACAAATATCAAGAGGAGACGCCGTCTCAGTCAGCTCCACCACAACGGAAAGGAAAAGAGAAAAGCTCACCGGTAAAGACAAGGGTAGCAAAGCAGAAGGGCAAAGACAAGGGCGTGGCAGATCCTTCAGAGAAGGTACCGGCAAAGACAAGGGCAGCAAAGCAGAAGGGCAAAGATAAGGGCATGGCAGATCCTTCAGAGGAGATACCGTCTCCTTCAGTTCCAAGGAAACGGAAAGGCAAAGAGATAGAGTTATCTCTTCGGAAACGCCGTCTTCATCCAAGCCCACCAACCAAAAGGAGAAAGCTCTCTACCGTAAGGACAGAGGAGCAGGTTACATCTTCAAGTGCTACGAAGGGGAAGAAAGGTGTCGCCAGTTCACATGCAAGGTCTTTTGATCCCTCTCTCATCATCAATGTGGAAGAACCTCTGAAAGTCCTTATTCCACGGTATATTGTTGCTACCGACGTTGAGATGCTTGAGGTTTTTCCGTAACTATTCCCTATTTTGGATTATCAGGGTTGGTGGTCTTTCGTTACAAATCATAAGATTTATTACCCCACCCTAGTTAGGGAATTTTACCACAATTTGAAGTATGAACCTCAGATCCCTAAAATTTCTTCAAATGTCAAGAATGTTAGTTTTGAATTGACCAACAAACTGTTTGCCAGAGCTTGGAAAATTCCAATGAATGGGGTTCAATTACACAGTTTTCAGTTTGATGAACATGCAGCTTATGCTCTTTTGACTGACAAACCCAGTGATCCTACAGATACTAGGGAGACCTTTTTATCTAGTCTTAAAGCAAATCAGTTCCCTCCATTCAATAGACTGCTCCACCATATTTGCACATCAATGATCACACCTCAGAGTAGTGGTAGGGAACGAGTCACTGAGATGCAGAGATTTTTACTATATTGCATGCTGAAAAAGATAAACATTTCTTTGTCAGATATAGTCATTCAGACTATGGGATCTTGCTTAACACAATCTAGGACACTCCCATATGCTACTCCATTGACTACCATATTTCGAAAAGTTGGAGTAGATTTTGGTGATGAGAAGAAACTGACTATTCCTAAAGGGAACATATACTCCCTTTCCTACATTCAGAAATTCATGGGATTTAAAGTCATAAATGGACAGCCAGTCAGGGTTCTGCCAAGTCAGAAACCTGTCTCTACCTTGTAGACACGCCATTCCTGACGTCTCCTGAGAAAGTCTCGTATTACTATACAACGCCTCGCAACGGCTTACGCATTTTGAATCACTCGAGTGCTTCCTTTTCTCGGGTCTTCTTCTACATTTTTCGGCATCCGGAATCGTCTCGTCACGGCATTCGGACGGCATCAACACCAGTCAGACGCATCAAGAGGTTCCGGAACCAAGATGTTGACTGCCGGGCGGCCGCCGATTAAGGACCCGGGTGGGTCTTAATGGGGGCGTCCAGGCCTCTAGACGCCCCCATATTTCTAATTTATTTTATTTCTTTTCTCAGGGCCCAAAACTAATTATATATATATATATATATATATATATATTAATGGAGGCGTCCAGGCCCCTGGACGCCTCCATAAAAACAATAATAAAAAAAATGTTTGTAAAATGCCAGTTGGCATAAAAAAATAAATAAATAAATAAAAATATATATATATTAATGGAGGCGTCCAGACCCCTGGACGCCTCCATAAAAACAAATAAAAAAATCAAAATGCCAGCCCTGGTATAAAAGACAAAAGAAAAATAAAAAATAATATAATTTTGGAGGCGTCCAGGCCCCTGGACGCCTCCATCAAAACCCTCACGGGCGCCACCCACCGAACGACGGTTTGTCGTGTGTGAAAAAATCCAAATTTTAGAGACGTCCAGTCAGCTGGACGCGCCCATTTCTGAATCACGAGGCGCCGCTCACAAAACCACGCGTTGTGCCAAACCGCGTGCGACCGTCGTCGATTTTCGGTGGACCTGTTTGAGGCGTCCGGGACCCTGGACGTCTCCATAAAAATATTTCAAAAAAATAAATAAAAATAGAATAAAATATTATTTCGGCCCTGATGGAGGTGTCCAGGGTCCTGGACGCCTCCACCCTCTGGAGCTCTATAAATAGAGGCCCACCCCCTCAGTTCTGGAGGAGCTTCGAAGTGATCCGATAGGATGCCGGAGCCCAGAGGCTACGGAGTCATTTTCTAACCCGTGGGTTCTTTTGTAGGTGGAGGTTCTGCCGGCTTCTCGGGTGCTCACGCTCGCGAGAGGAAGGTCGTCTTCATCCACCGCGCTTCCACGTCGTCCCCACGCTGCCGGAGCTCCGCCGGATTTCACCATCGGCACATCCAATAAGCCAATTCTTTGCTTTTCTTCGTAGTTCTTTTGCATTCATCATCTTGCATCCCCTATCCCCCTTCATAAGGGCGCCTTTTCTTATACACTTCTTACATCCATCATCTCATTTTCCTCCTACTCGAGTCCGAGAGGGGTTTAAAAGATAACACCAACCAGGTGTGTGTCTTGCCATCATTTCATTATTTTTATCGCAAGGATTTGAATACTACACCTCCATCTTTCTAATCCACTTGTCATTTGTTTGTCGTTGTCTTGCAAGGGTAGTCGAGGAAAGCCCTCTCCGTCGGCCGGCCGGAGGGAGAGAAAGAAGCAACCTGCCATCTCCCGCTCTTGAGGTAGGCGCGATCACCTTCTTATTTTGGGGTCTTTTGACCCCTGGCGATCACATCTTATTTTCGAGGCCGCGGCGAGTCACTTCCCCAATGGCCGTTTAAATTTTCGTTCTCATATTCTCTTTATACTCTGTTATATTCTGCTCATATTCTCGAGGCCGCGGCGAGTCACTTCCCCAATGGCTATTTAAATTCCCGTTCTTATATGTTATATTCTTATCTATTCGTGTTCTCGAGGCCGCGGCGAGTCACTTCCCCAATGGCCGTTTAAATTCACGTTCTTATACGTTATATTCTTATCTGTTTGTGTTCTCGAGGCCGCGGCGAGTCACTTCCCCAATGGCCGTTTAAATTCCCGCTCTTTGTATTCTCTCTATATTCTGTCATCTTATTATCTGCTCATATTCTCGAGGCCGCGGCGAGTCACTTCCCCAATGGCCGTTTCAATTCTTGTTATTTAATTTTTGCACCATTCCTGTCCCCCCGAGGCCGCGGCGAGTCACTTCCCGCTATGGCCGTTTAAACCCCATATTTTGCTATATCACACTTGTCCCGCTCGCCCCGTCGGAGTAATCTCCCGTGGTGGCCTCTTCTCTCTCTTCTCTTATTTCTGTGTTGCAGCAAACAAACACCAAAAGAAAGAGGAGCCCGCGCGCGCTCCGCGTCCTCTCCGCTCTTCCCCGAACCGCGTGACGTCGCTCACAGATTGGCGATCACGGTGGGACCTCTACTGCTTCCTTTCGGCTACCCTTGCAAGTTCGGCACCATCCGTGCCTCTCCACCTTGGCGCCCGCGCGCGCCCCCGTTGTGCTCACGGTAGCACCGTCAGTTCTGATTGGTTCTTTGTTTATTATATGTCTGTTATTTCTGTTTTTTTCCTACTCCATATATCTGTCAGCATTCCATTGCATACATCCATTCCTCTTTTCTATCCTTTTTTTCATTTTTTGAGGATCACCCTTTCCCGGTGAAGGAAGGACTCTCCGTTTGGGAATTCCTCTCAACGGACTAGAATCTCCTACACTGGGACCTCCGTAAGTCCCCGACATCGAAGAATCTCCTCTTCGTTCACTGGGCTGGTTGTACCATTGAAGTTCCCCGGAGTTAGTCATTTCATTCGTGGTGAGATGAGAGACCCTAGCTGACACGGCGGTGAAACAAAAACAAACTAGGGTCCCCATTTTGTGTGAACTTCGGATCTCGCTAAAAACACAAAAAAATCATCAAAATCAAAACACAAAAAAAGGGGCGTAAAGGCATCCACTTGTTTGATAATCTCTGCTACCTACTTGCTAGTGTATGTTTTTGCGTTCTGGGAAAACTGTGAGCATGTCTCACGAGTCTTTTGAGGAGAACCACCCTAGCCGTGGTTTGTCAGCCGACCCGCGAGTCTATGCTATGGACTCGGGTCCTTCTCATGACCCCTCGCATGAGGTGCAGGTTATTGCCGGAGACACGTCCCCGCCACAGGATATCACTTCCTTACTGGGCATCCTCGCCAACACGGAGCTTACCTCTGAACAGCTCCGGGCCTTCCAGGCCATTCTAAAAGGGAAATCTGTTTCCCCCACGCCCCAGGAGTCAACTCCGGCCATCGCACCTCTCCAAGAGTCCGTGCAGGCCATTCCATCTCCCTCATTGGCGCAAGCCATCCAGTCTCCCTCGCTTCAAGGACAAGCGAGCCAACAACCACCCTCATTCCAGTTCCCATCACAATCTCAAACTCCCGTTGTTCCCCAGACACCGCTTCAGCCGGGGCCAACTGTCGACGGTCCGACAGTTCCCTCTCATTCCGGATTTCCCCCTCAAGTCTCCGGGAGACAGTTTCTCCCCCAGTGGTAAGTGCCACCTTCACCTCCAGAGGAGCTCGCCCAATCGCTCCTCAACAGGTTCAACCGCATGGACGAGCAGTTTCAAAATCTGAGAAGGATGGTGGACGTGAAAGCCACCCCGGAGGTTGCTTTGCCAATCATTCCTGTCATTCATCTTCCTCCCTCCGAAATGCCCACGTACCGCAGATACAATGGTACCGGCAACCCCTTCATTCATCTCAAGGATTTCATGTATGAGTCCTCTTACTGGCAAAACGATCAGAGGTCCCTGGCATACCTCTTTCGGAGATCATTGGATGGTCCCGCGCTTGAGTGGTTCTATTCTCTGGAGCCCCGCGAGGCCGAGAATTTTGAAATAGTCCAGAGAAGGTTCTTGCAGAAATATAGGGATAGGGTCGGTCCCTCACTCTCCATTACCGACCTAGTGGCCGAAAAGATGAAACCCGACGAGGATTTTGTCCGATATGCTGATAGATGGAGGTCTCTGGCGGAAAGAATAAGGGATACCCTCTCCGAGCCCGAACAAGTGAAGATGATTGTGTCTAATGCAACCCCACAGTTCAGACATGTCCTGGCCATGAATAAACTTACTACAATGGAGGAACTTTATGAAAGGGCCCGATACATCCAAACCCAGCTAAAAGACTCCCCCATCATGAACATGTTTGAGTCGCCGAAGCCCAAAGTGGTCAGAAAGACAGGCGCTGGTGTCCCGGGCGGAGCCACAGAAGGAGTCGTGACAAATGAGCAAGTCAGTGCGGTCAACAATGCCAACTATGCAGTCAACCCAAGGCCTCCACAAATGCCCCGACTTCCCCTTCAACCGGGTCCTTTCCCTCTTCGTCCTCCACCCCAAAATAATCCACCCCAGGATAATATGCCTCCATTACGCCAACCCCAGCAACAACAACCACAACCTCAGCAACAACAACCACCGCTTCAGTACAACCAAGTTCCACCCCCGGGGAACTATGGTCCCCAACAGCAACAAAGGAGGCCGCTCGGTCCTAAGAGAGCCTACTATCCACCATTGCCGGAAACCTTAGCAGACATTTTTAATGCCCTCATGGCATCAAACCAACTCGCCCTATCCAGAGAAAGGCCCGCGTGGCCCCCCAATGTTGATACCTCCAAATACTGCATCTACCACAGGCAGCCGGGACACACAGTGGATTACTGCTTCCATTTCAAAGATTACATCCATGATATGAATGATGAACATCAAATAGATTGGGATGATATGAGATGGTACGTCGCGGCTCTCAAGGCTAGGAGACCTCCTCAGAGGCCACAGCAGCAGTTACAACAGCAACAGCAGCAGCAACCACAACAACAACAGCAGCCTCAGCAGGCCCCACAACAACAGCCCGACATGGGAATAATCCAGAATCCATTACCGGAGCACCAACAGCCCAATCATCAGGTTAACCCCATCTCCTCCTTCCCGGAAGTCAGGAGAGAGCAGGTGTGGCACCAAGAAATACCTCCATTCTTTCTACCTCCAACCCTATCGTCATGCAACCCCCTCACCTTGCCCGGGTAGCACCTCTCTCTCATCAACCCGCGTCAGTATCACCTTCACCATTTCCACTACCATTACGCCCTCTCATCCGTACCCCGATCTCCTATCAACCGACACTCTCCACTACGCCTTCGCACCCTCTCATCTTCTCTCATTCCCCCACTTTACCATCCACCTCTACCACATTTACCCCTACGCCTTCTAAACCCCTTATCATCCGTCAACCATACATAACCCCGTCTTTCTCCACCACATCACCACTAATGCCTTCAAAACCACTCATCACCCACCATCCACCTCAAAACCCTTACCCGTTTCAAACCTGACCTCCACCTCCACCTTCCAAACCCCTTATCCTTCATAATCCGCGCGATATCCCCTCTACCTCCGCCATACCTCCACCTAACAAACCCCTCATCAGAATCCCTGCTCCCGTCATCACCCCTGCTTCATCAACCATTCCTCCACTACTACCCCTCAAACCCCTGTTAAAACCCACTGCTACCCCCACAGAGGTACAAAAGCTGCAGGCAATGGTACTCCGGAGTGGAAGGATTTTCCACAGGATTTTCCCCCACAACAGTCAGAATCCTGAGCAATCTCAGCCAGAGAAGGATGATGCAGAACAACCAGAAAGAGCTATCCCTGGAACAAAGTATGATCTATTGAAACACTTGGACAAGACACCTGCTCGGATCTCCATCCTGGAGCTACTTCAAAGATCCACATCCCACCAGGTGGCCTTGATGGAATATCTTCAAAAGGTCATGGTTAATGAAGACCTCCCCGTGGAGAAGATTTCGACCGTCCTGACCCCAACAGACACACAACCAGCCATCATGTTTCACAACTACGAGCTCGCTCCCAAGGAAGCTCGGAAATATGCATTGTGCATTTCAATAAAAATTAATGGGGTATCCATAAACCCGTGTCTTGTGGACACGGGTGCATCCATAAATGTGATCTCCATGAGCACTCTTCAGTTGTGTGGGGTCAACGAGGAACAAATAAGACCTTCCTCGATCACGGTCACGGCTTATGACAATAGCAAAAGGCCGCCGCAGGGGATGATTATTCTGAAGGCAGAACTAGGCCCCATGGCAATTCCCACGAAATTCCATGTCCTCGACATGGACCCCACATTCAAGGCTATACTGGGTCGCCCTTACATCGAAGCCATGGACGCTGTGCCTTCCACCAACCATCAGTGTCTGAAGTTTCCTTACAAAGGGAGGATTATTAAAGTGGTCAGTACACCTGTCCTTCACACAGTGGATGCTATCAACACCTCTCTGCCCTCTGTTTGGCGGTCTCATCGGCCCATATTGTCACTACTGGATGTACGTGATTCATCTCACGTTCCACTAGCACCAAAGGAGCCGGTTAGGGCAACCGCAACATCATGTCTCCCTCTTCACTCCAAAGGTTGGGAGATTATGAGGAATATCGGCTATCAACAGGGAAAAGGTCTGGGCGCACAATTACAGGGTATGCTCAAACTGCCAAAGGAAATTAGGCCGAACCGCAGGTTTGGCCTGGGCTTCAAAGGACCGTTCAAGGCAGATTGGAAGCCCCTCACGTGGACTCTATCAAACCACTTCAACAGAGGGCCCGTTGTTCAGATGGGAGATCACCCACGAGAAGCATATGGGGGATCACATGCTGTATATTTGGCTGAAAAATGTCCGAGGATCACCAAAAGAGGCAAGATCAAAGATCCGGAATGCGAGTGGGACAAATGGTTCGACATACGGGACATTTCCGTTGCACTGGAAAGGATGTTCTCATCTCCGCAGCTTGAAGGACCACCATTGACCTCCGAAATACCAGAGAATATTACCACTCTTGCCAAGGTTCCAAACTATCCTCGTCCTCGCCAGAAGGACTCTGTCATCGACGGATCTTCATCCGTCCCCAACATTACCGTCGACGGCTCATTAGCCGCCATCCTCTCCATCCACTCGTCTCAGCCTTTGCTGATATCTTCTTCCTGGGCCAGACAATTGTCTGATGATCTTCCCAGGTCCCCTTCTTTGCTTACATACCTGCGCGGGCTTTTCAACCCGCGCCAGGTCTTCAACCATGATCTACTCTATGAGCCTCACAATCCTCTAGCCATAACCCCTTTTCTCTCTCCTCCAATCTCTTTTCACTGTTTTGTCATTAAAAATGAAAACGAAGAAAAAACGTCAATTTTCAAACTCCCCAACAACACATCTTCGTTGAGGAAACCTCCTACATCTCCCACGGGTGCGTACCGCCTCGCGGACCACCCGTCCAAGGTCCGATGAGCGACCTTTTCTACCCCTCCTCTGAGGGATCTTCTCCTGTACATTCTACACCATCCTCTTCGTCTTCCTCTTCTTCTGTAAATATTGTCAGTCGATCTAGGAATGATAGGCCAAGGGTAGTACCTAGGAAGAAATCCAAGGGTAGGCAGATCCCTCGTCGATTCCTTCTGGATTTGGCCGCCAGGTGTCAGGCCCTTCTTGCCATCCCCCAGTTGTTAGAAAATCCCATCCAGCTACCCGAAATAGAATGCGAGGGCGACTGTGCATCTGATGAAGGGTATGGAGTCTACGAGATCACGGATGAAGAATGCCCCACTGAAGATGAGGGTGAAAAATATGAAGATGCGGCGGGCGCATACGCAAGTGGAATGAGGAGATTCGACGAGCCGTCAACCGCCGTAGAAGAATCCACCAAAGAAGTCAACTTGGGAGCTGAGGAAGACCCTAGGATCATCCTCATAAGTGACAACCTACCACCCTCTGAAGAAGAGGCATTAATTAAGGTCCTCAAGGAATATAAGGACACGTTTGCATGGAGTTACGAGGATATGCCGGGTCTAGATTCAACCTTGGTCGAACACCGTTTAACCCTAAAACCAGGGTCCGTCTCGGTAAAACAAAGGTTAAGGCGTTTCCACCCTCAGATGGCTTTGAAAATGAAAGAAGAGGTCGATAAGCTCCACAAAGCCAGGTTCATTAGAGTCGTCCTTTATCCTCAATGGGTGGCGAACATTGTCCCGGTCATGAAGAAAGATGGGAAAGTCAGGATTTGCATCGACTTCCGGGACCTTAACCGCGCGTGTCCAAAGGATGATTTTCCCTTACCTCACATTGATGTGCTGATTGATAACACGGCAGGCTATGAAACCCTCTCTTTCATGGATGGATTTTCAGGATACAATCAAATTCGTTTGGTAGAAGAGGATCAAGAAAAGACGTCATTCACTACCCCTTGGGGAACATATTGTTACGTGGTCATGCCGTTCGGATTAAAGAATGCTGGAGCTACTTACCAAAGATCGATGATGGCCATATTTCATGACATGATGCACATATATCTGGAAGTGTATTTATTGGTGAAATCAAGGACCAGGATGGAACATCCAGAAGTTTTGGCTAAGGTCTTGCAAAGGTCAAGAGAGTTCCAATTGAAAATGAACCCGAAGAAGTGTGTGTTTGGTGTGTCGTCAGGTAAATTTCTGGGGTTCATCGTGAGTAAAAGAGGGATCGAGATAGATCCCGACAAAGCCAAGGCTATCAGGGATATGCCGCCTCCCAAGAATTTGAGGGAAGTCCGAGGTTTAATTGGGAGGTTGCAGTTTATTCATCGGTTTGTGTCCCAACATTCACAAAGGTGTAGACCTCTCTACGAGTTGACCAAGCCAAGAGTAGAATTCCACTGGAATTCTAAATGTCAGAAAGCTTTTGAAGGGTTGAAGGAATATCTGGCTAGTCCGCCCGTTCTCATCCCACCCAAACCAGAAAAACCTCTGATCCTTTACGTCTCAGTCTTGGATGACTCCGTGGGAGCCGTCCTCGCACAAGCTGATGAAGAAGGCAAGGAACGGGCAACCTATTACTTGTCCAAACTTCTCAATCCCTGTGAGCAGAAGTACACTGGCATGGAGAAAACCTGTGCTGCCCTCGTTTGGGTAGTGCAGAAATTGAAGCACTACTTCTTGGCTCACGAAGTCCACTTGATTGCTCGAATGAATCCTATCAAATTCCTTCAGGAGAAAGCCGTCCTTACGGATAGGCTAGCACGCTGGCAAAATTTTCTCTCTCAGTTCGACATCACCTACATCCAGCAAAAGGCGATTAAAGGCTATGCCATAGCCGAGCATCTCGCTCATCATCCTCTCCCCAAGTTCGATCCCGTCCAATCAGAGTTTCCAGATGAGGAACTAATGTCCATCAACCAATCAGATGAGCCAATGTGGACGCTATATTTTGATGGAGCTCTGAATTCTCAAGGGAGAGGAATCGGCATCGCCCTCCTGTCGCCTGAAGGTCTCACATTCCCGTTGGCATACCAGCTCAAATTTTCAGTCACCAACAATATAGCTGAATATGAAGCCCTTCTAGCTGGCCTAGAACTCGCTCATTCTTTTCGTATCACTGAGTTGCGAGTCGTAGGTGATAGTCAACTCATCCTTCGCCAGGTGCTCACTAAATATCGCACTCGCGATCCCAAACTCAAGCCATACCAAGAACTCACTGCTGCCTTTGCCAAACTATTCACCAAACTGATCTTTGTTCATGTCCCTCGTCATCAGAATATTCTCGCCGATGTCCTCGCCTCGTTGGCATCATCCATAAGGTTCCCTCTAGGAAGATGGTTTAAGTCCATTTCCATCTATAAACTTCACGCCCCTGCAATCGATGATGCTTCCTACGTAAATATCAAAGATAGGATAGCAAGAAAGATCCTGCAGGAAGATATCCTTGAAAAGAGGGAAATCATGTTGGCAGAGGCCGAAGAAGAACTGGCTGATGAAGAGAAATCATGGTTCTATGAAATTGTCAAATACTTCCAAGATCAGTCTTATCCTGAAGGGGCCACCACAGAGGACAAGAAAGCCATAAGAAGGGTGGCTCAGAAATATACATTGGTTGGAGGTCTACTCTATAGGAGGAGCCTTACTGGTATTATGTTAAGATGTCTTGGTGACGATGAGGTTTGGAAATGTGTAGAGGAGACGCATACGGGCGTGTGCAGTGGCCACGTGAATAGTCAGATGCTCGCCAAGAAGATCATTCGTCAAGACTTTAATTGGCCCACTATGGAAGAGGATTGTGCTGTCTATGTCCGTAGGTGTGTCAAGTGTCAACTTCACGCCGATAAAATCCATTCACCATCTTCCTCACTTCATCCAATATCCTCCCCATGGCCTTTCTCCATGTGGGCATTCGACATCATTGGTCCCCTAGGTGATCCCAATTCCCTCACCAAGCAGAAATCTTTCATCCTTACTGCGACGGAATACTTCACCAAATGGGCCGAAGCCGAAGCTTACGCGGAAATCAAGGCGTCAACAGTCTGCAAGCTCATCATGAAGAACATCCTCGCTAGATTCGGCGTCCCAAGCACGATCGTCACCGATAATGGGCCACAGTTCATTTCTCAGGACCTACAGGACCTCTGCAAAAGGTACGCAATTGCATTGCATCATTCATCGCCATATTACCCACAAGGTAACGGCCAAGCGGAGGCCACCAATAAAACATTGCTCAAAATCATCAAAAAAACCTGCGAGTCTAGTAAGTTTTCAGACTGGCCAGAAAAGCTTATCGAAGCTCTATGGGCCTATCGCACTTCAATCCGTACCCCCACCGGGCATACTCCGTTTGCCCTTACTTATGGTATGGAAGCGGTAGTCCCGTACGAGACTCTGATCCCTTCTCTCAGGGTACAATTGGATGAGGAATTTTCCCTCGACGATCGTCGTAATTCACTCCTCGCCCAGTTGGAACTCTTGGATGAGAAGCGGCTGGCCGCCGCCGAACACGCGCGTGTGTATCAAAATAGACTCGCTCGCTTTTACCAAAAGAAAGTCGTTGAGAGAAAATTCAAAGTCGGTGAGATGGTCGTAAAAAGAATTTTTGTCAAACCTGGAGGGCCGCGTTCTAAGCTCCAACCCAATTAGGAAGGACCATTTGTAATTCAAGCCATGTACCCTGGCAACGCCTACAAGCTAGTCAACGCCGAAGGGACCGAGTTATCCCACCCTTGGAATGGGCTTTATCTTAAGAAATACTACCCTTAGCACAAAACAAAAAAAATGATGAAAAGATAAAAAACATCAAAAACAAAGAAATATTGAAAACCACTAAAAATATGGAAAATTCAAAATGCCGATGCCTGGCAGTCACCATGTAGTTAAGTCCCTGCATCTAACCTTCATGTTAGGATAGGGCCCATTAAGGCTTGGTAGGCACCAGGTCTTGGTTTGCCAGAACCGTGGAGACCCCTGTCCGGCCACGTCGGCCTATGCTCGCTCGAAGGAAGCTAACATGTGTTCACTTATGTATTTTATTCAAAAAAGTTGGTAGCATCACCTACGGTAGGGCCACACCTAGAAGATCTCCGGAAGCTGTAATCTTTATTCTTTTCTCTTCGACCAAATGAGACAGTCGGCGCCCTTAAAACGCTGAGCATGAGAAACCGAAACTCAAACCCCAAGGGCAAGAGTAGGATCCATTTCCTCGAGCATCGATCAGTGCACGAGAAGAGGGCAGTGTCCCCGCAGGCATACAAAAAGGGAGCCCACAAACGTCAAACGACTATATCTCCCTCACAAGAAGAAATACAAAGTCAAAATCAAGAGAAAAGCCTGGTCGTGACCGTGCCTGTTGCGATAAACGGAACCCCTCAAAGCAAAAGTCTGAATCCACAAAAGGGGCCGTGGAATGTAAATGCTCGAGATTTGGTCCGAAGTTGTCCGAAAGGAAAGAGTTAATGGGCCCTTATTCGCTCGCCGGGTTAACGGCTTTGCCGGTCCTCTCAGGAGGTTTATCCCCTACGCTCTTCCTTCTCCCTCTAAAGATGAAGGTTCGATGGAGTTTCTGAAGGGTGAAAACTGCCTAGGGTCTGCGACCTTATTTTAATATACACATTTGGTTGCCTTCTTTGAAAAGCAAAAGCTATCGCTGCGAAGGAGTCTCTGTGTTTCTGGCTAGTCAAGACCCATGTTTACCGCCTTGATGTCTTCTTGTTTAACCTCGGGCTTAGGCCAATGCAAGCGCGTCACCTATGGGTGCGACGGCGTCTGATTCCGGGTCAGCGTCGCGCGGTTGGTCGTTAGGGTTCCAGGGTGTTCCATCATATACCATCTAGAGTTGTGAGGAAACAGACCCGGGTCGGGCAAATCTTTTACCTCAAACATCTTTTGGGAGAATCCCTGTGGTCGGAAGCAACTGGGAGCCTAAGCATGACATGACGGTATTGTCATCAGGGTAAGTCTTAGCCGGCGGGATCATCATTCGAGGGGTCTAGAGGCCCAAATCAACCTAGATGTGCACTTAGGATACCTGGGAGGTTAGTAAGAAACCCCTGTCTCACGTAGGTTAGGTGCCATTTGGGTGCTTGCCGGGCGTTAGCAATAAAAAAATTGAAATGATAAAAGCAACAAAAAAAAATGGAAAAGAGAAAATGTACATATTTGCAAACAAAAAATCTTTTTTATGATAAAACAAAAAAAATGCCAAATATAAAAAAGAAAACAAATTAATTTTGCATGATTGTATTTGCGTGCAACATCTCACTTTTAATACCGCTTGCATTCGTGTGCTTGCCTATCGCATTTATCATCACCACATCTTTCCCTTGCCTTCGTTAAATAAAGGCTTGGCCCCTTGACCAGTCATCAAGGACAGTCACAGTGACCATTTGCTTATTGAGCAAGGGGCCAAGTCAGAACAGAAATTCTGATTTGTTTGTTTCAGTGATGTGTGCAGGGACTCAGGCAACAGAAGCAAAAGTGAAAAACAAACAAACCGAACCTTGTATTTTATTCCAAAAAAAACTAAAAAAATTACATCAAGTTCCGCCCTCTCTCTCTGCATCACTCGTCCCACTACTCTCCGGGCAAAACGCTCTCAAAGGTGCTACCCAACTACGAAAAGCGGTACTCCTACCGCTCTGTACTCCCCTTCCTATTCCCACATCCCGGCGTTGATCCACGGAAGCAGCAGAGAAGCTACCAACACGAAAGCCACGCTCTCGTGCTTTTCGGTAGCGCTCCTCACCATCTCTCAGCCACTGTTCAGCAAGACCAAGGCTGATTCAGAGTTCGAATAGTTGGGCCTCCATGGCCCTTCGTTCCTCCCTTTCAGCCAAACTGTTGGCTCTTTCTCTCTCTGCGTCTCTTTCTCTCTCTGCCCGTTCTCTCTCACGGTCTTCCCTCTCCAACTGGAGAGTGATCCTCAGTTCCATAGCATCCCTGGAAGAGTCATCATCAGGATGACGCCACAGTTCCCTCTCCAGTTCTGCTATCCTAGCCTCCTTCTGCGCAGCTTGGGCAAGCGCTTCTTCCGTCTCCTTTTCCTGCCGAGTGTACCATCTCAGATACGCGATAAGGCGTAAACAAAGAGAACTCAACGCTGAAACTTTTACCTGTATACGGAGCATCCCTTCTGCCTCCGCAGCACGCTGCGTGGCGTGGGCAAGTTGCTCATGAAGCAAGTTAAGTTCGGAGGTAGGAATCCACAAGCTGGAGGAGGTACCACCTACTCCCGTTGCTGGGGAAGCCGCGCCAATCTGGGCATGCTACGACCGCGTGAATTAGCAGCCAACATCTGGAATCTGGGGTTTTAATTAAAGAACGCAGTGCACACCTACCGAGGCGCTCATAGCTCTGCGGGCATCACCCAATTGTTACTCCATCTCTGCCAAGCGAGTTCGTAAATTCGCTATCATGGTATCACGGATATCCTGCAGCCATGCAAGTCAGCATTTCCACCAGAAAACCAAAAGGGGAAAAAGAAGAAAAGAAAAAAGGGGGGAAACCTACCTCCACAAGTCCCCGGGGTTGGAGCTGCTCTGCGTACTTTGTCCTATATAGACGCAAGTAGTCCTCGCTATCCCGCGCCTGCGATTCTACAATCGTGCCACCCCGTTGCCAGTCTTCACACTGTTCAGGGAACCGCACGCGCCAGTCAATGCAGGTCGCCGGTCCTCGCGTCTTTCTCCCGACACGAGGTGGCGCAGCTGAATCCACCCATTCTTGAGCCAGTCCTAAAGTCCTCATAACTAATCGTAGCCGAAGCGGCTCGATTTCATTCAGGCAGTGCATCCATAGTTCCCGTCCGAACCGGGCACGACTTGCTAGAACCCACGGCTGGTCGGCATCGACCATGTCTGAGTAGGGTCTCCAGTTTACCATCGCTGCAGGGAACTCCTGTAGCTCTCGCCTTAGCACCATCAGTTGGTAGGTTAGGGGTGCCGCACTCATGATGGGTTCCCACCGCCTGGCTAGCGGCACCATCGCGGGTCGCCAATGCCGAGCTCTCCCCATAGGGAGGTAATAATAGCTCCACAGCTGCTTGGTGCAGGTCATCAGAACCTTGCAAAAACACAAAAAATATACAAAACAAGCAAAACCAAAAAAATACCTGGATGAATGGTGTGAAACCACTCACAGTCATCTCACGATCCGTTTCTTGGAATAGGCCTGCAAACAAGTGTGCCAGCATGGCGGCTCCCCAGGCATAATACCCTACTCTTTCAAGGTCTGACAGCAGCTCCAGGAAGCGACATTGGATACCGTCCCCTTTCGAGCTCAGTACCAATCTCCCCAAAAGGAAGAGGAGAAATCTCCTCAAATCTATGTTGCATCTTTCCCAGTCGACGAAATCTGTGCAGTACACGGCACGACATCCTATTTCCATCCTTTCCATGAACTCTTCTGAGGATTCATCGTCCCGCCGACGAGTGTCGGTGAGCCCTAATGCATCCATGAGGGACGCCCTAGCTACCGACCTATTTTTCCGACCATCTAGGTCCAAACCCAGTAACTTCTGGGCACCTTCTCTGTAGTCCGCGTAAGTGACTCCGGTCACTGCCTCGCCCTCCACCTTTAGGCTTGTGATCCGGACCACATCCTCCAAGCTGGGCACCATGTGCCCCCAGGGCATCAGGAATGCCCAACTCACTAGGTCCCATCTCTCACACAAGGCTTGGATCAGGACCAGGTCGAGCTGGATCGGCTCGATCCGAAGGAAGGTGCCAAATCCCATCACGTCTAGCCTGGCCTTCTGAAAATCTGGGAGGCCCCTGTACGCTGCCACTACCAACTCCCATGAGATCTGTGATTTCATCACACTCTACGCATACAGGGAATGGGGAGGAGGTTTGGTAAGAAAGAAAGGAAGGAAAAAGAACGGAAAAAAGGGCAGGAAAACTTGGCTTACGAGTTGTGATTGGGGCCTTTCGCTGAAGTGCCCTTCGAGGTCCGAAAGCCTCCTGGAACTACTACCACTGGACCTGCTTCTCTTCGAGGAGTGGGAAGATTCGCCCTCCATCCAACTCTCAGGAATTTTGAACTCCTCCTCTCCCGTGAAAATTTGTGCTCCTCGAGTTAGCTCTCGATATACCTGGGAAGATAAAAGGGACAAGAATTTATAGAAATGGAAGGAGTGCAGACCAAGATTGCCTCCATCACCTGTCAATGATAGCCCTCACAATGAGGCACCTGCCAAGCGGTCCCATGTGTCGTTTCACCGCTCACACAGGGTGATTGACTGGACGAAGAATATGACGACTAGCCCCCTATGTTGTCTAGGGATACCCTATCATGATTTGGAGGACGTCCGCAAAATTTGACACAGCATTCGGGAAAAGAAACTAGGGCCGTCAGTATTGACTTCGACGGCAGATTCCCGTGGAAAATGGTCACAACAAGACGCGATTCTCCGCTTGGAGCGGAGTCTCGGCAGACCCATCACATGGGAACAGTGCAAAGAAGGAGAAGCGTAGGGAAGAAGGAACGCACAAGAGAACAAACAAGCAGCAGAAAATCAAATCACTCCATTCATAATTCTACACAAGCTGTCATAAACACTACAATCATAGAGAGGTGGCGGGTCCACTAGCTCGCCAACTCTTGACATTATTTTCATGCTCGTCCCTCTAGGCGTCCCTCCCCTCTCCCCTGAGGTGCAGGTCCCTCAGAAGCCTCTGGGATCCTCGTGCAGCAGCACCTGCCTCGCCTCTTGGCGCCTGCTCCGCAGCAGTGACTCGCTGCTCCTCCCCTGGCGTGGCGAAGAAGCCACTAGCGGCAAAGCGACCAGACTGCCGGAGTCGCTCCCCGAACTCTCGCTCTCTCTCGTAGCGCGTCTCCATCCGTCCTAGCCTCTGCACGACGGCCTGAAGGCCCAGCTGGAGCTCCCTCACTTGGGCCTCCAAGGCCCTCCTCTCGGTCTGATCCCGCTGTCGCTTGGACCTTCTCTCGGCTTTCTCTCTCTCTGCCTCTCTCCTCATCATCTGCAGAAGAACCCTTAGCTCCAGGATGTCTGGAGAAGGCCTCACCTCACCGCGATGTCGCAGCTCCATTACAGTCGCCACCCAGGTATCACGCTCCTCTTCCGCCCGGGTCGCGCGGGCCACCGCACCCGCAAGTTGCTCCCGGAGCGAGGCAATCTCGAGAAAAGAGGCCGAGGAACTGGAAGATGCGCCGCCAGCCACTCCCACCGTCGCTGTCTGCTGGGCACGCTGGAACAAAATAAACAATGGCCGTCAGTGAAACTCCAAATCTGAAGATAAAAGTGCGGCACGTAACTTACCAGGAGCGACAGCTCATGTTGAGCGACGGCCAGCTGCCGCCTAACCTCTGACAGTTGGGCGTGCGAGCCGCCGATGCCACGCGTGTCCCCAGCTTGGGGAAGCACCGCATAACTCTCTCTCTGCCGCCGCAGGAATTCGGCGCTATCCTGCACCAGTACACCCCCTTGCTATCCAGGGAGACATACGGGCCAGTCCTCGAGCCTCGCCTTGCCGCGACTCTCCCTCCTGACGCGGCTCGGCTCGTCCGCACTCGCCCACTCATCGGCCAGGCCCAGTGTCCTCGCCATGTCCTGCACCAAGAAAGGGGTCCCACATCAGTCAAAAAGAACGCGTCCCCTGTCTAGGACGCGTCCATCATTTAAGTGCGACACTCACCGAACCCTTTCCCCCCTCGCGCGACCCGCTTCAAAATTCAAAATAGATCAAAGAAGGGAAAACCAAGCACTCACCGAGCCGTGTTCACCTCCTCCCATGCCATCGGGCCCCTCGGGTCCCTCGGGGGCCCGAAGCGGCCCTTCCTCCTCCATGGACGTCGTTCCATGTTCTTGCGTGTCCCTCCTCGGGCGAGGAGTTCCTCGTCCCTCTCCACCTTCACCATGGTCGGGCCCACCGAACTCCATCGATCAAAAGAGGAGGAAGACGAAAGGGGGCAAGCGAGTTTCGGCGGAAGGCGGGCTCGTTTACGGGTAAGGCACGGGAGAAGAAAGGCCACCCGTCGCTTTAAATTTGAATTCGAGGATTAAAACGCGTCCTCGCGCTTGGACGCGCGCAAAAGGAAGCGAAAAAAAGGGGGGAACAAAAACCCTCCATGCAAAGTAGTTCCCTCCTGTCCAGGGTAAAGTCCCGTGAAACGTGAACAACGTGGTGTGAAAGAAAGCGCAGGAAGGAAAAGTACACACAACACAAGAAAGCCATTTTCATTTCATATAATAGTCGAAAGTACATCATGCAGTAAGGAGAGGGTGGAGTGTACAAGCAACTCTCTAACTCTCACCATCCCCCTCCTGGTCATCTCTCTCCTCCCCCCTCTAACGGGGATCCCTAGGGGGCCTCTGCGACCTCTGCAAACCCTGAGAAGCCGTGCTCGTCTCTCCAGGTGGCACCATGCCAGCCTCCAAGGTGCGGCGACGCTGCTCGGCCGAAGAAACTAGAAAGCTGCCCACAGAAAAGGAACCGGACTGACGAAGTCGCGCCCCGCGCTCCTTCACCCTCTGATACCGCTCCTCACTCTCCCGGAGTCTCCCCTCCGCCGTGCCAAGACTCAGCCGGAGCTCCGACACCTGGGCCACCAGAGCTCTCCTCTCGTCCCAATCTCGATATCGCTCTGCCATCCTGTACTCCCTTTCTTTCTCCATGGTCTCCCTATCCCTCTCCCTCTCTCTCTCTAGGGTCTCCCTATCCCACTCCCTCTCTCTCTCCATGGTCTCCCTATCCCTCTCCCTCTCCTCTATCTCTCTCACCGCCTCCCTCCTCGACAGCTCGAGGGCGATCCGCAGATCCAGCACGTCACGAGGGAGCTCCTCAGCCTCCCATCGACGCTCCTCCTCCAGCTCCGCAATCTGGGCGTCACGCTCTGCCACCCAGGCATCGCGCTCTGCCACCCAGGCATCGCGCTCCTGCTCAGCACGAACAGCACGGGCCAGGGCCTCCCGAATCTCGGCCACCTGTCAAAGCACGCATGCACCGTAAGAGAACAGTGATAGAAGGAAAGCAGCTAGAAGAGGGTCAGGGTCACGCTCGGCCTCCTCAACCCGAGCCACCGCATACGCCAGCTGCTCCTGGAGGGCAGAAACCTCCGGAGGAGGGCCCCGCGAACTAGAACCCGTTCCACCAGCCATCCCGGCTGCCGCTGTCTGGTGGGCCCGCTGAAACACGGGGCAAACGTCAGTCAAAGGCTAAGCATCAAAAATCCAGGTCACAAAAAAATGCATTGCATAGGCTCAACAGGATCTCCAACTCCTGTCGGATGGCCACCAACTGCTGCCTAGCGTCCGCCAGCTGAGCCCGCAGGTCGGCAATCATGTTGTCACGAGCATCCTGCATTACACATAAGTCAGTACCACATGCATATACATATAGAAGGGTGAAGCATTTTCATTTCACACTTACCCTGCCATACCGCCGAAGGAGAGGCGGTCCCCGTACGTAGCTCGATATCGTCTCATGTAATCTGTGCTGTCCTGTACATGGGACACCACTAGGACCCCGCCCTGCTGCCAGTCCTGGTACTGTGCTGGGAAGCGCGTACGCCAGTCCACAATCTTCACCTTCCCCTTGGTCTTCCGCCCAATGCGGGCCGGCGCATCTACGTCAACCCACTCCTGGGCCAGCCCCAACATCCTCATGACCAGTCTAAGCCGCAGTGGCTCAATCTCGTTCAGGCAATGGACCCACACGTCCCGCCTGAAGCGAGGAAGACCCGCTACAACCCAGGGCTGGCCAGCATCGCCCATGCCCAGGTAGGGCCTCCACACCACCTGCATCACCATACATACATTATGTTAGTTACCATTCAGTCACACGTGCATAAACACAAAAAAAATCATACGCATCATACCATGGCCTCGGGATACTCGCTCAGTTCCCGACGAAGTGACGCCAGCTGGTAGCCGTGGGGTGCTGCAACCACGACCGGCCTCCACTGCCGCGCCAGAGGCACGGCCCTCCTGTTCCCATGCCTAGCCCTCCCCATCGGGAAATAGTAATAGCTCCACACCTGCATCCATCATACATCATTAGTACAATAATTGCATATTTAACTGTGGGAATGCATAAATAAAATGTTTACCTGAAGAAAAGGTGCGAAGCCACTGACTGTCGTCTCCTTCTCCGAAGTCTGGGAGAGATCAGCAATCAAATGGGCAAGCAGAGCCGCCCCCCACGCGTGGTGCCCCACTCTGTCAAGGTCCGCCAGAATCCCGAGGAAGCGGCAGTGGATGCCATCCCCCTTCGTCCCCAGCAGAAGGCGGCCCAAGAAGAAGAAAAGAAACCTCCGGAGGTCTAGATCCACCAGCTCCCGCTCGCTCGGGTCCTGGGTGAAAGCTGCATGAGCGTCTCCCTCCAGTCGTGCCAGAAACTCCGCTCCAGTCTCGCTAACCCGCTGGCGCGGGTCGACGAATCCGAGCGCCTCCATGATCTCCACTCGGCCGACTACCCTGCTGTCTCTATCAGTCACGCTCGTCTCTAACCACAGCAGGTCCAGGGCACTCTCTCGGTAGTCGGGGTAGGTGACCCCGCTGACCGCCTCTCCGTCAACTCGTAGCCCGGTAATCCGAGCCACGTCCTCTAGTGTCGGCACCATGTGCCCCCAGGGCATCAAAAACGCCCGGCTCGGTGCGTGCCACCGCTCCCTCAATGCCTGGATAAGAGGAAGGTCGAGCCGGAAGGGCTCGATCCTAAGGAAAGCTCCAAAGCCCATGGCGTCCACACGCGCCCTCTGGAAATCCGGCAGCCCACGGTATGCTGCCACCACCAGGGACCAGCTAATCCGGCCCTTCATCACGCCCTGCAAACCACAAAACCAACAAAGAACACATCAGCATCATGAACAGTAATAAACAATAACACTGTATATATACTACTTATTCTTTTTATTTTATTTTTACTTTTTTAAAATATTTATATTTTCTTGTGGAGGCGTCCAATGCCCTGGACGCCTCCTTCCAATTTACATTTTTTCTTTTTTAGAAAAAACTCAAAAACCCAAAACAAAATTTATTAATAATATGTATATTTTTATGGAGGCGTCCAGGGCTTAGGACGCCTCCTTATTTTTTAATTTTATTTTATTATTTATGTAAATAAATAAATAAACAAAAATAAAAAGAAAAAGTGGAGGCGTCCAGGCCCCTGGACGCCTCCTTCCCTCACTACCCGGCCTTCTCTCACAGCCTCTCGCACGCCCGTTTTAGCCTATTGAACCACAGAGTGAGAATTCCGAAGTACTTACCGGATCGTGCTCGTCCTCTCTCGCGTCGCCAGCGCCCGCAGCAGCCTCCGCGGCCAGGAGAGGCACCTCCATCCCCTCCTCCGCAGCAATCTCCTCTGCTGCGGCCTCCTCGGCATCATCCCTCAACCTCCTCGCACGACGAGCCATTCGTTTCCGCTTCTCTGGACCCTGGCTCGATCCTCCTCGCTCCATTGGGACTAAGAATGGGTCGTTTGGAGTGGCTGGACGGTCAGAATGAACAGTATAAGTGAGTAGGGGGGGAGCCCTCCCCCCTATATATAGATTGACCTTTTATTGGGGCGTCCAGGCGCCTGGACGCCCCCACACTCTTTTATTTTTTTCAAAATTCAAAAAAATAGGGGCGTCCAGGCGCCTGGACGCTCCCATAAATAAAACAAATAAAAAAATAAAAAAAATCAAAATAGGGGCGTCCAGGACCCTGGACGCCCCCAAAAATAAATTGTCAAAAAAAATAAAATAATAAAAATAAAACTTAGGGGCGTCCAGGCCCCTGGACGCCCCCATAATAAAAATATATATATATATGTATAATAAAAGAAAAAAAGATAAGAATATAATCCAAACAAAATAAAAAAAACACAAAGAAAAAGAAAAACCACAAAAAAAGATAATAATTAACGGAGGTCCAAAACATCCATGCCAGATTTTATTCCATCAGAAAAGCAGAGTGAACTACATCAGGGGTTTAGGCACCTTAGGCCTTAACTTCCCCAGTTCGGTTACATAAGCCCTCCACGGCTCGCGTTCTTCCACCACGTGCGCTAAGGCCTTTCCCGCAACACTTGTCTTCCAGGGAGCTTTAATGGCCTTCGCTTCCTTCGCGTCCGCTTTAGTGCCCAACTCCCTTTTCTTCAAAGGAACAATGCCAGTCGGTGGCGGGAACGAATGGCGTGGGATGCCAATCTGGAGGCAGCACCGATGCGCATTATAAAGGACGAACTCGGTCGTGCCGATCAGTTGAAGATCAACTTCGGGAGAAGACCTCATGAGGAGATCTAGCGAAAGCAAACATGCCGGTGCGCAAGTAAAGAAGCCTTGTGTCACGGTGCGAAAGTGAGACCGCCAGTCTTCACGTTTCTTCAGCCACGGAACGCGGTTCACTACGGTACCACCGAAGCCTAACACGTCGGCTAAGTGATGAAGAGGGCTTTGTTGGAAGAGCTTCGAAGCGGTTGGCATTCCCTCACGGTGGTCGAATTTGAAATGCAAATCCAGCCAGCAATTCAAGACAAGTGCACAACCAAATGGAGGCTTACCCATACTCGAGGCGGTAAGGCCGCTGTAAAGATAAGCAAGGACGGCGGGTCCCACCCTCTTTCCACTCCAGATTCCGCGAATGGCACTTAGTTGATCCTCCTCCACTATGTTGTCGGTATGAGGAAACAAGAGAGCACCCGCTAGACAGATAGTGAACCCCTTCATGATTCCCTCTAAATAGTCATCATCTGGTGACCCTCTCAGGGCGTCCATGACCCACTCCGCGAGCTTTTGGAGATCGATCCCCTTTTGAGTACGGACCTTTCGGGCTGCGTCAGGCGGCATAAAGCTTCCAAGGACACTTTCAGAAGTCCCCCGTGTCAGCATCCGCATAGCCTTCACCTTCCCGTCACTCTTGAATTTCTTCAAACCAAGCAGAAGTTCCACCTCCTCGAGGAGGATGGTCACCTCGAAGGTCGGGAAAATAAAAGTGTGGGTCTGGGGATGCCAGATCTCCACTAGCGCGCCCATAGCCGCCCAGTCCATACGAATCTTCTCGTAATATTTGGCGTGAATAAGGAGCCCCTGCAGATGCCACTTCGAGAGTATGGCCCTCATGCCAATGGAAATATTGGAAGTTAGCTTTGAAAGCCATGGCAGTTTGGAAAACTTCCTCGGGCCTGGGAAGAGTGGATATGGCTGGAAGAGGAAAGAAAGAAGAAATGAAGGAAGTAAGAAGAAGGTTCACATGGAGAATCTGAAAAGAGTCGGCTTACCATATGCGACATGATCATCCCACTCAGATGACCCTCGAGGTCAGAAAGTCGCCTAATCTCCCTGCTAGGCCTGCTCCTCTTCATAACACGGGAAGACTCTCCTTCCATCCTGAAATCTCTAGATTCTCCTCTCCTTCCTCTCCTGAGCTTCCAAAACCCACCTTGGTACATTTGAATGAACTAGCCTAAGGGGAGTTCTTATAGGAAGGGTAGGGCGCTACAGGACAGAACATGTCACATCAGTGGTCATTGTCAAGATTTTGGTCTGGATCTCCTTTATACTGTGGTGCGATTCTGCTGTGATTCTGCTACTTTCCGATGTTGCTAACCTTTGCTAGTCTGTGCAGGTTTTACTAACGGACGTCTTTGTCCTATCTCCTGTCCCACCTTTCATTGGTTGGTCCCACCTTGTCATGCATCGTAGTATATGATACTTACGCTACTAGAACATGTCAAGGACCTTGCGGCTCGAACGAATATGGGATCTGAGTTCCCCTTCAACAAAAATGGTGATGATCCCAGAGGAATTTGGGTTGTACGGATAGGCCGTCAACTTGTGATAGAATGGGGACGACGGTTCCATTCAGTGAGTTGGTGCGCGGATAAACGGGCCCCAGCCCAGTATCAGCTCACCGGGTCGGTATCCTGACCCGTTCTTCACAAGTTGACAATATTATCCTTGGCTATTTTCTATTTTAGTTTGTTTTAAATTTTTCTTTGAACCCAGCATGCATTCATATAGGACTTTGATTTATTGCGGAAGATCATTCAAGTGATTCGATTGTGAAAGCCGTTGTGCTCCAATTCCCACAAATATGAGATATTCCACTCCGAATGAAATACTGAGTTTCCTTGAGACAGCCCTACGCTGCTCTTCCAAAGGAGACCCTTGTTTGGACAGACCCTCAGATATTCCTTTACCTTTTTTGACCCACCTTGGCCGCAGCATTTCCACATTGGCTGGTAACCGCTCCCCAAAGGTGAAACCTCTGGTTTATGACCCAGGTACTTCCACACCGAGAAGTTGGTCTCCTTTTGTTTCGTGCCTGAGCGCACATCTCACCCTCCCTTATTTGATCTCCGTCCAAGCAATCGTCAATATTTGAAAGACCTTCTTCAAGGTCGCCTCATTGAAACTCCAGGAAAGATTCCAAACAGTAACGTCAAAAGCGTGTCTCATCACACCTTGGCATCAACTTATCAGTCTGCTCCCACTTCACTCCACTCCACTTCGATACCATTCCACTACGTGTCGCTCCCTTGCAAAGCAGACGCCAAGGCGGGGCAGCTGTAGACACGCCATTCCTGACGTCTCCTGATAAAGTCTCGTATTACTATACAACGCCCCGCAACGGCTTACGCATTTTGAATCACTCGAGTGCTTCCTTTTCTCGGGTCTTCTTCTGCCTTTTTCGGCATCCGGAATCGTCTCGTCACGGCATTCGGACGGCATCAACACCAGTCAGACGCATCAAGAGGTTCCGGAACCAAGATGTTGACTGCCGGGCGGCCGCCGATTAAGGACCCGGGTGGGTCTTAATGGGGGCGTCCAGGCCTCTGGACGCCCCCATATTTCTAATTTATTTTATTTCTTTTCTCAGGGCCCAAAACTAATTAAAATATATATATATATATATATATTAATGGAGGCGTCCAGGCCCCTGGACGCCTCCATAAAAACAATAATAAAAAAAATGTTTGTAAAATGCCAGTTGGCATAAAAAAATAAATAAATAAAAAAAATATATATATTAATGGAGGCGTCCAGACCCCTGGACGCCTCCATAAAAACAAATAAAAAATCAAAATGCCAGCCCTGGTATAAAAGACAAAAGAAAAATAAAAAATAATATAATTTTGGAGGCGTCCAGGCCCCTGGACGCCTCCATCAAAACCCTCACGGGCGCCGCCCACCGAACGACGGTTTGTCGTGTGTGAAAAAATCCAAATTTTAGAGACGTCCAGTCAGCTGGACGCGCCCATTTCTGAATCACGAGGCGCCGCTCACAAAACCACGCATTGTGCCAAACCGCGTGCGGCCGTCGTCGGTTTTCGGTGGACCTGTTTGAGGCGTCCGGGACCCTGGACGCCTCCACAAAAATATTCTAAAAAAATAAATAAAAATAGAATAAAATATTATTTCGGCCCTGATGGAGGTGTCCAGGGTCCTGGATGCCTCCACCCTCCGGAGCTCTATAAATAGAGGCCCACCCCCTCAGTTTTGGAGGAGCTTCGAAGTGATCCGATAGGCTGCCGGAGCCCAGAGGCTACGGAGTCATTTTCTAACCCGTGGGTTCTTTTGTAGGTGGAGGTTCTGCCGGCTTCTCGGGTGCTCACGCTCGCGAGAGAAAGGTCGTCTTCATCCACCGCGCTTCCACGTCGTCCCCACGCTGCCGGAGCTCCGCCGGATTTCACCATCGGCACATCCAATAAGCCAATTCTTTCCTTTTCTTCATAGTTCTTTTGCATTCATCATCTTGCATCCCCTATCCCCCTTCATAAGGGCGCCTTTTCTTATACACTTCTTACATCCATCATCTCATTTTCCTCCTACTCGAGTCCGAGAGGGGTTTAAAAGATAACACCAACCAGGTGTGTGTCTTGCCATCATTTCATTATTTTTATCGCAAGGATTTGAATACTACACCTCCATCTTTCTAATCCACTTGTCATTTGTTTGTCGTTATCTTGCAAGGGTAGTCGAGGAAAGCCCTCTCCGTCGGCCGGCCGGAGGGAGAGGAAGAAGCAACCCGCCATCTCCCGCTCTTGAGGTAGGCGCGATCACCTTCTTATTTTGGGGTCTTTCGGCCCCTGGCGATCACATCTTATTTTCGAGGCCGCGGCGAGTCACTTCCCCAATGGCCGTTTAAATTTCCGTTCTCATATTCTCTTTATACTCTGTTATATTCTGCTCATATTCTCGAGGCCGCGGCGAGTCACTTCCCCAATGGCCGTTTAAATTCCTGTTCTTATATGTTATATTCTTATCTATTCGTGTTCTCGAGGCCGCGGCGAGTCACTTCCCCAATGGCCGTTTAAATTCACGTTCTTATACGTTATATTCTTATCTGTTTGTGTTCTCGAGGCCGCGGCGAGTCACTTCCCCAATGGCCATTTAAATTCTCGCTCTTTGTATTCTCTCTATATTCTGTCATTTTATTATCTGCTCATATTCTCGAGGCCGCGGTGAGTCACTTCCCCAATGGCCGTTTCAATTCTTGTTATTTAATTTTTGCACCATTCCCGTCCCCCCGAGGCCACGGCGAGTCACTTCCCGCTATGGCCGTTTAAACCCCATATTTTGCTATATCACACTTGTCCCGCTCGTCCCGCCGGAGCAATCTCCCGTGGTGGCCCCTTCTCTCTCTTCTCTTATTTCTGTGTTGCAGCAAACAAACACCAAAAGAAAGAGGAGCCCGCGCGCGCTCTGCGTCCTCTCCGCTCTTCCCCGAACCGCGTGACGTCGCTCACTTACCTCAGTAGAAACTGGTCAAGAAGTAAGAATTGACACACAAAATCAGCAAGAGGCCAGTCTACACAGAATGGAAAGATCAGAGGTTAGGGAAGATAGACCTGAAGCTAGTTCAGCCAGAATGGACTACCAAGACTTCAGCAATATCCAAGATGATTACAATGTACAAGATGATACTCCTGTGTTTCCTGTTGTTTCCAGAGAGCTTGTCATAGTACAAGGTCCTCTTCCAGAACCCTCTCCACCAAGGGGACCTGCATCTACTTCTGAGGAGATTACAGCCAATTCTCAGAATGATTTTTCTGGTATCAATCCTACTCTCATTCAATTTTTGGAAATGAAATTCAAGAGTATTGACTCCTCCATAATGCACCTAAGTTCAACAATGGATATGAGGCTGTCACACCTTGAACAGAAATTAGACAGCAGATGGGAAAAGTTTACACGTGATAAATTCAAGTCAGACAAGAAGCTTCATGAATTTATGGAATCTTATCTTCAAGCTTGTCAGAAAGCTGGTTCAGTCATGCGTAACTTACAAAACTTGCATCAACAATGTTTGCACAGGATACAGAGTGTACATACATACAACTATGATGTCAGGGAAAACCAATCCAAGTTGAACTTAAAATATTCCACCCTGATTGACAAGAACAATGAGTTCAGTGAAAAGGTTCAAACCTTGTTTGAAAAGATTACATCTTTTGGTCAGGACATTGCTAAACTGTTGGAACGAACCACTCTAGTCGGTGATGAGGTTGTGGATGTGTTGCACATTCTAAAAGAAAACTTCCCACCCACAATTGAAGATCAGCGTGATGTGTACTGCCCTCCACCAACAGAAGCATCCTCCTCTGCACCTGAATGGGGATCTCAACAGAAAGCTCAGGTGGATTATCTGTTTGATATATTACACAACTAGTTTGATGGTATTTCTACTAAGGTCAAAGAGTACCACAAGTTTGTGGTGAACAGAGATCAGCTGCTTTATGAAAGGATGGACACTATGGCAGCTTCCATGGCTCAGCTTCAGCAACAGTTGGATATTGTGTCTGTAACTGTACTTCAAGCTTCCTCATCTACTCCCCTTCCTGATGATGTCAAAGGGGGAGAGACATGAACTCAAGTTGAAGTCTAGACTAGAACTGCATTGCATCTGCATCAAATGTGTTGACTGACTGAAGTTTCTTTCTTTTTGTCCTTCTCTATGATGTAAAACATTGGACTTAAATGAATGACAAAAAATGGTGTTTGGTTCAGTCACTAAAGTGAATTCTTTGTTTGATCTGAACTTTCTTGTTTGATTTGAATGATTCATTTTTATTTAGATGCAATGGCATTCACCTCATAGTTGCCATCATCAAAAAGGGGGAGATTATTGTGCCCCTGATTTTGATGATGACAACCATGAGATGTGAATGTTGAATTCAACTCAAAATGTTGAATTAAATCTTGATTCAGTAACGCTTCCACTTGATTTCTTTTTGTTGCAAGAAAGGAACATGGTTGACGCTAGGAGTTCAAGGCGTCCACGCATCAGTTGAAGAGGCAAAATCATAAGTCACTGATATAATATCAGTGCGTCAACTCCACGCTATTGCAGCGTCAACTCATCAGCTTAAGAAGCAGAGGTATTCACAGATCTACTTCACTGCGTCAACGCCACAGTAGAGCAGCGTCGACGTAGTAGTTAAAAAGGCAGAGTTAATGGCTCATTGGAATACCCCAGTGCGTCAACGCTACAGCATGATAGCGTCGACGTAGCAGTTCAGTCTGATGTGAAGTTAGCTCTGGGTCAATTCAGTGGGTCGACTCAATGACCCCATGCGTCAACGCATCTAGTATTACATTCAAAGCCATGTGAGGGATTTCAAGGCTGCGTCAACCCCGTGAACTCAATGGGTTGACGCCATCTGAACCACTTACGAGATTAGTTGGGTGGACCCCAATCGTAAGTGACGTCAAAGGCCACATCAGCCAAAAGTGCTTACGATCTGGTTTTCTCTCGCGATTCCAGAAGGCTCTATGCAAAGCAATCATTGGGCTAACCAGAAAATCTGGATGGGGCCCACTAGACGTATATAATACATGAATCTGGAAGTGAGCGCGGGAACTTGATTATCGAAGAAGGTTTTGGAGATTTCGTTGTTGCTGCGGACAAGGCAGAGCAAGAGAAGCTCACGAGAGGAACTGGGAGTTCATCTTCTTCCTGATGGCGATCTGCTGAAGACCTGAGGAGATCTAGGAGCAGTGATCCATCGCAAGTTCATCTACATTTCAGAAAAAGAAGAATAGCTGATCGTTGAAGTTGGCTCTCCCAGATTTCTAAATTCAAGCCTGAGATCCGACTGCCCCACAGATCTAAGATTATTCTTTCATTACTGAGTGATTTCGTTTATTGATTGTCTTTTCAATTTGAACTCTATTATATTGTTTCTCCCTCGTACTGGTTTGAGTAGAGGGAGGGGTTTGATCCAGCAGACTGTGGTTGGATCAAGGGAAGTTGGGCGTGTTGCCTGCAAGCTGTTTGTCAGCGGTTTAGAGGTCTGTTCCTCTGGTTAAGCCAAGTTGTAATGCTCAGCGGTGTGTAAGGAAGTAGTTCCTCGGTGTAGCCAAGCTGTAAAGCTCAGCAGGGATCCTCACTGGTTCAGTGAGGGGTGGACGTAGGTCTCCATAGGGAGACCAAACCACCATAAAAATATGTGTTCCTTTTGTGGTTTGCTTTTTCACATAATTCACTTATCGTTAGATGTTTGATTAGGCATGATATTAATACTGTCTATTTACTGAACTTCTAATTAGCATTCTGCTTTCTATAGCTAGTGTGATCGTGCATTAATTTTTTAAAGGGTCAACCTATTCACCCCTCCCCTCTAGTTTGACCTTCCACCTAATCCAACACCCAAGACTCCGTGGCGCAGCTTGTAGGGGCCCGACGGGCCTTATCCTTTGTTCCGGTGAGAAGAGGAGAGGGCATAGCCCTTGACTACTTCTCCTACCTTCACCGCCCGTTTGTTGGGCAGGAGGGAGATGTTGTCGTTAGCAGAGTTTCTACCCATGCTTTACTCTCCCCTCAGGGCTTGGCAGAGTGGGTTGTCAGCATCCGTCCCAGTGTTCTTGTGTACCGCCGCTCCAGCACGGCGATTCTTGAGCACTATTACTCGCACCAGTTCACCAGGAACTTCGGGTATCATGAGGGCATCCCTTCAGGTGCAGAGTTTTCTTTGGCTCTCCGGCTATACAGGCACAGGGACGTGCATTTGGTAGCAGTAGCCTGGCAGGATTTTCTCTGCCGCGAGGTGGGACAGGGGTACCCCGTCCCGGAGCAAGAGCACAGAGGCTCTTTTGACATCCATTATGCCCGCTGGTGGTTCAAAGCCAGCAATGTCTTTCGAGAGCATCGTGACACCCTCCAAGAAGCTGAGGAACAGTGTTTGAGGAGGGAGGATCTACCTCCTTTGCTTGTGGATCCAGCTTTCATCAGGTCCCATTTTTCAGGAGCCGTCCGGGTTGTGAGTGACATTGAGAAGCAATGGCAAGAGAAAGGCTGGACGGTCCTGGTCGACAGGACTTAATACAATGGGGCCCTGAAGCCCTTGAAAAGCAAGCCAGCAATAGCTTCCAGAGTTTCTTCTTCCTCTACCTCAGGAGTAGCCCCAGGCCCCTCAAAGGCCTATTCTTGGTGGGAGGACTTACAGGTATCTTGTGGGGTGAGGAGGAAGTCCCAGCTGTCCCAGCCGATACCTAAGGGAGCGCTCAGAGGCAGCACCTTCGCCGAGTGGAGGGCCCATGTGATCAATGCCGGGGATGTGCAGGTCCTCTGGAGTACCTTTCTGGCCTTGAGCTGGCGACGACACCCTTTGCCATATTTGACATTGTAAAGGCAGTCACACATGTCCTCCGAGTAAAGCCAGAGCAAATAATATTACATCCCGTAAGGCCGATTGAGGCTACAGGCAATCATTTTCTTCGCTAGCTTTGATGTGCATATGTGTCTTCATATTTTGGAATATGCATCTTTACATATCCCTTTGACAACTGCAGGTGGGGCTGCTAGGGTAGTCGGCGTCGGGCCTTTGGAGGGTCCTCCCGATGCTGAGACTGGGAGAGATTTTACTGCCACAAAGAGGCCCTGCACTGAGGGTCCTGGGGAAGGGGACGTGAGGTCATCATCCCGTCCCCAACTTGAGGTAGAATCCCCCGCAATTGAGGCTGTATCCAGTAAGTAATACATCTAGATACCTGCCGCTTTTGAGCATATATGTAGTGTTATAAACACATTTTTGTTCTGCTAAATGTAGCTCCCCCGGAAGCTAGGGCCGATGCGAGCTTCTCTCCTCCTCCGATGGGAGATGACATGCCACTGATCGAGTCTACATCGAATGTTACTTTCAGCTTTGAAGAACTAAACGCCCCCACAGATAATTATGCGCCGGTGACAGCGAACTCTCCTTCGCCTATCACCGTGAGAGCTATGGGTGGTCAGTCCTCAGGTAACACACCCAACCTTGTCCCTTCATTGATACATGAAGAATTGAGCATCACTAACTCTTTAGTGTTTTTCTTGGCTATTCATGTGCTCCTGATGTTATTCCTCCTGGACCGACAACAGGAGGCGATGTCGGCTCTTCTTCCAGAGTCGGATCCACTTCTGGGAGTGGGTCCACTTCTGGGAGTGGGAGTTCTACGACCTCAGACCCTCCCTCTAAAGGGAGCTCAGGCTCTACTTTGGGTGTCAGGCCCTCGAGTTCTTCTCCGGGCGAGGGTGACTCTTAGGAAGAGGGAGAGCTAGAGGGTGCCGGTGGTGAGTGCAGCTACATTTTTTTTTTGCCTTCTCCAGTCGACTCTTTCTTATAAAGATTTGCTCAACTCACATAGTTCTTGTTAAGCAGGAGTGGGCTTTGCTGGATCCATGGAGGAGTTCTCGCGTCTTATGGAGTCATGTTCATTCATGGATCTTCTGACTTGTGGCGATGCCATGAAGGGCACGAAGGCTATGGAGGCGGCGGGTATTGACACTGCAGCACCGAGAGATCCTTTACCAGAGACTTCTTCCGATGTTGATATTGGCAAGGATAATGTGATTAATCCTTCAGGTAGGGGATCTTGTAGGCTAATAATAGACCTTTTCACTGCTTCACCACTATATTCTTGCCAAACTGACTAGTGCATTTGCTACGCAAACAGTGACAAGCCAGGCCGTTGAGGATGATGCATCCCCCCTGGTGAGAAAGCCTCGATAGAGGAAGTTTCAGCAGGCGCGCTAAGGGGCCTACACAGTTCCGGACAGGGCACTCTGCCAGTGGTCGTCCAGCCTACAGGTGTTCCATGCATCTACCAATGAATAACTTGAGTGATGCCTGTGTTTTGTTTATAGCACTGACGCTTCTCTCATATCTGCCATGCAACTTCTCCTTCTGTGGAGCCGACGGCCAAGGCCTCTGTGCAAGAGGAGTTTCAGGAGGCAATGCCAGTCTCTGTGGGTGAGCCATCTTGCTCCCAAAGGGCCCCGGATGCAGAGTCTGCCCTTCCTAGCATAGCTAAGGAAGGGGATGCCATGGAGACAGGTATATAGCCCTTCTATGGAGTTTAGCATTGTCTGTGTGCCATTTCATGAATAGGCACTTACATGCTATTACTTGAACTGCAGAGGGACGGGCCACACACTCCCTGCCTAGTGAACCATCATCAGCTTCTGGCAATGATTCCTCCCCTGCCATTGATGAGAGGCATGTTCCGACGGCAGCCTTAGGTATTACCTGCATACAATGCCTTTCATTGCTACTTGTGCATGTCTTTTTGTTTGCGACCAAGCACTTATTCTACCCCCCCTCCCTCTTTCTTGCAGTTCTCGAGGGGGAAGCTCCGAGGGTACCTGCAGACTTTCCTGCTCTCGGAGTTGAGTGGCCTGATGCTCCTGCACTTAGGGTGGCATTGAATGCCACCATGGCTGACCAGCTTCTGCATAGTCTTGATCAGTTGATCCAGGTTGACCCGTTGCCGGCCGTAGAAGCTTTGAGGGGTAACTTGGAGATATTCACCAGGAGCTACCACGCGTTGGGCCTTCCCCGTGATGCATGGGCAACGAGGATGACCGTACTATGTAGCGAGTTCGCTCGCCTCCACGTCGTCTAGAAGTGGAGACGGAGGGCACAGCTGCAGATCCAGGAGCAGGAGGAGTAGCTACACGGGGTCAGAGGCTGGTCTCCAACTCCAGAGCGTTGAGGAGCGTAGCCGGAGGGCCTTTCTCTGGGTGGAGGAGCTGCAGAGAGAGCTTCGGGAGGCTGACGTCGAGCATCGTAGTGCCCAGGCTAAGGTAGAGACGTGCCGTCGTCGACTTGACGAGCTCCGAGAGGAGACTCTTCGACCCGAGGCTCTCCTTGCCGAATTGAAGAGGAGCAGTTGTTTGGGTTGTCCCCGAGGGCTTGTCTCGGGCTCCATTGATGATATTGATGAATAGAGGATAGAACTTAGCATTTTTGCTTCTATCCCCTCGCATTTTTTTAACTTTATCGGCCCTACCGCCCTTTCGGGTTTTCGCCAGGACCGGCCCCCTTTAGCTTTTTCCAATGGGCCCTTACGGGTTTTCACACTGAGGGGTACCCATTTTTGCCTAAGGCGCCCTTTCGGGTTTCCACCTTTGCCGGGTTAAAGCCTTTTTGCCCTTGATTGCTCCTCTAACGGAAACAACCAAGTTCGCCGGGACATCAATATTTTTAACCTCATTTTTTTTTGAGTACCTATAATGCCAAAAGGCGGAGAGGGTTTGGCACTCTTGGAGGGACATGGGTGCTGCACCGGTGGAACAAGTGGGTGGATTTGACATCCCTAGGGGGCGCGCGCTTAGTCAAATCCAAAAGTTGATAGGTTGGACGGGTTGGCAACCCGAAAGGGGTGTGCATGTCCCAAGCCCGATTGGGACAACAAAAGAGCATGTTTAACAGTCTGAAAGGGACATGCGAGTTAAACTTGGAGGTCGATAGGCGGGATGGTTTGGCAGCCCGAAAGGGGCATGCATAGGCCAGACCCGAAAGGATGAAAGGAGGGGATTTGACAGCCCGGGTGGGATGTATGAACCAAATCCGTGAGCTGATAGGCAAACAGGGTTGGCAGCCCGACAAGGGCATGCAGAGGCCAAGCCCGTGGGGACAAAGGAATAGACTTGGCGATCCCGGTGGGATATATGGGTCAAGTCTAAAGGCCAAGAGGCGAGATGGGTTGACAGCCCGAAAGGGGCATGTAGAGGCCAGACCCAGAAGAAGAAAACGAGTGGATTTGACAGCCCTAGTGGGTCGTGAGAGTCAAACCCAAAAGCCGATGGGCGAGATGTGTTGGCAGCCCGTGAGGGCATATTGAGGCCAATCCCGATGGGACAAAGATAGGTTTGATAGCCCTAGAGAGCATACTGAGTCCAAACCCGAGAAGGTAAGATGAGCCGAAAGGCGAGGTAGGTTGGCACCCCGAGAGGGTGTACTGAGGCCAATCCCCATAAGGTAAAATGAGACGAAAGGCAAGATGGGTTGACAGCCTGAGAGGGCATATTGAGGCCAACCTCGAGATGGTAAAATGAGCCGAAAGGCATGCTGAGTTGGTAGCCTGAGAGGGCATACTGAGGCCAACCTCGAGATAGTAAAAGGAGCCGAAAGGCATGGTGTGGGTTGGCTGCCCGAGAGGGCATACTGAGGCCAATCCCTAGAAGGTGAAATGAGCTGAAAGGCATGATGGGTTGGCAGCCCGAGAGGGCGTTCTGAGGCCAGACCCAGTGGGGCAAAAGGGTAAGTGGGTTTAACTATCTGAGAGAGACATATGAGCTAAACCCGGAAGCCGATAGACAAAATGGGTTGATAGCCCGAAAGGGGCATGCACCGGTCGAACCTGATGGGACTAGAAGGACAGATTGGATAGCCCGGAGAGGCACGTGATCCAAACCTGAGGAGTGCAAGACATGGGTAATTCTGATGGGATAGAGTATGACAATGTTGGGATGCCTTGATGGGGCTAAGTGTCATAGAATGACATGTGAGGGGTAGCCATGGAATCAATATGATGTTTCGGCCATGATGGGGTGGAGTCATTGACTTAGAGCCACCCGTAGAACAAGCAGAGAGAGGATTTTCTTTTTTTTTTTCACATTACCAACCTCACCGCCCTTTCGGGTTTTCACTGAGGCTGGCCCCCTTTAGCTTATTCCGGTGCACCCTTTCAGGTTTTCACACCGAGGGGTTGCCCATTTTTGCCCGAGAGGCCCTTTCGGATTTTCACCTCGATCGGGTCTATGGCCTTTTTGCCCTTAGCCACTCGTTGAAGGGTGACTAAGTTCGTCGGGGTATTATTATTTTTAACCCCATTTTTTGAACCTTCATTGAGGAGAGGTAATGTCCTGCGAGGACTGCTCTAGAAACTCCTACAGTGGCGCATGATAGAGCTTCATATGCTTGTTGTTAAGTGGAGGGAAGGGATTATCTCCCTTGTGGTCGAGGACCGTATAGGCCCCTCCTTCATAAACCTTCTGAATAACATAAGGCTTCCGCCAATTGGGTTGGATCTTGCCGCTGGATCTTTCAGCGTGGACCTCTTTCTCTTCAACCATGACAAGGTCGCCTTTCTTGAATGCCCTTTGCTTGACCAGCTTATCATAGGCATGTGTCATGCGGGCTTGATACACTTGTAAGTGCTTATAGGCTATGAGTCCTTCACCTTCAAGGTTAGACAATTCCTTGAGCCTTCTTTCAATTTCAGATTGATCTTGGCCTGGCAATCCGGCGTGCACAGCAACGCGGTAAGATGCCAGCTCGATCTCCATAGGGACCACTACCTCGGCTCCGTAGACTAGGGAGAATGGGGAACATCCCGTAAGGGTTTTGTAGATAGTCCAATAGGCCCATAGGGCTTCGTGGACCTTCTCGCCTCAATCCCGTTTGCGGCCGCCTACTATCTTGGACAACAGCTTATAAAGGGTCTTGTTGAAGGCCTCGGCCAACCCGTTGGCTTGGGGATTGTAGTCCAACGACGTCCTCCAGTTGACATGAAGTTTGGCCGCCAAAGCATAAACAGTCTTCATCTTGAATGGCGTCCCATTATCTAAGATGATCCGACTGGGGGTGCCGAATCTGTATATGATGTAGTGCCTCACAAAGCGGGCAACTATCTCTCCTGTAACTTCCCATAGCGGGATGGCTTCAACCCATCTGGAAAAGTAATCAGTGGCAGCCAGTATGAACTTGTGACCTTGAGATGAAGGTGGGATTGGTCCCATAATATCCATGCTCCACTTTGCGAATGGCCAAGTAGGTGCTGTTGGATGGAGCAGATTAGGCGGCCTCCGAGGCACTGGCCCAAATTCTTGGCATTGGTGACATGTACAAGCGTATTGGTTACAGTCTTTGTACATGGTGGGCCAATAAAACCCCTTGAGCTTGATGCTATTCTTCATCTTGGCTCCTGCTTGATGTGCTGCGCACAATCCAGAGTGGACCTCGTGCATGACAGTCTTGGCTTCCTTGGGTGAAAGGTAGCGTAGGAGGACCCATCGGTCCTTTTCATGGACGAGCCTAAAACGCAGGCCGTCAATCAGTAGGTAGGACATCACCCTACGTAGTAGTTGCACCCTCTGAGCCCGATCAGGAAGAAGCCAGCCGTTCATTATCTTTATAATCGGCTCGCGCCAATCCTCTTCTTCGGGAGCATTCTCCTCTTGAATGTTGTCGACCTCGTAGATAGTAAGGCCAGACTCTTCATCGAGGACACTTGGCATGAGCCTTCGGTGTCTGACAGTGATATTCAATTCTCCCTCAGGTGGGAGTTTTAAGGCTGCTACTAACTTTGCAAGAGCGTCGGCCTGGGAGTTGTTGCCTCTGGGGACATGGCCTATTTCAAATAGGTAGAATTTCTCCTTTAGCCTCATGACGGCTGTATGGTAGGGGATGGGCTCCTTCTTCCGGACGTCATAGACGCCCAACACTTGTCGGATGACGAGCTGAGAATCCCCGTAGACTTTGATGCACTTGATGTCCATCTCTAGTGCCAGTTGAAGTCCAATAATAAGCGCTTCATACTCTGCCTCGTTATTAGTCAGTGACTTCATGAAAGCGCAAGAGTTATGGAGGATGCCACCTTGTGGGGGCACAAAGACTACCCCCGCGCCTGAGACATAGTCTGTAAGGCTGCCGGCCCTTTTGATTGTCTGAGAGGTACCATCAAAATATAACTCCCAGTGTGGGAGGTCAAGGGTGAGGACACCCGGCTCCATCTGTGGTGGGACTTTTTCAGACTGTTCCCCAATTTCTTGAGAAGGTATTAACACCTCTTCGTCGGGCAGCTCAAAGTTGAGCGACGAATCTTCTGGCACAGGGTGTACAGCTAAGAACTCCACCATTCCTTGTCCTTCGATCGCCTTGCATGGGATGAAGGTGATGTCAAACTCCATAAGGATAAGCGCCCACTTGCCGAGCCTACCGGAGAGGACGGGTTGACTGAGCAGAAATTTGAGTGGGTCACATTTTGAGATGAGCTCCACTCGGTGAGCTAGAAGGTAGTGTCTTAGCTTCTTGACAGTAAACACCAGATCTAGGTACACCTTTTCCATGGGCGCGTACCGATGCTCGGGCTCAATCAGCTTTCAATTGAGGTAGTACAACGGCTGCTCCTTGCCCTCATCATTGATCTAGGCTAGTAGAGCCCCCAAAGAGGCATCCATGGCCGCGATATAGAGAATAAGGGGCTTCCCTCTGACGGGTGCCCCTAAGACTGGAGGAGTCAATAGATACTCCTTGATTTGCTCGAAGGATTTCTGACAGTCTTCATCCCATATGAAAGGTGCTCCTTGTTGATATGTTTTTCCCCCTCCCTTTCCCCTTACCTTTCTATATCAGGCAAGCAAAGACAAGCAAAAATGAGGCTCGGAGGGTGGAGAGGTGTGTGTGTGATCGTGATCGCCACCAAGATGCAGAATGCAAAGGAAATGCAACCGTATCTTGGAAAGGGAGAAGACACTCGCCCAAAGTGCAGCGCTAGCAGTAGTACACGGTCTAGAAAGAACCGCTCAATGGATGGCACAGCCGCTCGATAGGCCGCTCATAGCGCTGGAAAGAGAAATAGGACGAAGACTGGTTTGGCTCCAAAAATGGCTGCGCACAGAATCTGAACGGTTCGTGGAGGACTGCCCTTCTCTTCAGATGGACGGAAGAAGACCGTTCAAAGCTGCCAGACTCCAAGTTGTAGGACTTGATTCTCCATCCCTTCCGGTCGGCCAGAGGGGATGGGTCTCGTGCTGTGCTGATGCTGACCTGTAAAACAACGTAGAGAACAAGAGAACAAAACCCAAATTAGACCTGGAACATGTAGCAACTATAGAACAAAAGGGGAAACCAACATGATAGCATGGAATGGGCGATACCTGGGGTGGTTTTTAAACCCCTATAGGGCCTGAAAACAATAAGAGGGTGTGAAAATGATGTGAAACAATGAAAAACGTGGATGAAAAGGTGATGAAAAGAAGCATGCAAAGGATGAAAAGACAACTAAAAGCCTAAACAAAACACAAAGAAAGTGACTACTCCCTTGACCGGAGGCTCAAGCGGACGTAGAGAGCCTCCCTCCCTAGCTATAGCTCGCTCAAGAATTCGACAGAGCTTCGACATCGACGTTGGATCTCCCCCCTTTTCAAGCTTGGACTAGGGGTGCTATTTATAGACCCCTGAAAGTCCAGCCCCAAAATTAGATTTTCCACTAAAAATTAGGGCATGATAATAAAACAAAATCTATAGATAATACTTCTATCTCCCACCAGGATCAAACGGCACCCCATTTGGTGGAGAAACCGCGAAGAAAATGGCGGAGGAAGGTGGAGGTTTAACCACAGATGGAGAGAGAAAAACCAAACAGTCCACAGATCTCGGGCATGTACGCGGTCGTTTGATAGGCCGCCCATACTAATACGTGGTCCATTGCTAGACCGCTTACCTCTGTCGGTGATAAATAAATAAAATAACAAATTATCCAATTATCCACCGAACTGACCGGCTGACCCAACGCTGGACTCTTTAGGATAAGACAGTCTAATGATAGACCACTGAATGAATGGCACGGTCCAATGCTAGGCCGTGTAAACCGTGTCAGTGATAAATCCAATAAAATAGGATAAATGGATAATTATTTAAAAAATCCACCGGCTTAGGACTCTGGGAGCTGGACGGTCTAAAGACAAGCCGTTCAATGGGAGTAAACGGCTGAACTCAGACCGTGTAAAGGCTTGTCGGTGGAAATTCAAAAAATCAAATATATATCCAATAAATCGTTCCGAGCATCTAAACGGTTCAAACGAGACCGCCCAACAATAAACGGCCAATCCTACGACCGTGCTTTTAAAACAACTGAGGTCGACGCTAAAAAGGCTGGCGTCGATGCTAGTGCCAATGGGGTCGACGTTAGTACACTGCCCATGAAAACAACACGGTCGTGTAATTGTCCGTCCAACACACTGAAGGGTCGAGTGACAGGCCGTGTGGGTGGAAATGCAGAAAAGCTAGAGATAAATCACCGTAAATTTCACACGGTTTCGAATGTGACCGTTCAATACATACATGGCTTAGCAATAGACCGTGCAATTGCTGGGCGGTTGAAATTGATAAATTAGGGTAAATGAGCCCATTTAACCTAGACACCAAGCGAGATCAAGGCCTTATAAGCTCGAATTCGAGAACAGACCTAGCTAGGGAGGGAGATACCCATAGAATAAGCCCAAAGACGAGCCTGGAAATGGCCTAATGAATAATGGACAACTCGAGACATCAACAAATGGTGATAAGAGGAAAGACCCAACTCATAGGTAAAAAAAGGGTGTCAACAGATGCCCCTCCTTAACGTCCTTTTTACAGGGGAGCGAGCGGAGGTGAAGCGAAAGTGAAATGGAATATGGAGATCAAGCGAAAATGACGCGGAGCGGACTGAAAAGCGGGCGTTAAGTTAAAAGACACCCGTTTTGTCGTCAACGAGCAATAGGAATCTTCCGGAAAACTCCAAGCCAAATATAAGGAATGATTAGAGTAAAATGACCTCAATCTGGAGGAACTAACTAAATAAAAGTAGGGTAAAAAGTAGGCAACCTCATCAGGGGACACAATCCACAACCAATGAGGAAAATCAACAGTAACGAAAAGTAAAGAAACATACTAAAACTCCAGATGGGGACTCCTAGTCAACCAAACCAGGTGAATAGACCAGAGAGAACCTTCCAACTCTGAATGGAATTGTTCCTCTTACTTAAAAATTGAACGCACAATCATCCATCACTAACGAGACATTTCTAGACAAACCATGAGTCGTGAATGCTCAAAAGATGCGTATGATGCATGCTGGGCTACAATAAAAGAAACCATTAAAACGAATGCAAATAAAGGATAAAATAGAAAGTACTCGAGAATAATATTGCTAAACTGAAACAATAAGGGTCAGGACACTATCCACAACCACGGCGTGCAAGACAGAACCGTCGTCCCCCAATTTTTCCAACCTAACGGCCTATCTGATGATTAAACATATGCACCTAGATCATCATTATTTTTGTTATAGGGGAACGTCAGATCCTGGAACACGTGGATGATCAGCTGGTTCTCGAGATAATATAATATAATACCATATAATAATGCAATAATGAGAAGGGGTAGAGAGCCATACCTGACTTACCTGTGTAGGCGAAACGCCGTTTTGTAGATTTTCATTTCTGATTTTTATGGATTTTTATCATAAGACAACCGACAACATGAATAAGCAATCATGAACAGAATGAAAACATAACAACCAAATGAACGAAAAAATAAATAACATAACGAAGAATGAACGAGCAAGCAACACATGCAAAATACCACATAAACAAACAACAAAAGCATGAGAATGGAGAAAATGGTGGGGCATGATAAAACACGGCGGGACGACACACACAGTTGGGACCAGATCATGGCGGGACAACACACCATGCAGAACAAAACCACATGCAGCGGGACAGAGATACGAAGGATAATGACATCTAAGATAACCACAGGGGAGATGGCATAACACATGTGAAACAACCACATGGGACAAGGACACATGCAACACATGGCAGAACGAGATAACACGTGGAACTAGAACATGCATGAGATGACCATAGATGGGACAAGGACACCTGGATGACGACCACAGGGGGACAACACGGGATATGACAAAATATGTTCTTCAATCAAGCCCAAGGTCTGATGAAGGCGAACCGCCAGGTTCACGATCGTAAGGCAACCCTCTCATGGAGATATGAGGAGAATTAGGTAAAAGCTAAGCACAAGCTGAAAAGGACATAAGCCCCAGAATAGATCGAGAAATCAGATTGAAGAAGAGAACATATCAAAAGATGAGTGTGAACATGAGATAGAGCGAAAGATGAAGAGCGAGGAAACTTCAATACCTGCAACTTGCACACTGAGCAAGCAGATTACGTACATGTCCTCAAGATAAAATGCATGAGAAATAAAAGACATATATTTTTAGATTTTTTTGATATTTTTTTAATTTTTAATAATATTTGATTTTTTTTGGTTTTTGATAATATCTGATTTTTTTGGGATTTTTGACAATATCTCATTTTTTTTGACAATATTTCATTTTTTTGGATTTTGACATATCTCATTTTTTTAGAATTTTTGAAAAAGTAATCTGCGATACCCAAGACGGGCTCAAACTACTGGCTAGGGATCGTTGCTCCTACCCCTCTCATTAAAGGCTTCCCTTAAGCAGGGCGTGCATATGAGGGTGGCTTACCACAACCAACCGTCTCTAAAGAACGGTGCCCCTACTAAGGCCATACCCAGGATACAACCCAACCTAAGAGGGAAAAGTAGAGGAAAAATTGGAGACAAGCTTTATGCAGGATGGGAGATATCATGATTCGAATTCCTTCCAGGGCACTACCCCTCAAAGATACAGTCTGTTGCACCGGGACTTTGTGTCTTCAATTTTGAGACCCATGTTATTAGGCATGCATGCGACAGGGCTCATAACGTCTTGCGGGGAACTGTACTGCCACTCTTGCCATGCCTTTGATTCATAATTTTGCATTGATTCATTTTGATTTTGAGAGCCATTACTGGCTAGATTTCTCATGAAAGCTCACTTTTGAGGGTCAAGATTGCCCCTATTTGAGACCGCTCTTGTCACGTCCCGAGCGCGGAAGATACTCGGATGCGTGACGCGTCTATATAGATCGTGTCATTAGAGTGATAAAATTTTGACATACATAATTACAGAGTGCGCAAAAGATTAATAAAAATTTAATAATCCCAATAGTCCAAGTGATGATTATTTGATTAACCAAAGGAATTAAAAGATAGTCCATGACAATTCCAAATTTAAAATCCGACATTAGGCTACATGCCTTAACATGGGTTGGACAACTAAACGGACATATTGAAATACAAAGTAGGACTCAAATAAAATTTAAGGACGCGACTAGCTAACAATAGGTGATTGGCATTCTAGCACTCTTCACTCGGTCTCAATCCCATTCTTGTCGCTATCCGAATCACCTGAAAATGTTAGGAAGCAACTGGATGAGCGAATCACTCAGTAGGAATTACATCTCAAATTCGAGTAATATTTACATGATTTACAATTTGCATGTATTATCAGTATGGCTATGCATGATGTACGTATAAGAAAATCAGGTATACAGATAAATCTAGGCATGATGAACAATAAGAGATCAAGAATTATATAAAGAGAGTATATCAAGATTTCAAGTATTTGACAAGCAGTATTTTAAGAATTTATAGATGTAAATGCTACTTCGGGGCAAGCAGAGATTCATGTACAAGTATGAACGCAAGTACGAGAATGAACTCATGTACAAGTATACCTCAGGTACGAGCAAGTAAAAATTCAATTCAAGCAAGTAATGTCAAGTACGTATCAGTAGAATTGACTATTTTAATCAAGCAAGTATTATGCCCTTTCTCGGGCCACAAGTCAAGTATTGCCCGTTCCGGGCCACGCAAGTCAAGTCAAGTAAAGAGAGAGTAGGGGTGGAGTGTCTCAAGTCAAGCAAGTACTCCGGTGTAATGCTAAACACCGTGGTCAATAAACTCCCATGGGCACAAGTACCTTCGGGTGCTCCTCCCAAGACCAGACCGGGCCCTATATGCACAGCATTTCATGTATTACCTTTGACATCCACTCTCATTTATAGCCAATATGGAATTTCAAGAATTAAGAAACGTAGTATTACAGACGAGATTAACTTGTCATTTGGTTATGGAGGACTCTAGAGGTGGCCCCTACAGGCTCAAAAGGTGGCTCCCGTCGTGCAGCACTTTGCGCCGTACGGCCTCAAGAGGTGGCTCCCACAACGTAGCACTTTGCCCTGCATGGCACTTAGCTCTAACACTCCTAAATGATAGTTTAAGAGGTTCAAGGTTTGACCATGTAGGATATATACAAGTAGATTTTTCATGGAATGAAATTCAAGAACTCATAATACGCAGGAATATGGATTAGGGTTGTGTTTGCATAATTCACGAGATAGATCAAGATCAGATGCTGTAATCAATGAGTTGGCGTTTGGGGGTTTGCCAATCTTTCAAATTTTCAATTTTTAGAATTATATATATATATATATATATCAAATTGGCGCCTCCCAGGAAGTCTTCATTTAATTGAAGACGACCTGGCTGTCGCTATTTAAGTAATTGGCGCCCTGGCTTGGGGCACCAATTACAGGGGTGATTTTTCGAATATATATATATATATAAATAAAGAATTGGCACCCTTACAAGCAGTCTTCAATTAATTGAAGACTTGCTGGCTGCCGCTATTTGATGAATTGGTGCCCTGTCTTGGGGCGCCAATTATAGTGGGTGATTTTCACCCAGTAGATACGTTCTGTGACTCAAAGCACTGTTCATTCCGAAAAAGTTTCTCAAAAATTGAAAGTAAGGACATGAACAGGTAGTATAAGTCATCGGGAGTCCAGAAACATGTTCAGATATAATTGTTGGGTTTTGGTTTCACAGATATGAATTTTCTAATGTTGTATCTTTAATTTTTTCAAGAAATAGTTCTGGCACCCCTGTGAGTAGTCTTCATTTAATTGAAGACTCTTCGGGGTGTCACCAATTTAAGTACATGTTCAACTAATTGACGATACTATGTAGGGTCACCAATTGAGTTGTTTTCCAAGTGGGTTATGCTTCGTATCAGAATGGTACATTCTGTGATACAACCTACTATTCATTTTTCCAAAGTTTCTCCGAATCAGAATCCGAAGACATGGTCAAGTGGAGAAAAATCTCAGGGTCACAGAAGAATATTCAGGTAAAATTTTCATGGTTCAGTTTAATAGTTATAGATTTTTGAATGTGTTGATTTACTAATTACTAAAAATTCCAGAAAATGGAATTGACGTCATTGCACATGTCTATATTTAATTGAAGACCCTGCGAGAAGTCTTCAATTTTGAAATTGGTGCCCTGGTAAGGGGCGCCATTTACAGATGGTTGTTCACTATTCATCAGTATAAAATTTCTCCGAATCAGAAAGTAAGAGTACGTGCAGGTAGGGAAAAATGTCAGGATTCCAGAAACATGTTCATGTACAAATTTCATGCTTTAGTTTGATAATTATGAATTTTTGAATGTGTTGAATTATTAATTACTAGCAATTGTGGAAATGGAAATGATGACACTGCGAAGTGTCTTCATTTAATTGGCGCCCCCTGAGGGGTCTTCAATTTGGTAATTGGCGCCCCCTGAGGGGCCTTCAATTTGGTGATTGGCGCCCTGGTCTGGGGCGCCATTTACCTGAGAGCTGGGACTCTCGGGTTTTTAAAACATGCAAGTATTTGGTGTACGGATGTTCTATACTAAGGTTTAAAACATGGTTATTAAGTCTGTAAAACTTGTGTAATAAAATATGTTCAAAAACTCATGAAATCATGCTTAACAGACTATGTTCAACTCCATGGTAACATTATGCATAAAATCATATGCGATAGGTGTAACAGGCTATTAAGATATGTATAACATGGTATATACATGGTTATTGCTTGATCATGGTAAAGCCAGGTGATATATAGCATGATTGATGAGTTAATCGAACTCTAATCATGCATCAGTTAACCTATTTAGCTACTAGTTAGGCAAGGATTTGAGAACACCTACCTTTTTGGCGTGATTACGAGGTACAGATGACAGAATAGAAAAACTAAGGATGAAGCCACACGTTCTCCACCGCCGTAAAGCTTCAGCAGCAGTAGGACATAGACTTCACGCTTTCCGAGGAATGAAGGGAAATATTCCCTTCTGCAAGCAGCACTGAAAGATGGCAGTAGTCTCTAATAGTGCTACGTAGGGAATTAGTTATAGGGATTCGTAAAGTATTGGTTTATTACCTTGCGGGGTCCGGTTGAGGGACAAGATCCTAGTTATGGGGGTTTGTCAGCTAAATGAGGTTGTTCGTGTCTCAACCTTCTAGAAACATGGATGAAATGACACCATTGTAAGGGGTCGTTCATTAATCTAGGTGGTACTATTCACGTAAATGGCGTCTTGCATGAGGGCGTCATTAGTCTAGGTGGCATTATTCATGAGAATGATGCCCTTGCAAGCGGGCGTTAATTTTTAGACATTTCTGCCACATTCACGTGTTAGCATTCATGGTGTACATATATATATTAATATTATAATGGGATGGGGCCCCAAGGAAAAATGGCGTCTCTTCATATAGTTGTTGATATGTTTTGTTCTACTCTCTTTTTCTCTCTTCAAGACCGGCTTAAAAGATCTCTTCTCTCCTTCTAATAAATCGATATGTAAAATAAAATAAGATAGTAGAAGGAGAACAGAAGAGAGTAAAGAATCGTGATCGCCGCCAAGGTGCCGTACGTGATGAACACACCGTACCTTGGAAAGAGGAAGAGACACTCGCCTGGCTACAGCGCTGGGAAGATGAACGGCTCCTGGAGAACCGCCTATAGAATGCACGGTCTTACGATAGACCGTTTAAGGCTGCTGCAGAAGATGCGGGATGAAGCGCTCCTGGAAGTTGAACGGCTCTGAAACGACCGCAGGAAGAAGATGGACGGTCCACGTAGCACCGCACGTCTCCTTGAACGGTTAGTAGAGAACCGCTCAAGACCACCAAGCCAGAAGTCGCAAAGAGGTCCAACCTCCACCCTCTCCAGCCGGCCAGAGGGGATGGGCCTCGTGCTGGGAATTGCTGACCTACAAAACAATGTGAAAACATAAAGATAAAACCTAGATTAGAACTGGACAGTGTAGTAGATGTCAAAGATAATAAGGAGTGAACATTAATAAGTGGAAAGGGGGATACCTGGGAGATTTTAAACCCCTAGGGTGTCAAAGAACGTAGGTGGGTGTGTGCATGGCAATGAAGATGAAGAAGAATGTGGGGAAAAAAGGAGAAAAGTAGTGCATGCAATGAAAAAGTGGACCAGACCAATCAAACACAAAAGACTCAAAAATTGGACTACTCCCTGAACCGGAGGCTTGTATGGACGTGGAAAGCCTCCCTCCTTGGTGCTAGGTCGCTCAAGAACGCGGCAGGGCTTCGCCGTCAACCAAAATCTCCCCCCCTTTCCAACCCGGCCTTTAGGGTCTATTTATAGAGCACATAAAGTCCTAGCTCGAAACTAGGGTTTAGAAGCATTTTCAGGTTGAGATAATCAAAGGAAAATCGAAGATAAATAGATTATCTTTCGTCTAGTCGAAACGACACTAAAAATGGTTTATTATTCGTGGAGAAAATGATGGAAGAAGTTGGGGATAAAACCACAGATAAAAGGGATAAAATCTGTTGAAATTCAGCATTCGAACAGATGAACAGTCTTACGATAGACCGCCCAAATGGATGTGCGGTCATGTCCTGGCCGTCCAACCTCGTCGGTGAAAATTCAAAATAAATAGAAAATAATCCAAATTATCCACTGAACTGACCGAAACCATCGCCGTTGGACTCTCATAGATGAACGGCTCCCAGGAGACCGTCCAAACGTTGAGCAGCCAAGGAGAAACCATTCTAGCCTTGTCGGTGATAAATCAAAATAGGTAAGATAATTAGATAATTATCTGAGAAAACCATTCAGCGCAGGACTCTGAGAGATGAGCGGTCATCATTAGTCCTTCCATCAAATTGAACGGCCAGAATAGGACCACATTGTTGGGTTCGATGCTATGTATTCAGAGGGGGGGGGGGTGAATGAATACCCTTTAAAAAAACTTTCGCCCAATTAAAATTCTAGTGCTCAGAACTGCGGAATAAAAGCACTAAGACTAACTAAGAAAAACTACTCCAGTTATCTATTGAACCTATAGACAAATATGAAGAGTGCTCCTAAGCAAACATCTAATGTGGGCAGTAATTAGACAGATCAAACAAACACACAATACCACTGTCAAGCATATAGTGTGCGTATCAATGAAATGAACACATATAGAAGATCAACCTATCTTGACCCTATGCATTCATCTAGCGCCAAACACACAAAGAATTCAAACCACTGCTCAATGGGTTTTTAGGTGGTTTGGTCCAACAGACCTACATCCACCCCACACTCAAACCAGAGTGTGGATTCCGCTGACTCACAGCTTGAACAGCTGGGCATCACAGCTTGCCATACAACCGCTGAGCAACACAGCTTGCTGTCCAGTGGAATCCACCACTGCAACGCTAGGGATTACAGCTTACCCGACCAGAGGCAACACCTCTGCAAACCGCTGGGCAATACAGCTTAGCGGTCCAGTGGAGTCCACCACTGCAATCGCTGACTAACAGCTTGAAGGAAAGTATAAAATGAAAATGAAAACAAGTAGCAACAGCAACTGAAAGCTGTAAATAATGAAAGCACAAATGTGGCTCCTAAGAGCTGACTGGAGTGGATCTGATCCAACTTCCAGCAGGATCGGTCTTCTCTTCTCTGATCTTCTCTCTCTCTTTCTTCTTCTTCTCTTCACACTCTACTAGAACTCTCTATCTCTCTCTTTCTCTTCTTTCTCTTTTTCTAGAACTCTCTATCTCTCTCTTTCTCTTTTTCTTCTATGCTCTTTTCTCCTTTTCTTCTCTCTCTGGATCGTGGCTCTCTGCTGCTTTCCTTTTCTTCTTCTTCTCTGTGGATCTCTCACTCTCTGTATATACTTTCCCACACTCGATCACTTTCATCTGAAGACGAAGCTTGGTATATATACATCAGCAGGTTGGTCGTGTGACCTCCACATTTCCCGCCCTAAGGAGTTTCGCCAGAACCGAGGCATTTCGACCACCTGGCAGCATCCTGGCTGGGCTGCATCCACGTGTCCTCATCTGGGCACCTCATCCTTCCTTGGATCTCGTGCCTTCATTAGGCTTTACGAAGGGTGCCTGTCAGATAGAGAATCTCATTATCAGTTTAAGTATATGCATTGCAGTGTATAGACTTCGCTGTATAGACATGTGAAGACGAAGCAATGTATAGACTTCATGAAGCAGGAGAATTGCGTTGTACAGACTATGTGAAGACAAAGCTGTAGCGATGTATAGACTTCATGAATCAGAGCTGAAGCAGTGTATAGAGTTGCTGAAGTGTAATGCAATGTGCAGACATTGTTCAATGTATGGACTTTACAATGCAAACAGTAATGTATAGACATTTCAATCGACAGGCAGACAATGTACAGACTTGTACATGCTTCAGGACAAAGTATGGGCTTGAATGAACGAGCATGCAATGTATAGACTTGCTCAGCCTGAAGCAATGTATAGATTTCAGCTCAAAGCCAATGTATAGACTTCAAAGTATGCAATGTACAGACTCTGAAGAACAGCAGCCAGTGTATGGACTTAGGCAGGCTTCAACTCAATGTATAGACTTCACGACTGATGAATGCAATGCACTGGACAAAGTATAGACTTAACGATGTGCAGACTTGCCAAGACAAATGAGCGATGTACATACTTGCCCGTTGTTCAGACTTCATGGATGATGTACAGACATGCAAAGAGAAAGGCTGTACAGACTTGATGAGTGATGCAAGGCAAAGGAATGTATATACTTCCAATGTATAGACTTGCCAACTGAGTGATGTACAGACTTGAACAAGGAAGCTCTGTACAGACTTGATCAAGGCAAGGCAATCGAGTGTATAGACTTTCAATGTATAGTCTTGCCAAAGGGGCGATGTACAGACTTGAACAAGGCAAAGTTTGTACAGACTTTGAGATTCACAATGTATGGACTTTAGCAACCCAGCGGCTATACAGACTTACACTCAACAGCGTTGTATAGACTTTGAATGCTCGAGACAATGTATAGACTTGAACAGCTTCAAGGCACAATGTGTAGACTTTACCAGTGTATAGACTTGGAGTTCTGAACGTAGGTAAAGACTGGGAATGTATAGACTTTGCCTTAGAAACGAATGTATAGACTTTGAGGCAGAAGCCAGGCAAACGATGTGTAGACTTGGCCAGAACGTAGGGAAAGGTAAGAATGTATAGACTTGAAAAAGTAGACTGGGCAAACTCTGTACAGACTTGCTCAAACAGTCCGATGTATAGACTTGTAATTTCAACAGAAGGATGTACAGACTTTGAATATGAAATCAGGCAAACGGATGTACAGACTTGGAAGTTCACTGATGGATGTATAGACTTCACCTCGAGCATCTACAGTGCAATGTATGGACTTTGAAGAATATGAACATGGCGCTGTACAGACTTCAAGTGAAGACCAGTGTACAGACTTCATTCGAAAGCAATGTATAGACTTGACAACTAAAGGGCTGTACAGACTTGAGCAAGACACAGCAATTGAATGTGTAGACATTGCACAGGAGAGTGTATAGACTTAGAACACGTGCAATGCAAAGACAACTCTGTACAGATTTGGAGGATGTGAGTGAGAATGTATAGACATCAGAGATGCGTGCTACAGTCCAATGTATGGACTTAGTGCTCTACATGCTACAGTGCAATGTCTAGGCTTGATAAACGATGTGTGGACTTCAAGGCGTGAGACGCTGAATGAGACGGTCCACTGTATAGACTTTACTTCGTGCATGCTACAGGGCCGATGTACAGACTTGCCAATGTATGGACTTTCAGTCCAATGCAAAAGGCTGTGTAGACTTGAAGAAATGCTTCAAGTGGATGGCTGTACAGACTTCATGAATATGCAGACTTGTCAACGAGATGCACAATGTATAGACTATGCACATGCATGAAGAGCCATGACGATGTATAGACTTGCTAGCCAAACACTATACAGATGCTCATATGCAATGAATGTATAGACATGCGAATCTGAGGGGGTCGACCCACAGAGCTGGCACACTCATGCACACACTCATGCACATAACAGATCAGATAGAACACACTCATGCATTCTTCCACAGAATAGATCAGATATATTCAAAACAATGTGGTGACTCATTCATGTTGCTATCATTAAAACACCACATCATCAACAAAGCACAAGGGGCACAACAATCTCCCCCTTTTTGATGATGGCTACATAATGAGTCACACTGACTCATCAAACTATTCTCCCCCTTTGACATAAGCAAAAAGAAGGGAAATGGTTTGAGAGTCAAATGCAGCACACAAAGACAGCACATAAATTCAGAGAATGAATCATGGTTCATTAAAATGAAGATCTCCCTTATGATAATGAAACAACTCTCCCCCTATCAACATGCATGATTGACTACTCTCCCCTTAGATGCAAATAAACCATAACTCCCCCTGAAGTACAGGAATGGACTCTGGTTATCCAATAAATTAATCTGAAATCAGCCATTACAAAGAATCTGAATTCTGGTGAAAAGACCACATATGCAATAAGTCACATATGCATGAACATAATGAAACAGGTAAAAAGACCGCAGAATCAGAACTTATTGCAGAACAAGATGGAAGATTCCAACAGTGTGGAGAGTAAAGTGATTGATGATAGAAGGGCAACAATAGACAACAATCATCACAAGGCATCTCAATGAATAATCAGACTGAATCTGATCAGGCTATCTGAAAAATCTGATCATGAGGGATTTTAATGCATACATCACTTCAATAAGTCTTAAAAGGTGTAGACTCTTCTATCATAAAGGGTTATGAAGTGGCAACTTAACCAATCTGATTTAATTTTGATGTATACCAAATTTGTCAAATTAAACTCAATACTCATATCTGAATCCAAGTTTTAATAAAGGTGAACCAAATATTCAGATAACACTCAAAATCAATCATATTTTATCTTACACATATGATTTCAATAGTACCTTTGAAAGATACACAGATTAGTACTGAAGTTAAACACTTTTTCAAGAACATGAGTTGACAGATTTTTCAAGATAATTTCATTTGAAGCACATTATATTTTTCCTGAGCAATTTAAGTTGATCAACACCTTTTTACATGAGGCACAACACGTCTCAGGTGAAGTGACCCAGTTACTCAGTGTGATAACTGTCATTGCCTCTCACTTTGAGAACAGAGTTAGTAATATGAGTGTCTTTTTACATGAGAAGACACATTGATCAGAGGCTAGACTCCCCAGTTACTCAACACAAATAAGCTATTGCTCTGTCAGGTTTTGTTTCACTAAATTTTTATCAGAGATAACTATGGCACCTCATGACATGAGTTACTTTATTTCATTGATAAAGAACTCAGTTTCTCAGTGACCGAGTCATTGCTCTGAAATCACAATTTTTTTCATTTAGTCAACATTTTTCAAGTTAATGTTTAACAATAATACACACTATATGCATCTTAACCAAAGTAGCCCTGAATTCAAATTTTCAGATATCTGATGAGAGAGTCTAAGGTTTACATGACACAAGTGGTTAAAATTTATTAAACCTTATCATTCAGATATTTTCAATTCATTTAACTACAAATCTGAGAATACATTAATCTTATATCAGTCTGATTCAGTGATAATTCTTAAACCTATATGATAGGAGTTTCTACCAATTTCTCAGACTGAATTGCATGACATGCAGCATAAGTTCCTCAGATCAGAACAATAAATTCAGCAACCAACAATCAACAGTAGAAACAAATCAGTCACACCAGCTGAGAAGAATGTGAAAGGTGAGTATAAGCTGGTGGAAGAGTAAATCACCAATAGAGAAAAATTTCAGAAGAGTGAACATCAACACACAATAGCTGAGTATGGAATTCAGACTGATCAACTGACAGATAGTATCATGAAGGGAGTTGAAAGAAACTCTTCTTTAACAGCTCAACAAATAGAAGGCAGAATTTTTTTTCAAGAGATAGAAATATGACATCAGATGAGAGTTGATCAATTATTAGACAAGAGGTGTTTAAGATGTGACAATTCAAAACACCAATTCTAAATGCTCCCCCTGTCTAGATGCAATGAGTTTTCTTTTTAGGTTTTTCAACTGCACTACACTTCATATGCAACATCAGTCAAACTCCCCCTGACAGAGTACATGAAATACAATTAATGAACTGCTCATGATTTTAGAATATGCTCAAGAAGAATTCATGCTTTGTTCAATCAGAGAGAGAATTTATCAAATGCATCAATTTCATTTCAAATTTTTAGATTTTTTAAATTTTATGATATGCATTACACTGCCCTATATGAAGACTAGACCCTTGGTACTTGGCGGAGAACCTGGTCTCAAGGACCATCTCACACATGGCAGTAGCATCCAGACATACTCCATATGCCCTTTAGCACTGTTCCATTTAATATACCATGATGGTCATGCATGACAATGCAGTGCTGTATGTAGTCAGTTACTTCTTTTTGGAGTTTTCAGTATAATGATGTGCAATGCATTCACTATATGTATGCATATGCAATTTCAGACAATCATCAATATGCAAATCATGTATGAGGAGAATTCAGAAAATCTAAACCTGACAATGCTGAACATGTAAGAATGTGCAAAACTCAGATTCAAAAATCAGATTTAACATGCTATGCAGAATGTTTACTCAAACATCAGAGCATTCTTTATTCAAATAGCATCATGAGAGAGCAATCAACTTTTCAAGATAAATCAATTTAGCATAGACAGATCATTATGATATGCAGTCATTTCAAACAAGTAATTTTCAGATAATGAAACATAAGCAGTGTTCAGAACTGACCTGATAAGTAGAATCCTGGGGTTTTCCCTTTTTGAGTGCCTTGGCTAAATTCAACCCCTTTTATTCATTTCCAAGGCACACCTGCAGCAAGACAATCATTTTGATCCTGTAGTGACCCAAACAGCCTTGGGTCCTGCATTAGTCCTGACAAGTGTTCTGAACAATCTCTTAGCAGCATTATCATCATAGCCCATCAACTTATGGCTGGACAAGGAATAACCAAATTGACCAGACTTACCATGATAACCAATAGAATTTAAGTTCCTGTTATGCACCTTATTGTGAGCATTAAATTCATGTGCATGAACATTAAAACTTCTGTTATGTGCATGGGCATTTTGTTTTCTGAACCCTGCCACCCAGCACTCAGAGGCTTTGTGGCCAGGTTTTCCACAATTAAAGCATGAAGCCACAGAATTAGCAGAAGCATGATGCCCATGTGGATGAGCATGAGTATTTCTTTTATTAACATGAAAATTTTTCTTTCCATAATCAGCCAGCCAACAGTTGGCAGCTTTGTGGCCTAGCTTACCACATTCGAAACATACATTGTGCTTACTTTTAGAACCAAACTTCTTTCTATCAACAATGTTTTTATTAACATGGAAATTAACAAATCCATAGTTAGTTTTCTTTCCCTGAGTATGCCAGCAGAAGGCAGCAATGTGACCAAACTTCCCACAACAATAACATTGAATTTTCTTTTCCTGATTTGTAGAATGTTTCCTAAGATGATTTCTAGGATACTTTCTAACAATATTTCTTTCATCATTTATCAATGCTACACAGTTATACATAATATGTCCAACCTTCCCACAATAGTGACATGCTTTACCCTTTTTATTCACATTCACTTGTTTGACAGAGTTGACATTCTCATGAGAGTGTGAATGTGTGTGTGAGCAGTGAGCAGCATGCACATGTAAATCAGGGATAAGTTTGGACTTATTCAATTCAGCATTTTTCTTTTGTTTTTGAATCTTTTTCTGTTTCCTCTCTGAATTTTCAACCTTCTTAGCAGTGAATTGAAAAATTGAGGAACTGGATGAGTTAGCCTGTTCAGAGCTTTTCACGAAAACAGTTGATTTTCTTTTATCATTGTCGTTTTCATTCACAGGCATAAATCCAATCCCTTGTTTCTAAAAATTCACTTTAGAACCAAGCAGCTTATTCAAATTGTCTTTTCCTTTAACGAATTTTGATATAGAATTTTTCAGATCTTCAATCTCAGAATTTAATGAAGCACTACTCACTTCATACTTGGATAGCTCTGATTCACAAACAATCAGCTGCTGTTGCAAAGCATCATTCAGATTCTTCAGAGTTTCATTTTCTTGTTGAACCATTATTTCAATGTTGTTCTCATTTTCGTTCACAACTGATTTTCCTTTTTCAATTGACAACCATCTTTCAGAGAAGACAGTATTAAGAACCATTAGCTTTTTATTTTGATCTTTCAAGTAGACATTTTCTTCTTTTAGAGATTTGATTTGTTCTTTTTGAAAACTGTCATCAGAATCAAAATCATTAATCATGTCTTCGAGAATGGCACATGCTTTGCAAGAATTAGTTTCACCGATGAGTTTGTTTCTAATATTCTCATTTTCAGATTTCAACCTGTTCAACTCATCTTTTTCTTTAATCATGTCAGATTTCAAGTTTTCATTTTCAGCTTTCAGACTTCTGATCTCATGCAACATTTCTTTACTTATTTTTCTCTTTTTAGATTTTAGTCTATCATATTTATTCAATAAATGCTCATTCAACACAATCATGCTTTCCAGAGAAGGATTGTCAGTGTCAGAATTTATCTGTGATGAAGTATCCTCCACATAGTCTTCGTCTTCTTCTGTTGCCATGAGACATTTCCCTTTACCCTGGCTTCTGCTGCTTGCTATTATCTCGATCACTTCGGAGGCACTACAGCAATCAACTATACAAGGAGACTTGTCAGTGTTTATCACCCTTTTGATTAGATTCAGGGCACTTTGATTTGCAGAGAATTTTCGTCTGTCTGAAGTTTTCCATAGGGATACATATTTTAGAACTTCATAAGGACTGTGAGCAATGACTATCCACAGATCTGGATTAGTCTGCATCACATATTCTCTGAATTCAATAAACCACTTGTAAAAACCTAGACCTTCAAACTTCGGAGGATCAGCAGTGAGTTCCATGCTTAGACAGAATAAGAGTTCTAAATAGAACACTAATCAAACACAATGCAAGCAAATGAATCAACTCAGATCGCACCAAAGCCAAATGAGCAAAGCAAGGCACAAGTTAGTGAAACAAAACACGATCTCAAAAGACCCACTCTGAAATGCACCAACAGCTAGCAGGATCTGCTGCGGATTGTTAGATCCTATGCACAGCAACCTGGCTCTGATACCAAGTGTTGGGTTCGATGCTATGTATTCAGAGGGGGGGGGGTGAATGAATACCCTTTAAAAAAACTTTCGCCCAATTAAAATTCTAGTGCTCAGAACTGCGGAATAAAAGCACTAAGACTAACTAAGAAAAACTACTCCAGTTATCCATTGAACCTGTAGACAAATATGAAGAGTGCTCCTAAGCAAACATCTAATGTGGGCAGCAATTAGACAGATCAAACAAACACACAATACCACTGTCAAGCATATAGTGTGCGCATCAATGAAATGAACACATATAGAAGATCAACCTATCTCGACCCTATGCATTCATCTAGCGCCAAACACATAAAGAATTCAAACCACTGCTCAATGGGTTTTTAGGTGGTTCGGTCCAGCAGACCTACATCCACCCCACACTCAAACCAGAGTGTGGATTCCGCTGACTCACAGCTTGAACAGCTAGGCATCACAGCTTGCCATACAACCGCTGAGCAACACAGCTTACTGTCCAGTCGAATCCACCACTGCAACGCTGGAGATTACAGCTTACCCGACCAGAGGCAACACCTCTGCAAACCGCTGGGCAATACAGCTTAGCCGTCCAGTGGAGTCCACCACTGCAATCGCTGACTAACAGCTTGAAGGAAAGTATAAAATGAAAATGAAAACAAGTAGCAACAGCAACTGAAAGCTGTAAATAATGAAAGCACAAATGTGGCTCCTAAGAGCTAACTGGAGTGGATCTGATCCAACTTCTAGTAGGATCAGTCTTCTCTGATCTCTCTCTTTCTTCTTCTTCTCTTCACACTCTGCTAGAACTCTCTATCTCTCTCTTTCTCTTCTTTCTCTTTTTCTAGAACTCTCTATCTCTCTCTTTCTCTTTTTCTTCTATGCTCTTTTCTCCTTTTCTTCTCTCTGTGGATCGTGGCTCTCTGCTGCTTTCCTTTTCTTCTTCTTCTCTGTGGATCTCTCACTCTCTGTATATACTTTCCAACACTCGATCACTTTCATCTGAAGACGAAGCTTGGTATATATACATTAGCAGGTTGGGCGTGTGACCTCCACATTTCCCGCCCTAAGGAGTTTCGCTAGAACCGAGGCATTTCGACCACCTGGCAGCATCCTGGCTAGGCTGCATCCACGTGTCCTCATCTGGGCACCTCGTCCTTCCTTGGATCTCGTGCCTTCATTAGGCTTTACGAAGGGTGCCTGTCAGACAGAGAATCACATTATCAGTTTAAGTATATGCATTGCAGTGTATAGACTTCGCTGTATAGACTTGTGAAGATGAAGCAATGTATAGACTTCATGAAGCAGGAGAATTGCGTTGTACAGACTATGTGAAGACAAAGCTGTAGCGATGTATAGACTTCATGAATCAGAGCTGAAGCAGTGTATAGAGTTGCTGAAGTGTAATGCAATGTGCAGACATTGTTCAATGTATGGACTTTACAATGCAAACAGTAATGTATAGACATTTCAATCGACAGGCAGACAATGTACAGACTTGTACATGCTTCAGGACAAAGTATGGACTTGAATGAACGAGCATGCAATGTATAGACTTGCTCAGCCTGAAGCAATGTATAGACTTCAAAGTATGCAATGTACAGACTCTGAAGAACAGCAGCCAGTGTATGGACTTAGGCAGGCTTCAACTCAATGTATAGACTTCACGACTGATGAATGCAATGCACTGGACAAAGTATAGACTTAACGATGTGCAGACTTGCCAAGACAAATGAGCGATGTACATACTTGCTCGTTGTTTAGACTTCATGGACGATGTACAGACATGCAAAGAGAAAGGTTGTACAGACTTGATGAGCGATGCAAGGCAAAGGAATGTATATACTTCCAATGTATAGACTTGCCAACTGAGCGATGTACAGACTTGAACAAGGAAGCTCTGTACAGACTTGATAAAGGCAAGGCAATCGAGTGTATAGACTTTCAATGTATAGTCTTGCCAAAGGGGCGATGTACAGACTTGAACAAGGCAAAGTTTGTACAGACTTTGAGATTCACAATGTATGGACTTTGGTAACCCAACGGCTGTACAGACTTCCACTCAACAGCGTTGTATAGACTTTGAATGCTCGAGACAATGTATAGACTTGAACAGCTTCAAGGCACAATGTGCAGACTTTACTAGTGTATAGACTTGGAGTTCTGAACGTAGGTAAAGACTGGGAATGTATAGACTTTGCCTTAGAAACGAATGTATAGACTTTGAGGCAGAAGCCAGGCAAATGATGTGTAGACTTGGCCAGAACGTAGGGAAAGGTAAGAATGTATAGACTTGAAAAAGTAGACTGGGCAAACTCTGTACAGACTTGCTCAAACAGTCCGATGTATAGACTTGGAATTTCAACAGAAGGATGTACAGACTTTGAATATGAAATCAGGCAAACGGATGTACAGACTTGGAAGTTCACTGATGGATGTATAGACTTCACCTCGAGCATCTACAGTGCAATGTATGGACTTTGAAGAATATGAACATGGCGTTGTACAGACTTCAAGTGAAGACCAGTGTACAGACTTCATTCGAAAGCAATGTATAGACTTGACAACCAAAGGGCTATACAGACTTGAGCAAGACACAGCAATTGAATGTGTAGACATTGCACAGGAGAGTGTATAGACTTAGAACACGTGCAATGCAAAGACAACTGTGTACAGATTTGGAGGATGTGAGTGAGAATGTATAGACATCAGAGATGCGTGCTACAGTCCAATGTATGGACTTAGTGCTCTACATGCTACAGTGCAATGTCTAGGCTTGATAAACGATGTGTGGACTTCAAGGCGTGAGACGCTGAATGAGACAGTCCACTGTATAGACTTTACTTCGTGCATGCTACAGGGCCGATGTACAGACTTGCCAATGTATGGACTTTCAGTCCAATGCAAAAGGCTGTGTAGACTTGAAGAAATGCTTCAAGTGGATGGCTGTACAGACTTCATGAATATGCAGACTTGTCAACGAGATGCACAATGTATAGACTATGCACATGCATGAAGAGCCCTGACGATGTATAGACTTGCTAGCCAAACACTATACAGATGCTCATATGCAATGAATGTATAGACATGCGAATCTGAGGGGGTCGACCCACAGAGCTGGCACACTCATGCACACACTCATGCACATAACAGATCAGATAGAACACACTCATGCATTCTTCCACAGAATAGATCATATATATTCAAAATAATGTGGTGACTCATTCATGTTGCTATCATTAAAACACCACATCATCAACAAAGCACAAGGGGCACAACACACATAAATGCTTGTCGGTGGAAATTCAGAAAATTACCCACAATATTCCAAAATATATGAACGGTCCATAGTTAACCGCACATGGGTTGAGCGGCCCGTGATGAACCGTACATGCACATGGGCGCTTGAAACTTATAGAAAAGCCCAATCAACCAAAACCAAGGCCCGTTAAGCCCTGAGTCAACTTGGACCTAACCAAGGAGGGAGGCAACCCATAAAATTGGCCCAAAACATGTCTGAAAATAGCCCCAACGGGTGATGGACAACTCGAGACATCAACAAATGGGAGTAAGAGGAACGACTCAACTTATCGGCATAAAATGGGTGTCAACAATAGTCTTCAATTTGCTTGGTTGGAAAAGGTGGAAACCACTTACGTACAACCCATGGCCCATGTGTTTAAACTTTAAAGTTGTCTTGTACATTTATATAATAACCCTCTCATGGTTTGGTTCTTTGTACAAGACCTTCCATGTAAGATTCTCTAGGAAAAGTTCACTACGTACTATGCATAAAGTGATGGGTTGTACATTTATAGGCTAGTCCTCATAAGGTTTGGCTCTTTACACAAGGCCTTCATGATTCTTTATGGCATAAAGTGACATTGGCTTGTATATTTATATAGTAGTCCTTGTGAGGTTTGATTCTTTATGTAAGGCCTTCATGTATGATTTCTTTTAGGAAGAAGTTTTAAATTTACTCAACGGTTTTTATCGGGGGTGCTACACCTCTCGTATTAGGGAGCGCCTAGGTTGGTCATCTCATCCATCAATCTCTTGCCCCTGCACTCGGCCGAGCGGAGAAAAGAAAAGACTTTCATGTATACCCGTGGTATGGCCAAAGCAGCAACGGTGTGCCTCAGAGGAATCAGCTATGACTTGCCGTGAAGTGTGTGAAAAACCCATACTCAAAGGTGACCCACAACGATCGAGGAAAGAAACTAAACTCCTAGTGCGGAGCTATCACCAGCCTAAGATGCTGCGGTAGCGAACTCTTTTATTTGACACAAAGTTAAGATCCAATTAAGCAAAGACTCTTGAAGCCACTCAATCATGTGAAGAAATAAGCATTTTAAGTATATGCAGAAATAATAGAAATAATGGAAATGAAATAATGTTTCCTGCACAAACTAAAGATACCTTGCAAATCCATGACGTGAACTTAGCGTCCTGAAGCAACCTTGATCATCAAGCTTCGCGTAGAACAAGCTTTTGTAGGCCTTGCTTGACAGGAAAAGGAGAGGGTCACAAGGATCGAGATTCTTCAGCACTGAGGAGCGAACACCAAACTGGACGAAGAAGAATAAAAAGGAAGAGAGACGAGGGCTAGAACTCTAAGGCACTGAGGCCCTGATAACAAGGAACCCGATACAGACTGAACAGAGAATAGCTAAGATCAAGGCGGGCTAAAGCCTCAAGAACAACAAGAAAAAGGGTGAGGTCCCCGAAAAGGGGAGGAAGAAAGAACTGAAAGAGAGGAAGAAGAATCACCCGACGTAGTCGGGGAAGGAAAATGTGAGTCACCCGCCAAAGGAGGGGAAGAAGTAGCGTGATCGCCCGGCAAAGTCGGGGAAAAGGAATGAAGATCACCCAGCAGGGTCGGGGAAGGAAAAGGGGAATCGCCCGACACGGTCAGGGAAGGATCAGGAAAATCACTCGACAAGGTCGGGGAATAAGCATGAAAAACCCCCGACGGGGTCGGGGAAAATGAATGGGAAGTGGAATCCGGACATACGTGGGGAGGGAAATTGGAAGAAGTCCTTAGATCTGGAGAAAAGGAGGACATAGGCCGAGACCTAGAATGGTGAGGATAGGAGAAGATAGTAGAAAGGTGATCGGGTGATGGAAGGTACACCACCCAAGGGTAGGAACTAAGCAAGAGAAATGATGAATGAGAGGGATCCGCATCAGGTGGAGTGGACCCCTGAGTGCACGGCTGACGGCCATTGAACTTACGCCGTCGCCTCTTTTTAGTGGGAATCTCCTTGAAACAAATCCACCTGGCGTGGACCCAGGCCTTCAAGCTTCTTGACCTGCCATGTCTTCTAAGATAACGGGCCCACCTGGCAGATGGCCTGGCCCGATTATGAATATGCAGTTTTATTGGGGCGGTTGCCCCTAGGCACGCAGCGCTAACCATGGGCGGACATTCCTGAATAACCAACTCCTCGGGATGAACATCAGAAAGCAGTGAAGTTTTGTTGCTTGGTACCAGAAGCATGAGATTTGGCATCTCCACTTGGCAGTTGGGCCTGAAGCATAACTCCCTTACCAAAAGAGCAGGACAAAACTGAGGGAGCGTAATACGCGGCGTTGAAGTGGCCGTCTCACCAACAAACCAAGGGAGATTACATAACAAGTGTAGAATTCCCCTAGCCAACATTGAAAATACGGCCAATTACGCCTTGAACATGGAACTTAGCAGGCTCTTGGCGGCCGTATGGGTTAGCACAATCTGAGTGGAGAATCCCGCTTGGCCAGTGAATTGAATAGCAACCGAGTGGGAGGTGATAATTGCGTCAGTAGTCGATCCTTCGACAAACAGTGAGACTGCTACCGGCCTCGCTCGAGAAGAAACTGGCACTAATGCTAATGAGCTTGTCTTGGCCACTATCTTCAAAAGTGTAGGCTCCTTATCCCTAAAACAGCCAGGGACCAGAACTCAGACCGGCATGCGGCAAATGAAATTCTGAATCTTGGAATGCACAATCAAAGTCTGGCTTGGCTTATCATCTCCCTCGGGACTAGACCCGAGGGGCACCAAAGGTAATAAACACCCGCTCCGTGGGGTGGAAAGTGGTAGAGAAGGGGTAGAGGAAAGAGGATTAGAAGGCATTGGGAGCGGTAATGTGGGTGACAGAGGGGTAGCGGTGATGACAGGCTCTAGTGGAGGAAAAGGCAAAGGTGGAGGTATAGGTGTGGGCTTAGCCTGCTCAGGCTCGTACAATGATAGCGAAAGGGGTAGCAAAGGTGGTGGAGGTGATGGAGGTGGAATAGGGACCTTTGGGAGAGAAGGTGATGAAGGCGATGGTGATGGTAATGGGGGTAATAGAGATGGCGGTGAGGGTGATATGGTTAATGGAGGTAATGAAGATGAAGGTGGAGAAAGTGGTGAGGCGGAAGAGGTGGCAGGTCGTGGCGCCCGCCGTTGACGTATCGACACGATGCGTCGAGCGACGCTAGGGGTAGAAGCGGTGGTGGAAACGGGAGTAGAAGAAGTAGAGACATTTGCCTGAGCAGAGGCTTGGGTAGATGGAGAAGATGGGGTAGGAGAGGGTGGAGGAGAAGGAAATGGGGTAGGTGAAGTAGAAGACGGAGCCGATGCTTCATTGATTAAAGAACCACAAGGGTGCCCCTAGCCTTGTTGTGGAGACGGCTGCCTAGGCGGCACTTGCTGCTGCTGCTGCTTGCTGCAGAGATCTAAAATAACTTCATGCACGATAGCCCAATCAATCATCTTCTCATCTTCCAAACCATAAACAAATTCCCGGAATTCGGGGCAATCCTCGACCGAATGCCCCGCTGACGATGAAAATCACAGAAATGGAACAAATCTCTGACCGGGGGTCGGCAAGGCATAACCGGAGGGAGGTGCAACGCATGAGTGGCCATCAAAGCCCTGAAAATCTCGATAAATGATTTTGGCAACGGAGAGTGAGGAGCCTACTTCGGGCACGGTGGATGCCGAGGGGTATGAGAAGGTAATGGAGATGGTTGTGGGGGTTGCGTCGATAGTGGTGATTGTATAGGTAAAGGCGCAGGGTTAGTGGATAGACTTAGTGAAGGCACATGTGGGGTGGGAATGTAGTGGACGGCAGCTACACGCTCGGGATGCAGAATTCCCTTGGCCGAAGGTGGTGGTTAATGCGGGTATGAAGAAGCGGAGGGTTGACTCATGGAGGAATATGTGGAAGTATATGGGTATAAGGGAGCGGAGGGTTGACCCATGGAAGAATATGCGGTGGATGGGTGGTGCATGAAGGAGGGTTGACTCATGGAGGATGATGGAGAGGAGGTGTACGTGGGTGCGGAAGGTGAAGGAGACTCGGGGTCAGGGGAATTTAGAAATTGTTGGCGGATGAAGCAGGCTCGATTATAGAGCTGTTGCCAGGATGCGATATCGTTCAAGGCTAAGATGCACCGATACTCGGGCGTCGCATTGGAAATGAGCATTTTGATCTGCTCTCCCTTCGGAATATGCCCCGAGACTTGCGTGGCCAGATGACGCCAACAGTCGGCGAATGTCAAGAATTCCTCGTCGGGCCTCATCTTTTCGTGGGCCAAATCAACCATGGAGTGCTTGGGCCCAACCTGGTCTTGGTACTGCTGAATAAATCTTTCTTGTACAACTTGAAAGCTCACCACCTGCTCTTGCGACAATGTAAAGAACCAATCCTGAGCTGGGCCCTCTAAGGACAGTCCAAACAAATAGGCCATCAAGTGCTGGTCATGCTGGAATTGGGCCGACTTATACAAAAACTCCTTCAAGTGCACATAGGGGTCACCTATTCCACCGTAGTGGCGATATGTGGGAATCTGTGAATGTGGTGGAAGCTGAAGACTTTGGAATATGAATGGGACACTCAAAGAAGTTTGAGGATCGATTCGGCGTTGAAGCTCATCAAGCTCGTGTTGGGCTTGAGCAATCATCTCCTCAATGGGGAGAGATCGAGAGGAATGCGAGCCAGCCTGTGCAAGAGAGTGTGAATTTAGACCAGGACTATGGTATTGGGCTGGATAAGGGGATCCAGCCGGAGAAGAAGAAAAGCCCATCCCAGGAGTGGAAGGATGCGTGGGCCTGGAAGGATCATAGGAATAAGGACCCATCGGGCTAGCAGCAACATCAGTGGAAGAAGAGGGCCCGTTAAAAGGAGTAGAACCATTACAGAAAGGGGGCCCGTTGAAGGAAGGGGACCCATTAGGTGAATGAGGAGATGGGCCTGTGCGGGAAGAGAAATCTACGCGGGGATAGGAAGACGAATAAGAATGGTACAGAGGGTTGATGTGGTGCTCCATGGGAGAAGAGGAGACTAAACACCAGGAAAATCAAGGGAATACAAGGAGAGAAATAAGGGTTTAGTGACACAAGAAGGGAGCTGACTTAATGATATAAGGGAAAAGAAGAACAATAGAGCCCTAGGACAATGAGACTAGTCAAACGGACACACGGAATGAGCTAGGCTAAATGGGCCTAATGACAAAATTTATATGAATGATGGGGGATGCAACACAAACACCACAAATGGACCTAGATAGGCCCCAAACAATACGAACAATATGAAGAGGTCACCCAAGTCAAACAAGTCTGATGTGATGGGAAGTATTTTATTGTCAAAGTTCTGGGCCTTTTAGTGATTTGAATTATGATCAACCCCCTCAAGATAGGAAACCTATAGAGAATAAGGTCCGAACTTTGGATTTGACTAAGGTTAATTCCTCCCAACGTATGCAAAATGCGAGCCTAAGGGGTGGAAAGTTACAACCGGCCCGGCGTCCGTGTGGTAATCCACGGCTCACGAGGACTTACGGAGGTCCCGGATAAGGTTACCTAGTCGGCTCCAAGGAATATGGAGACGAGAGGATCCCCTACCAAGGTAGGACTGCAACTACAAATGATAAAGATGCATAAACCTATGCGCACCAGAGTGCATGTAAAATCTAGCCTAAAACTAACAAACAATGATCAAATCAATATGGCAAGTATAGTACAATGATACATGGCAACCAGGGAGAGATAAGAGGCACCCAAAATGAATATGAAATGATATGAAATAACACACAACTATCAGTTTCGGGGTGCACTGTAGCACATATGAACGGTCTTATGAGAGACCGCTCAGGGAGGTAAACGGCCAGGGCAGGGCCGTGTAATGACAGGGAGTGGTAAAAAGAACTAACACACAGAGAACTAAAATGGACTGAGAATAGAAGCGTACCTGACTAGACGGTCTATCGATCGACTGTGCAAACTGTGGAACGGCCATGAACAGACCGTATAAAGTCAGTAAACCCACAGGCATAAGGACAGTAACGTACCTGAACTAGCAGACGTGCACGGCCTATCGACAGACCGTGGGAACCAATGAACGATCCGACGTGGACCGCAGAAACTATCAGGCTCACAGAAACACTAACACTCGCGAGAAGGCGTTGGATGGTCTATCTGGAGACCGTGGAAACTCAGGAGTGGCCAGAGTCAGACCGTGCAATCGATAGCAGCGTGACAGAAATGAAACAGGAGTGCACCTGAGACCGGGACGACACGACCTATCGTCCAACCGCGGTGATACTTGAGCGGCCCTGGTGAGACCGTGCACCACTCTGAAAAAATAAATGCACCGTGGATGAGATGACAGCCTTAAACAACTTAGAAAACCCTTACCAGGCACAAGAACACAGGTCAGCAAAACAACAGCATGATGGGCACTAGGAGTCCCACCGTGATCGCCAAAAAATGGGATGTTGATATGTTTTTCCCCCTCCCTTTCCCCTTACATTTCTATATCAGGCAAGCAAAGACAAGCAAAAATGAGGCTCGGAGGGTGGAGAGGTGTGTGTGTGATCGCCACCAAGATGCAGAATGTAAAGGAAATGCACCCGTACCTTGGAAAGGGAGAAGACACTCGCCCAAAGTGCAGTGCTGGCAGTTGTACACGGTCCAGGAAGAACCGCTCAATGGATGGCACGGCCGCTCGATAGGCCACTCACAGTGCTGGAAAGAGAAACGGGACGAAGACTGGTCTGGCTCCAAAACGGTACGCAGACGGCCGCGCATAGGATCTGAACGGTTCGTGGAGGACCGCCCTTCTCTTCAGACGGACGGAAGAAGACCATTCAAAGCCGCCAGACTCCAAGTTGTAGGACTTGATCCACCACCCCTTCTGGTCGGCCAGAGGGGATGGGCCTCATGTTGTGCTGATGCTGACCTGCAAAACAACGTAGAGAACAAGATAACAAAACCCAAATTAGACCTGGAACATGTAGCAACTATAGAACAAAAGGGGAAACCAACATGATAGCATGGAATGGGTGATACCTGGGGTGGTTTTTAAACCCCTATAGGGCGTGAAAATGATAGGAGGGTGTGAAAATGATGTGAAATAGTGAAAAACATGGATGAAAAGGTGATGAAAAGAAGCATGCAAAGGATGAAAAGACAACTAAAAACTTAAACCAAACACAAAGAAAGTGACTACTCCCTTGACTGGAGGCTCAAGCAGACGTAGAGAGCCTCCCTCCCTGACTATAGCTCGCTCAAGAATTCGGCAGAGCTTCAACGTCGACGTTGGATCTCCCCCCTTTTCAAGCTTGGACTAGGGGTGCTATTTATAGACACCTGAAAGTCCAGCCCCGAAATTGGATTTTCCATTGAAAATTAGGGCGTGATAATAAAACAAAATATGTAGATAATACTTCTATCTCCCACCAGGATCAAACGGCACCTCATTTGGTGGAGAAACTGCGAAGAAAATGGCGGAGGAAGGTGGAGGTTTAACCATAGATGGAGAGAGAAAAACCAAACAGTCCACAGATCTCGGGCCTGTACGCGGTCGTTCGATAGGCCGCCCATACTAATACGCGGTCCATTGCTAGACCGCTTACCTCTGTCGGTGATAAATAAATAAAATAACAAATTATCTAATTATCCACCGAACTGACTGGCTGACCCGGCGCTGGACTCTTTAGGATAAGACGGTCTAATGATAGACCACTCAATGAATGGCACGGTCCAATGCTAGGCCGTGTAAACCATGTCGGTGATAAATATAATAAATAAGGATAAATAGATAATTATTTGAAAAATCCACTGGCTTAGGACTCTGGGAGTTGGACGGTCTAAAGACAGGCCGTTCAATGGGAGTAAACGGCTGAACTCAGACCATGTAAAGGCTTGTCGGTGGAAATTTAGAAAATCAAATATATATCCAATAAATCGTTCCGAGCATCTAAACAGTTCAAACGAGACTGCCCAACAGTAAATGGCCAATCCTGCGACCGTGCATTTAAAACAACTAAGTTCGACGCTAAAAAGGCTGGCGTCGACGCTAGTGCCAATGGGGTCGACGTTAGTGCACTGCCCATGAAAACATCACGGTCGTGTAATTGTCCGTCCAACACACTGAACGGTCGAGTGATAGGCCGTGTGGGTGGAAATGCAGAAAAGCCAGAGATAAATCACCGTCAATTTCACACAGTTTCGAATCTGATCGTTCAATACATACACGGCTTAGCGATAGACCGTGCAATTACTGGGCTGTTGAAATTGATAAATTAGGGTAAATTAGCCCATTTAACCTAGAAACCAAGTGAGATCAAGGCCTTATAAGCTCAAATTTGAGAACAGACCTAGCCAGGGAGAGAGATACCCATAGAATAAGCCCAAAGATGAGCCTAGAAATGGCCCAATGAATAATGGACAACTCGAGGCATCAACAAATGGTGATAAGAGGAAAGACCCAACTCATAGGCAAAAAATGGGTGTCAACACTCCTTTCTTCATCAGTTTGCCGAAAGGCATGCATCTTCCTGAGAGGTTGGAGATGAACCGCCTAATGTAGGCGAGTCTTCCTTGAAGAGATCTGAGCTCTGTCAAATTCTTGGGCGAAGGTAGTCCTCTTATGGCCTTGACCTTGTCGGGGTCGATTTCTATGTCCCTATACCTGACGATGAAGTCGAGGAACTTGCCGCAAGAGATGCCGAAGGCACACTTCATGGGGTTCATTTTGAGTTGGTATTCTCGAAGCCTCTCGAAGACTCGACGCAAGTCAGCCAAGTGATCCTCCCACTTTTTTGTCTTGACGACCAGATCATCGACGTAGCATTCGACAAGGTCATGTAGCATCTCATCGAAGATCTTGGTCATTGCCCTTTGATAGGTTGCACCGGCATTCTTGAGGCCAAACAACATCCTTTTATAATTGAAGATCCCCTTAGGAGATCGGAAAGCCGTATGGTCTTTGTCTTTGACAGCCATGCGGATTTGATTATAGCCCGATGACCCATCCATGAAAGACAAGGCTTCGTGACCAGTGGTCATATCAACCATTGTCTCAGTGATCGTGACGGGGAAGTCGTCCTTCGGGCATGCCTTATTCAAATCCCTGAAGTCAATGCAGACTCGAAGTTGGCCGTTCTTCTTCTTGACAGGGACGATGTTAGCGAGCCACACAGGGTACATGCAAGGCTCTATAAAGTCCACGTCCAACATCTTGTCAACCTCAGCATTGACCTTCAGCTCCAACTCATGGCGCATATGCCTTTGGGCTTGCTTGACTGTTGGAAGTATTGCAAGCTCGTGTTCAGCCACAGAAGGATTGAGCCTGGACATTTCTTTGTAAGTCCAGGCAAAACAATCCCTGAACTCTTCTAGGAGCTGTCGATACGATTGCCTTTCTTTCTCGCTAAGAAGAGCACTTATGAAGGTGGGGCGATGGTCATCTTTGTTTCTGAGATTGATCTCGATCAACTCGTCCACTGTTGCTTGGCCACCATCTTCAAGCTCCGGTGGAGCTGGTTGGAGGTCGACAAAGTCTCCCCCATCATCAATATTTGATTCACAGACTTCAAATTCTTCGAAGCTCTTTTGCTCCTGCCTTGAAGTCGAAGGACTTGCTTCATCTTATTGATGATTAGCAGACTGGGCTGCTTACTGAAGAGTGGCAAACTGGGCTGCCCTTCCCTTTGAGGGGTGGCCATTATTGACTTTTGATGAGAATGCTGTTGTCGTTGACGCCTCACCGGACTCCCTTACAGAGTCATCGGTTCTGGGCTCGACTTCAGCTAGCCCGTGGTGGGGAGGTAGCAGTCCTATAGTATTGACTATAAAATAGACCTCGAGGTCCTTCTCCTAGTCATAGCCAAGTCCTCTCGTATCTTTGCGAGAGAAGGGAGGTGATGGGGACATCGAAGCAAGACCACTCATATTTTGTTTGCATTTATGTCCTTTTATATTTGTATGTATACCCTTGTGTTATATGGGTACACAATTGTGAGTCTTACTGGGTTTTTGTGCGAAATGACAGTAGGACCAAAAAGGGGGCCCTCACTCCTTCCTCATTGGTCCATGTGGCACCATTTGGGTCCATGTGGGGCTGGTCAAAGTCCTAGGTGGCATCTAGAAGGTCAATTGGACACATGGGAGACAAGTGGATTAAAATTTCAAAGGAGGCCACCTACCTTTACCTACCCATGTCCCCTTGGTCAAGGGGGCGCCCCCCTCCATTTTTATTTTTGGAAAATATGCTATTAGAACTAATTAGTTCTAAACCTTGTATACCCCTCCCAACCCTAGATCTGAGGGCATTAGTGGTCATTTTCCATTTATTATATAAGGCATGTAATTTTCATTTGTTAGAATTAATGAGAAGAAAAAAACTTATGTAAGCTTGGAGCTAGTGCGCCCCTCCCCTCTCTCCTCTGGTTTTCCTTCTCCATCCTCTGCATTTCAAGGTTGTGAACCCTTCTATCTTAGTCCCTCCATCTCTGATTTCATTCTGTGCCGCCGCCGCCACCGTTCGTGCCGCCATCGAGCCGCCGCGAAGCCGCTTCTGAAGTTCTGTCCAAGGGTCTGTTTGGCTGGATAGAGTCCCACTCCGAGAATTTTAACTCCCATCTCAGATCTCATCTGGAGTTGAGATTTTCAGGGTTGGTTCCTATCCTGATTCCCACCCTCCAGCAAAAATATCACGTCATTTAGACTTCGTTTTATATTTTTCCATTTTCTATCTTTCTGTCTTCCTGATCTGTCCCTTTTCAGATCTGTGTAGCAGAAGTTCAGTTCTTCCACCTTTTGATCCCCTTTTAGATTTTTGTTGGAATCCCCAAATTTATTGGAGGTTCTTTCCACCATCCCCTTCCTCCACAGATTTTCTCTGAATTTCAAAACCCCTCTACCTATTTTTAGAAATTGAGTCTTCTGCCCAAATTCAGATCTGTCTCTACTGTCCAGATCCGACCCCGAGTCAGTATAAAATCGCCACAAAATCGAAACTTCCACCAAATCTTGCATAAGATATATCCCCATTTTCCTATCTTTGGCCTACACAACTTTCATGAAGAACTCATCTTCTTAATCGAAGGTCTACATTGCAGTCAACGCCAACTCTTAGGAAAACTTGGTTCTACCCTGAGTTTTTAGATCCTGTGAGCCAGCAGCTTAAAAATTGGATAAAGGCCATCAACGGGAAATTAAAATTTATTTCTCTGGCTATAGATTGAAGGATTTCAAGTCAGATTTCCATCGGTACCTCTTGTGCGTCGATCCGACGTCGGGAGTGACCACAGCAGCAGATCTCACCGGGTCCCGCGCTGTAAAACAGAACTGCAGATCCGTGGCCAGCAACTCCGGCGAGTGGAGATCGGAGCCGCCCGGCCTCCGGCCGGCGAACCAGCACACCGCCATCCCAGGGAGCACCCCTCCAGGCGTCCCCACCATAGTGGTGCCACCCCGGTCCCACACGGCCCCTCGGACCAGCACGTGGGTCCCACAGTCGCGAGTACGAGTGCCGCCGAAGCTACACAAGAAGCTGCCCGTCAACCCGAACCCGTTACTCCCAGGCCCCATTGTGTCGCCTTTTACCTCCCTGCGTGGAGTGGGCAGTCATATTCATTGCTGTAAATTAATTACTTGTTATTTCGGGAGTACCGATTTGGCTGGGGTCATCTACCCCACGCCGAGAGTGTGGAGGTATCGTGTTCGCTCCCTTGACTCGACATTTTGCTTTATTCGTATATGCTTTATATGCCACTGCTAGAGAGCATGCTAGGATCGTAGCCCTCTTTACTTTTATATCATCGCTGCTGCGAGAGAGAGAGAGATACCATCCCGTGACCCGATCCGGGCACAAGAGAGAGCCGACCACCCTAGCTCACTGCCGATTTCTCAACCGTGCACGTCCGACGCTTCCCTCGAAAAGGGACGATCGCGAGCTTGTTTAGAGTCCGAGGATCACATATCCATTTGGAGTCGAGTCCGTGGTCTGTCCCGCATCAATTTGGTATCAGAGCGCCAGTTTGAGTCTAGGGTAGTCTTTGTGTCTAAAATAAAAAAAAGAGTGTCATTTACGTCTAGTCATCGTCTAAAGTCGGTCTAGGTTACATTTCAGCCCAATAACCCGGTATATCAAAAGGTGTTGTCCGAACGTTAGGCTACGCCTATCGGGAAGGCCGCACACTTGCGCGAGTGATCTTCGGATCGATTAACTCCGCCACGTACCGAGTCTTGGTTAAGTCTAGGTGCATCACTTGTTTGCATTGGTCTGTGTCTCCTAGTCCTTGTGTCCTTTGCATGACCACTCGGCGAGGTACTCAATACCATCGCCCTACACCTATGGCCAACCCACGGGATATCATCTCGGGAGACCTTCAGTCCTTGCGCGAGGCGATCATGACCCTCGTAGACCGGATGGACCAAACCGAGGCAACCTTTAAGAGCTTCTCAGACCGCATAGATGGCCGTTTTAACGCCATGGAGGAACGGATGGAGTCATCCGATAGATCCGTCCAAGGTCTGGTCGGACGGTTGGATAAGATGTCGCACGGAGACCCTCCTATAGTGGCCCATGGCCCACTCACACCCGCTCAGGCGGCTGCCCACGGCCAAGCCATTCCCATAGCCTAGGCCCAGCCCGTCCATGTGGCCCAGAACCCGCCAGCACATGCTCCTCAGCCACCACGGGCTCCTCCACCCGTCCCTCCTCGGGTCCCCGAACTACCGTGCCGTGACCTTGGTCTCGAGGACTATGGGTCCGATAACGCCTATGAGGGGTATGGTCAACACCGTCGTGGCCTCCAACCACAGAGAGATGAGGAGGACGATAGGGTCCTTAAGACCGTGCCAGCGGATCCTCCCATTTTTTACGGGTGTTTAGATCTGAAAGTCTATTTAGATTGGGAGTTCGGCATGGACCGATACTTCGATTGGTATGACATGTCGGAACGTCGAAGGATCCGATTTGCTACCATGAAGCTCATGGGACAGGCACAAACCTATTGGAAGAATGTAGAGAGCCTGTTATTTCAGCGGCTAGAGCCCCCGATTGACACATGGGGTGAAATGAAGCTTAAGCTTCGGCAAAAGTACCTTCCTCCCACGTACCGTCAGCGACTCATCAATAGGTGGCAAAGTCTTAGCCAGGGAGACCGATCCGTCTCCGAATACATTGCTGAATTTGATGAGTACTTTCTACGATGTGGTGTCACGGAGGAGAGTACCATGCCTGTTTCCCGCTTCCGACGTGGTTTATGGCCCCACTATCAGTATGAACTTTTCCGCCGCAATGCCAAGACGTTGAAAGAAGCATATCAAGTTGCTCTCGAGTTGGAGCAATTTGAGGGAGAGTTCGAGCCTAGCCATCGGTCGGGTCCCACCCCTCTTCGTAGCACCGAGCCCCGCCACTCTTTAGGCCCACCTCAGCGGGCCCCCATGGCTCGATCTCAGGATCCCACCGGTCAGGAGCATTTCGCTCCACGGCCTCGCCCTCCCCCACCCCGGGATCTACCTCCATCCCAACCCCCGGCACCCATTGCCCGCCCTCAGGCACTAGCACCCCCACCCCTATTGCCCACGGCACCTACAGCTCCGCCCCTATTGCCTACACCCCCTGTCCGTCGGGAGGATAAGGGTAAGGGCCCTCTCATTGGAGAGAGTAGTAGGTCCCGTCTATAGTGTTTCCATTATCATGGGTTTGGCCACTTTGCCAACCAATGTCCCACTCGTATCACACTAGCCCAAGGGGTTGGAGAACCCTCACCTTCTGGGCTTGTGATTGTCGACTATGAGGCCGATCCAGGACTCGCCGATGAGTATGAAGCTCAGGAGTCTATCGATGCTCAGGATGCGGCCGCTTAGTGGGGTTGATGTTACCACCACCTTAAGTCTAGGGTCATGCATGAGTCAGTGTGTTTCTTCTTTGTGTGGTTTGTTTGTGTGGCTTGTTTGTGTGGTTTGCATACATGTGTTAGTGCATGGTGAGTCTGCATGTGTCTTGTGCAAGCTCGTTGTCAGTCTCTTATGAGTGAGAGGCGAGTGGACTCGCTCGATGAGTATGAGATCAGTTCTACATCTATGCCCCGGATCTAGTCACCTACAGGGACCCAGCGGTGATTCCTAGTGAGTCTTCGAGCCGCCTCCTTCCCCTTGAGAGTGACCCCACCCCGGAGTGTGCCACCACTAGTCTCTTCCCATAGCAGCATGCGCATATCGAGTATGTACGGAATGAGCAGGTGACGATCACTTGGAGTGGAGCGTACCCGCGCTACTTGGTATGGTGACGGATCCGCCGGAGCTACTCGAGCAATCACCCCCTTTACTCGACGGGGTCGAGTTCTTCCCACTCGGGGAGAATTGATGGGGACATCGAAGCAAGACCACTCATATTTTATTTGCATTTATGTCTTTTTATATTTGTATGTATACCCTTGTGTTATATGGGTACACAATTATGAGTCTTACTGGGTTTTTGTGCAAAATGACAGTAGGACCAGCAAGGGGGCCCTCACTCCTTCCTCATTGGTCCATGTGGCACCATTTGGGTCCATGTGGGGCTAGTCAAAGTCCTAGGTGACATCTAGAAGGTCAATTGGACACATGGGAGACAAGTGGATTAAAATTTCAAAGGAGGCCACCTACCTTTACCTACCCATGTCCCCTTGGTCAAGGGGGCGCCCCCTCCATTTTTATTTTTGGAAAATATGCTATTAGAACTAATTAGTTTTAAACCTTGTATACCCCTCCCAACCCTAGATCTGAGGGCATTAGTGGTCATTTTCCATTTATTATATAAGGCATGTAATTTCCATTTGTTAGAATTAATGAGAAGAAAAAAACTTATGTAAGCTTGGAGCTGGTGCGCCCCTCCCCTCTCTCCTCTGGTTTCCCTTCTCCATCCTCTGCATTTCAGAGTTGTGAACCCTTCTATCTTAGCCCCTCCACCTCTGATTTCATTCTGTGCCGCCGCCGCCGCCGTTCGTGCCGCCATCGAGCCGTCGCGAAGCCGCTTCTGAAGTTCTGTCCAAGGGTCTATTTGGCTGGATAGAGTCCCACTCCGGGAATTTTAACTCCCAGCTTGGACCTCATCTGGTGTTGAGATTTTCAGGGTTGGTTCCTATCCTGATTAACACCCTCCAGGAAACAAATCACGTCATTTAGACTTCGTTTTATATTTTTCCATTTTTGTGTCTTTCTGTCTTCCTGATCTGTCCCTTTTCAGATCTGTGTAGCAGAAGTTCGGTTCTTCCACATTTTTATCCCCTTTTTAATTTTTGTTGGAATCCCCAAATTTATTGGATGTTCTGTCCACAATCCCCTTTCTCCACAAATTTTCTCTGAATTTCAAAACCCCTCTACCTATTTTTAGAAATTGAGTCTTCTGCCCAAATTCAGATCTGTCTCTACTGTCCAGATCCGACCCCGAGTCAGTATAAAATCGCCACAAAATCGAAACTTCCACCAAATCTTGCATAAGATATATCCCCATTTTCCTATCTTTGGCCTACACAACTTTCATGAAGAACTCATCTTCTTAATCGAAGGTCTACATTGCAGTCAACGCCAACTCTTAGGAAAACTTGGTTCTACCCTGAGTTTTCAGATCCTGTGAGCCAGTAGCTTAAAAATTGGATAAAGGCCATCAACGGGAAATTAAAATTTATTTCTCTGGCTATAGATTGAAGGATTTCAAGTCAGATTTCCATCGGTACCTCTTGTGCGTCGATCTGACGTCGGGAGTGACCACAGCAGCAGATCTCGCCGGGTCGCGCGCTACAAAATAGAACTGCAGATCCGTGGCCAGCAACTCCGGCGAGTGGAGATCGGAGCCGCCCGGCCTCCGGCCGGCAAACCAGCATACCACCGTCCCAGGGAGCACCCCTCCAGGCGTCCCTACCACAGTGGTGCCACCCCGGTCCCACACGGCCCCTCGGACCAGCACGTGGGTCCCACGGTCGCGAGTACGAGTGCCGCCGAAGCTACACAAGAAGCTGCCCGTCAACCCGAACCCGTTACTCCCGGGCTCCATTGTGTCACCCTTTACCTCCCTACGTGGAGTGGGCAGTCATATTCATTGCTGTAAATTGATTACTTGTTATTCCGGGAGTACCAATTCGGCCGGGGTCGTCTTCCCCACGCCGAGAGCGTGGAGGTATCGTGTTCGCTCCCTTGACTTGACATTTTACTTTATTCGTATATGCTTTATATGCCGCTGCTAGAGAGCATGCTAGGATCGTAGCCCTCTTTACTTTTATATCATCGTTGCTGCGAGAGAGAGAGAGATAGCGTCCCGTGACCCGATCCGGACACAAGAGAGAGCCGACCACCCTAGCTCACTGCCGGTTTCTCAACCGTGCACGTCCGACGCTTCCCTCGCTAAGGGATGATCGCGAGTTTGCTTAGAGTCCGAGGGTGCATTCCCAATTGGAGTCGAGTCCGTGGTCTGTCCCGCATCAGGAGGTTGCCCACGGACCTGCGGAGGGTTCCACAGCTGGTGGAAGTACACCGCTAGCGCGGGGTCCTGAGCTTGCGGGATGTGCTACTTTTTACACATTTCCCTGATGTGCTTCGGCATGTCGTCCATCTCCTGGACTAGCTCCGGCACCACATCGACGGAAGTATCCCAGCCGAAGTCATCTTTAGGAGGGCACGGTGGGACTAGGTCACCTTTGTAAAAGATAATTGGCTTGTCCCTTTTTTTGCCCTTATTGCTCCTTCTTTTTCACTGATAGGAGACTGTGAAGGTCTTCAGCTGCTCCACTTCATACTCTTCCCGTTGGGACGAGAGCTGGAGGCACTTCGGCGGTAAGGAGATGCTTCGGTCAATGACCTGGCTGATGAGGTTGGCTTCGAAGTCAACACTCCGCCTTTCTGATTGAGCCTACTTGGAGGTGGCCTGGAGGCTTAGCCTGTGCAGTTTTACCATGTCTTGGTTGACAGTGAACAACTGCCCTTCCTCGACTTCATGGTCCACTTTTTGCTTCCCTTTATCTTTTATAGGCTCGGGGATTGCTAAAGTGGGCTTCCCAAAATAAAGTGAAGCATCGGCCAGATGGCACTCATTGGGGTGGAACGGGGTCTGATCTGTAAAGACCGTATGTTGCTCCCCTTCCTTGGCATATTTAATGCACTAGTGCAAAGTTGAAGGGACGATTCAATTCTCATGGAGCCAGGGTCTTCCAAGTAGCACCTTGTAGGATGTGTTGGCGTTGATGATATAAAATGTTGCTTGGGTGACAAAATCGCCCAACGTAAGCTTGACTTCAACTCGACCAAGCGCCTCTTCAGATTTCTGATTGAATCATGAAATTTGGACCGCGCTCACCTTGTGTAAATAAGGTGCCAAGTATAGAGACTTGAAAGTCTTCAAAGGCATGATGTTGACGGTTGCTCCAGCGTCAACCAAGATGCGATTCACGTCATGTCCATTGATCATCCCCCTCATATATAAGGGGCGATTATGGCACGGAGAGGACAACAACATGTCTTTGTCCATGAAGGAGATGTTAGCTGTGAGTGCCTCGTATGCCTGAGCCCGCAATTCTGCAACATGGGCTTCATAGGCCTCCGGATCTTAGAGTATCTTGATGAGAGCCTCCCTTAAATCTTTGCTCCAGGCGATGGCTTCTCAAATGGTAACGTTTATTGGAAACCGCTTCATGTGATGGTTGATTTTGCGATTCGCCCGAGCACGAGTCTTGTCAAATGGTGGGATGATCTCTACCAGAGTCTCCGGTGCCTGACGAGGCTTCTCCCGCTTAAGAGGGCGCTGCTCCCCATCCTGATCCTCCGCATTTTCTTAGAACAGCGGAGCCAGAGATTTCTCCGGGGGTGGCAAAGGCTCATCATGCTGGTCTTCATTGGAAGGACCTGGTGGGCTTGCGGGCTCGACTCTGTTGGAGGGGCCAGCCTGCTCCGACGTCTCCTCGCGCACTAGCGACTTGGTTGACTCCTCTTATTCATCAGAAGAGGCGATTATAAAAGGGACGCCACCCGGCTTAGCCGCTAAGGCGGGGCCTGAAACCTCTGAGGGGCTGAGGATAAAAGCGATTCCCCGAACTTGGATTTCTGGGATAGGACACAGCTTCTCCCCTCTAAATATTATGACCCGATTGAGAGTCTGGGGACTTTAACGTCCCCGTCCTCATCCTCGGCCATGTCCCCGGCCATTTCTTGCCGAGCGACGTTGATATGTTACGATAGGAGCCTTGCCTCTAGTGCTATCAGTCGCGGGAGAATAAATATTGTCGGGCGGCTGAATCGCCACCATGTTGCAGGAGAGCTCTTGCAGCATTTCCTTGAGCATCTTGACTGTGAGCTCCTCATCTTTGTAGAATAAGGAGAACTCCTCCGGGATTGGGAACTCCTCACCCTCTTCTAGACAGTGAGCCATATCTCGGAGCCATTGAAGAAGTCGGGCTTTACGCCCAAACTTGTCCCAGGGAATATATTTGTCTAGAGTGACAACCCTGGTGGGACGAGGGGGAGTATACTCTTCCAGCTCATCTATGAGCTTTTGAAGTCTTTGTAAAGGAGTTGACTCCTTAGGAGCTTCCATAGCTGCTGCTTGCTCAGCTTGCTTCTTCAACCTCCTCTTCAACTTCTTTCTACGGTTCTTCTCCTGCTTCTTTTGGCGTGTCGCCTCTTGAGAAGAGAGAGGACTTTGCTTTGGAGGTGGGACTTGTTTACCCCCAGAATTTTGCCTTTTGCTCTGGGTCGTCTCCTTAGGAGCTTTAGTGCCACGGCTCTTTTTGGAAGTGACCTTAGTCTAGTTGGCCTCTTTTGGTTGCACCTGGAAGGTGGCATTGATTGCCTGAGCAATTATTTTCGGAGGCAACTCCTGGAACTCTGCCAATCCACAGTGGGGCCCTTGGGGGCATTGCAACTCCACCGATTCTGCTATGATGGGCACCTTCGCAAGCTCAAGATGTTGAGACCTTTCTACAATTGGCAGCATTGCTGGCTTGACAGGAGCTTTGACCGGAGGCTCCCTCACCTTCGCCTTGCTTTTATCGTCTGGCGGAGGGTTTCCCTTTATGACAATGCTAGGTTGGCCTGGCCTGGATAGAGGTTTGGAACCCTCCCCTTTGGCCTGGCTTTCTGGGCTCCGAGCCTTAGACCCTTCGCACCTAGCCTTGCCTTTGGGGTTTGGTTGAGGATTACCGCTGCCCGTAGACTTGTCCGGTTGGACTTGTTGAGAGGTGGGTTTGATCCCACACAGCTTGGTCTACTCTTATTGAACTTGCTGGAGAATCTTCTTAGCGGCCTCTTTAAGACGCCGCCTAGTCATAGAGTTCCCCTACGCATCATCTCCCCTCTTTGGATGAGGACTTCAATACAATCTTGCACTTCCGAGAATTCCCGAGTGGGTGAGACACCCTGGCATGATATTTGCTGTAGTGGGGGTGGCTCTTGGCCGTCTCATTGTAGTAAGACAGCGGATCATGTGTCAGCACCCGACCATCTTCCAGGAGCTTGTCAAAGATTTTCTCAGTATCCTCCTTGGGGAAAGAACACTGATGAGAGGGTCGCCACCCTGGGGACCACAGTGTGGATTTAGGTGGCTGGGAATTGACTCCCTGGGAACTGACTCCCTCTTCCTGTGGCTCTGGGAGTTGGAAAGCTGCTGCAGCATGTATGGCATTGACGGAGAAGTGCAAACTCTCCGGTACATGCGGCTGTGGTGGATCAACCAGGAATTCACCCATGTTAACCCTCCCTTGCCTGATTAAGTCCTCAGCGATGTCCTTAAAAGGCTCGCAGTTGTGGATGATATGGCCTATCACTTCATGGTATGGGCAGTAGCCCTGATGAAATGCAACACCTAGTGTCTACTCCATTGGCGATGGGCTTATCAGTCCTGCTCGCTGGCATGCGAAGAAGATGTTTGGGGTTTTCTCCCAAGGGAAGTATAACTTTTATGGCTGCTCAACTTGAAGAGGAGCCTCCTCGCCTTCCGGTGGGTCCTCCTCATCTTCATATGAATCTGAGGATTCCTTGGAAAGCTAGCCCCTGGGGAGAGCATGGCCGGTAGGTGATACACCTGCCTCCCGTATGTAGGTTGGAGCTAACCCCCTGGCGAACGGGCCAAAGGGGACGGTGGACAATTGTTGATCAATGCTCTCCAAGAACTGCAGCAGACGACTCTGTTCCAGTTGCAACTATTGGATTTCCCCTCGGATCCTCCGAATAGCCCTCCGCAGCACTAGACATTCCGGGAGTGAAGGATGGGCGGCTCTGGGACTGCCATTGGGTGTTGTGCCCCTTGTGCTTTGTTGATGATGTGATGTGTTAATGATAACAACATGAATGAGTCACCACATTGTCTTGAATATGTCTGACCTTTTCTGTGGGAGATTACATAAGTGTGCCATGTCTGAATTGTGAAGAACGCATGTGTATGCTTGAGTCATGCTGTGATATATTGGCTTGTGCTTGCTTTCTGTTCTTGATTTCTGTTCTGTGCATTGCTTCTCTGCTGATATGTTCATACATTGTCTTAGGCTAAGTCTATACAGACTTTAGCAACATATAGCATCTCATTTAGTATCTCATTCAGCATATAAGGCAAAGTCTACACATTGGCTAAGTGTGTACATCGCTTACATTTCTTGAGATCAAGTCCATACGTTGCACTGTTTCTTCAAGTCCATACAGTGGCAAAGTCTGGACATTGTGCTTTGAAGATCATCAAGTCCATACATCGTAAAAGTCTATACACTCCTCTTAGCCTTAGCATCTGTTTTGAAGTCCATACATTGGTCTACAGTTCAAGTCTGTACAGCGTTACGTCTCTTTGGAAAGTCTGTACAGCGTCAAGTCTGCACATTGGGGTTTCACGAGAAGTCTACACATTGGTCTCCACCTGAAGTCTATACATTGGCTAAGGGTCTTCAAGTCCATACACAGTCGTCTGATGCATATTGATTAACAGGAAATCTGCTATGAGGTAGTACATTGTATGTCCGTACTGTTTCTGTCATACTTCATGCTGTTTGTGTTTTCAACACGCCGTGTCGTCCCTTCGTACCTCGTGTTGTTTTTAAGTGTCTGTTGTTGATTGTCTTCGTGCTGTTTACTGAAGCAGCTCGAATTGTTCTAATATACTTCGAGTCGTTTTTCCTGTGAACCTCGTGTCGTTTTCTTCAGTATCTAGTTGCTCATCTCGTGTCATCCTCTTTATGTTTGCTCTTGTATTTTCGTGTCACTTACTGTAGTTACTCGAATCGTCTTCCTGCCTTCACTGTTTAATCGCGTGTCGTTGTAGCCGTTCATGTCTTCTGTCTTCGTGTTGATTTTACTTCGTGCACTCTTCTCTAAGTTCAAGCCCGTGTCTGTGCTGTCTCCATGTCGTCCTTAGTTCGAGTCGGTTCTTTGTTATTTCCGTCTTCGTGTTGTTCTTCCTAGACCTCGTGTCTTTCTTGTGTTGAAACCACACTTCGTGTTGGTTTCTATTTTTCATCTTCGTGTTGTGGTCAGCTCGTGTCGTTCTCTTTGCTATTTGTTATGTCGAGTTGCTTTTTACTTCGTGTCGTTTTCTCTGTAGTGTTAAGCGTTATTAGTATGTATCTCGTGTCGGTCTCTTCGTAGTGTTTGTTTTGTTACAGTGACACTTCGTGTCGTTCTCGTTTTACCTCGTGCTGTTTTCATCTGACCTCGTGTCATGCTCTCCTTGTCTCGTACTGTAGTAATCTTGTGTTCTCGTGTCATTTACTGTAGCTACTCGAGTCATATTCCTGCTTTCTTTGTTTTATCACGTGTCGTTTCACCTCATGTCGTTCTCTCTGCTGTTTATTATGTCGTGTTGTTTCTTTGTATTCGTGTCTTTCGTGTTATTCTTGTGTTTATGACCTCGTGTCGTTCTCTGTGTAGTACTTGTTTTGTCACCTTTGAACCTCGTGTCGTTCTATGTGTAGTGTTTGTTTTGTCACCACTGTATCTCGTGTCGTCCTCAGTGCAGTGCACCTCTTGTTGTTTCTATACACCTCGTGCAGTTTTAGGTTCTGGTGCCCTGAGTTTTAATCGTGTTAATTCCTTGCAGGAGAAGAAGAAGGTGGTCCGAGGAAATATTCCCGAGTGACTGGCAGCACGTGATCCGAGGCTGAAATGAAGCCTGCTGAGAGACTGCCACGTGGTCCGAATACTTAGGGCTGGAAATGTGGAGGTCACACGTCGGGGGTGATGCTGCTGCTGCTGCTATATATATGGGTCTTCATCCTCTGAAGAAATTATCGAAGAAAAAGCCTTGAGAGTAGAAAGCCCTTCGATCCAGAAGAAAAGAAGAGAGTAGAGAAGAGAGTGAGAGTGAGAGCAGAAGAAGAAAAAGAGAGAGAGATAGTGCCAGTGAGAAGAGAAGAAGAAGAAAAAGAAGAGTGGTAGAGTGAGAGAAGCTGCAGAAGTAAAAAGAGAAAGAGAGAGAGCTCGCGAGTGAGAGAAGGAAGCAGAGAAGAAAAGGAAGAGAAAGAAGAAGAGAGAACGAGAGATGGGAAGCTTCATCTGAAGACTTGTTCCTACTGGACCGTGGATCAGATCCAGGCCAGTCAGCTCCATTGAGAGCCACATTTGTGTTTTCATCTTTTACAGCTTTCTGATTGCTGTGTTATTTTCGTTTATTGTTTTTCCTTTGTTTTTCTGATTATCTTTGGTCTTCCGATTGCCCTGTTGGGGATCGGGTTCCTCCTGTTGATTGAGGAGAAGGGAGATCTGATCTCCGGGTTGCAAGTGATAGGTTGTCACTTGTGGGTTCCCTCTGGTTAGAGGAAGGGAGGCTAGCCCTCCGGTTCTGGGCTTGTGGTTGCAAGTCCAGGTGTCCCTCCGGTTGGGAGGAAGAGAGGTCTTCGACCTCTGGTTTGCTGGTGACTGGAAGTCACCGGTTGGTTCCCTCCTGGTCTGGAGGAAGAGAGACTTCGGTCTCTGGTTTCCAAGTGGCTGAAAGTCACTTGGGGTGTCCCTCCGGTTGGGAGGAAGAGGGGAGCGTGTTCCCCTGGTCAAGCTGTTTGGCAGCATTTGTTGCAGACTGAGTCTGCGGTTTCTAGCGTGAGCTAGTGGAATCCTCACTCCGGTTGGGAGTGAGGGGTGGATGTAGGTCTGGAGGACCGAACCACCTAAAAATCTATTGAGCAGTGGTTTGATTGCTTGAGTTGCTTCCGCTAGATGCTTGAATAGGCACGCTCCATCTGCTTGTTATTTTGTTTAATCGAATTTGCTTAATTCCGGAACTTGCCTAGCATCTGAGTTTTTGAATTGGGTATTATTCGTAGTAGGATACATTCACCCCCCTCTGTATCCGGGCATAGCACCCTAACAGTTGGTATCAGAGCGTGTGTCTGCATACAAGGTCCAACGACCTGCAGATTCGATCTCTGGTTTTCGGTGCTAATTTGCTTTTAGTGCATCAATATTCCTGTTGCATTGAATTTATCTGCTATTTGCCTCAATGGCTTGTCCACCCGTCTTCAGTGGTTTTGATTTCAACCAGTGGCACAGTGCCTTACGTGCTTATGTTAAATCTGCTGATCCAGACCTGTGGAAAGTGATTTCACATGGTCCTCATAAATTGCCAAAGAAAAAGTCCAAATGGACTGACAGTCACGAAGCAATGCATGAGGAGAATCAGACAGCTATAAATCTGATGAAAGCAGCCACTGACAAAGCCTTTCACTCATGCTTCCTTGATTGCAGATCTGCAAGGGATATGTTGGAAATGATGAAGAGAGCCGGGAAAGGAAATCAAACAAGCTGCATGATGGCCAACAGAAGCGATCAAGGCAGCAATCAAACTGAAGAAGATGATGATGATGAGGTAAATCTCTTCGAGAATTTCTCTCTAGAAGATTGGGAGAATGCTTATGCTGAATTATTTGAATCTCATGAGCTGTTAAGAAAACAGTATAAGAAATTGAAGAAGGGTACTGGTTTAGATAGTTCAAGCTTTCCTTGTAGAAATTGTGTTGAATTGAAAAATATTCATGATGCTTGTATGTCTGACTTTCAAATACTGAAGAAACAAGTTTCACTATTGAAAACTGAAAATCAAGAACATATAAATGTGATATCTGAACTCAAAGAAAAATTGAACTCAGATAATGATAATCAGACTGTTGTTAACTATCATGACCAGTATGAAAAATTGCTGAAAAACTTTGAAAGTGTAAACTCAGATTTAAACAAGCTGAGATCCGAAAATGATTCCCTGAGAACATCTGCTAATAAAAATGATAACAAATTTGAGAAACTCAAGCAGGAGAAAAACTTGCTTGCTGAAAAACTGGAAGCCATCAAATCTGTGAATGTGGAATTACAGAAAAACATTGAAAAGAAGGAAAAAGATTTGAAGGAATTCAAGGCTGAAAGAAAACTTGAAATTAACTCAGAAGATCAGACTCTAATAAATGAGTTAATTCAGAATGACAAGCTTAAGGAAGAAAATGAAAAATTAAAAATGTTGAATTCCACTATGTCAGAGAGACTTCTAGCTTTGGAAAGAGGAAAAAGTATTTGTGTTGAAGATTCTAATAAACTGAGCAATCTGGAACAGGAAATTGAAAAATACAAAACTGCTAACAATGTGTTAACTGAATGTGTGAATTGCAGTGAACAAGAGATTGCCAGTTATGAGCTACATATTTCTCTTTGGAAGATGAAATTCAGGATTTGAAAGTCTCTTTGTCAAAATTTGTTGATGGGCAAGAAAACCTAGACAAGCTGCTAGGTGTAAAAGTCAATGTCAAAAGGGAAGGGTTGGGCTACAATAATCTAAATAAAAAGGCTTTGCAGAACAAAGTAATGACATCCTTTGTAAATGCCTCAAACGTAGCCACAACATCAAAAGACAAACAGCCCATTGTTCAGAAAATACTGGGAACAAAGATTATTTTTAAGAAAGAAGGACTGGGTTACAGTCCAGTCATGAGGAAGGCTGATGGAGCCAACCTGAAAACTGTCTTTGTTAAATCCTCTGAACAGGAGAAGCCTTCTACTTCATCTCCAACTCAGTACAAGGCTAAGAAAATAGGAAAACAGGATAAAAATCAGAAAAGGACTGTAAATCAGAAAATAAATGAAAAGGGTTCATCAGTGCATATTGATCACAGTCCTCATACACATTCACAAGCATCCAAAAAGAAAATGATCTGTCATTACTGTCATAAATTTGGACATCTGATGCATGAGTGTAAGCTGATGGAGAAGGATGATAAGAATGCTAGGAGATCTCATGATAAAAATCCTTCACCTCAGAAAAGGAGTGTCACATGTTCTAATTGTGGCAAATTAGGACACTCAATTGCTCATTGCTGGTTTGTTAGGGGTAAGAAAACATTTTATTCATATCATGCTAAATTCTCTACAAACCAATATGTTCTTAATGAAAACAAATCTGTTTCAATGAACCAGCATATCATCTGTTTTAACTGTAACAAAATGGGTCACAAGACCTCTGAATGCTGGTTAGGCTCTTTTAAAAGAAATTCTATTTCATGCTTTGAATGTGGAAAGCATGGCCACAGGGCCATTGATTGTTGGCATGCTCAGGGTAGAAAATTCAATTCTAAAACTGTTAAATTCCCTGCCATTAACAGAAAGTCTTCTGCATGCTATCACTGTGGGAAGTATGGCCACACAGTCAAGGACTGTTGGCATGCCCAAGGAGGCTATGGCAATAATGAACTCAATTTTAAAAAGAATGCCTCTTATTGCTCTCACTGTGGAAAGCATGGCCATGCAGTCAAGGACTGCTGGTATGCTCAGGGAAAACATCTTAATTCCAAATTTGATAAATTTCCTGAAAATAGAAATTTTCTTGGCAGAAATGAACCTATTTTTACAGAAAAGATTCTTGTATGTTTTGAATGTGAAAAACCTGGCCACAGAGCTTCTGAATGCTTGGGGGCAGGCAATGCTAAATCAAAACCTCATGCAAGTAACAAAAATTTTCATACAAATTCACATAGATTCCATGATGATAATAATGTCCACAAAAATAATTCAAGGTTTGCTACATCATGTAGAGATTGTGGAAAATTTGGTCATCTCATGGATAACTGTTACCTGATGGATCATGATGATAATACTGCTAAGAAATTATTTAGAACACCTGTTAGGGCTTATACAGGACCCAAGGCAGCTTGGGTTCTTGCAAGATCAAATTGATTGACTTGCTGCAAGTGTGCCTTGGAAGGAGAAATAAAAGGGGTTAACCAAGGCACTCAAAAGGAAAACCCCAGGACTCAATTCAGGTCAGTTCTGAAATCTGTTTTAAATTCATTATCTGAATTTGTGAGTATGAAAAAAAAAATTGAATTTCATGTTGATCTGCTTGTCTGAATTTTGATGATCTCTTCACTGAATTCAATTCTGAATATATTTGATGCTCTTCTCATGCTGTTGTTTGCACTAAATGAATAAGATGCTAGATGCACTGCATTTTGCACTAAGCTAAACGGTTCTTTAATGTATACAGTCAATGCATGTGTCAAATGTCTACACACATCATTTGCATGACTGTCAATGAAGTTGTTCAATGCATGTAGGACTGCGTTATGTTGCATAGCATTCAATGTTGAGTCTTTGCATGTCTCTGCATACATATAGTGCATTGCATTTCCTTACATTGAAAATGCCAAAAAGGGAGTTTGAATGCATATTGTGAGGGGGAGTCATTGCATTGCATATAGGTTGTCAAATACATACATAGGTCAGAACTCATTGTATATCCTCTCTTACTCATTTTGTTGACAAACCTTAATCATATTCTGAAAACTTTGAGCTTCACAATCTCTCTTAACAATTGGTATTTCTACTATCAATTTGGTATCATTTGGCTTCAGAATTCTATCAGTCTTTCATGAAGATTTCAATGGGCTATCTCGATCATAAATCTGAAAACTCTTGAACTAGAAATCTTCTATTATACGTTTTTATGAATATCTGAAATAACTCAGATGGTTTAAGTTTAATGTATTCAATGAGTTTGGCTTTAAAATCTCTTAAAAATATCTGAAGCATGTTTAATAAACCTTAACCATCTGTTTCATGCTATGTCTTGTAAAATCTTCTGAAATCTGCACTTTTTTAATATATGACTTTAATTGGTTAAGTACATGAAACTATTATTGATTTGAAGCAAATGAATGTCTCTGAAATGTCGAAAGGGTAATATCTGTCAGAGAAATGACATTGGTCACTGAGAAACACATGTCCGAAGGACTGTGTCATGAGGTGCCTTAGTTGACTCTGATTAAGAATTCATTGAAATTCAGGAAGAGCAATGGCATGCACACTGAGAAATACAACTCACTCATCAAGAAATGATTTGGAGTGTGTCATGATGTGTAAATGCTATCTCTGTTCATATATAGTATGACAGTTAGTCACACTAAGTGCTTAGGGATATTGGCCTCTGATCAAGGTATATCCTCTAGTTACAATGTGTGAACTGAACTAGAGTGCTCGTAAAATTTGTAGCATGGAAAATTGTTGAACAAATTGAAATATCTGTATATTGATGCTAAAATCAAAATTGCTACAACCCTAGACAAAATCATATGACTTCATAATTGCTTGACTTCAATACTAGTGCATGTAATTCTGAAAGAAGTCAATAGATTTGATTGTGTAAGAGAAAGGGAGATTAATCAAGATAAATATGAGGGCTTGGTTCATCTTTATTAAAACATGGTTTTAGATATCAATACAGAATTTTATTGATAAACTCTGCATACATCATGTTTAAACCATACTGTTCAAAAGGCTCATTCATAAGTCCCTATAATGGAAGACCTTGAAAAATTATGTTTTGGATTTATGAGATTGATATCTCTTTGAAAATCTTTCTGCTCACTTTCCTTAGATCATTGACCTGAATTTCTCCTTGTCTGCCCCTGTGGTCTCCTTATCATCTATCTCATAAGATTCCACTTATTGAGGGGGAGCTTCCATGTCATGCATCACTTGCATATCAAGTGGCATCTATTCAGGGGGAGCATTCCTTGTCATACTGAATCATGTTTATATCATTTGTGACATTGCATTCAAATCCCTCATGATCAGATTTATACATGATCAACAAAAATTGTATAGTCAACTCCTTTCTTATCAGTTGACTGATTCCATCTGCATTTTTCTGACCATACAAATGTGAGGTGCCACTCCCATTATTACCTTGTTCACTTGCAGCCTTCTGAACCTCAGAATCTTTTTTATGGTGGATTTCAGATTGATTCCTGAGATGTATTTCTCTCTACACTGTTGGAATCTTCCATCGTGTTCTGCAATAAGTTCTGATTCTGTGGTATCTTCACCAGAATTCAGATTCTCTGTAATGGCTGATTTCAGATTGATTTATTGGATAACTAGAGTCCATTCCTGTGCCTCAGGGGGAGTTATGGTTTATTTTCATCTAAGGGGAGAGTAGTCAATCATGCATGTTGATAGGGGGAGAACTGTTTCATGGTCATAAGGGAGATCTTCATTTTAAAGAACCTTGACTCAGTCTCTGCATTGTTGTGCTGCATTTGACTATCAAACCATCTCCCTTCTTTTTGATTATGTCAAAGGGGGAGAATAGTTTGATGAGTCAGTGTGACTCATTATGTTGCCATCATCAAAAAGGGGGAGATTGTTGTGCCCCTTGTGCTTTGTTGATGATGTGATGTTTTAATGATAGCAACATGAATGAGTCACCACATTGTCTTGAATATGTCTGACCTTTTCTGTGGGAGATTGCATAAGTGTGCCATGTCTGAATTGTGAAGAACGCATGTGTATGCTTGAGTCATGCTGTGATATATTGGCTTGTGCTTGCTTTCTGTTCTTGATTTCTGTTCTGTGCATTGCTTCTCTGCTGATATGTTCATACATTGTCTTAGGCTAAGTCTATACAGACTTTAGCAACATATAGCATCTCATTTAGTATCTCATTCAACATCTAAGGCAAAGTCTACACATTGGCTAAGTGTGTACATCGCTTACATTTCTTGAGATCAAGTCCATACGTTGCACTGTTTCTTCAAGTCCATACAGTGGCAAAGTCTGGACATTGTGCTTTGAAGATCATCAAGTCCATACATCGTGAAAGTCTATACACTCCTCTTAGCCTTAGCATCTGTTTTGAAGTCCATACATTGGTCTTCAGTTCAAGTCTGTACAGCGTTACGTTCTCTTTGGAAAGTCTGTACAGCGTCAAGTCTGCACATTGGGCTTTCACGTGAAGTCTACACATCGGTCTCTACTTCAAAGTCTATACATTGGCTAAGGGTCTTCAAGTCCATACACAGTCGTCTGATGCATATTGATTAACAGGAAATTTGCTATGAGGTAGTACATTGTATGTCCGTACTGTTTCTGTCATACTTCATGCTGTTTGTGTTTTCAACACGCCGTGTCGTCCCTTCTTACCTCGTGTTGTTTTAAGTGTCTGTTGTTGATTGTCTTCGTTCGGTTTACTGAAGCAGCTCGAATTGTTCTAATATACTTCGAGTCATTTTTCCTGTGAACCTCGTGTCGTTTTCTTCAGTATCTAGTTGCTCATCTCGTGTCATCCTCTTTATGTTTGCTCTTGTATTTTCGTGTCACTTACTGTAGTTACTCGAATCGTCTTCCTGCCTTCACTGTTTAATCGCGTGTCGTTGTAGCCGTTCATGTCCTCTGTCTTCGTGTTGATTTTACTTCGTGCACTCTTCTCTAAGTTCAAGCCCGTGTCTGTGCTGTCTCCATGTCGTCCTTAGTTCGAGTCGGTTCTTTGTTATTTCCGTCTTATTGTTGTTCTTCCTAGACCTCGTGTCTTTCGTGTGTTGAAACCACACTTCGTGTTGGTTTCTGTTTTTCGTCTTCGTGTTATGGTCAGCTCGTGTCGTTCTCTTTGCTATTTGTTATGTTGAGTTGCTTTTTACTTCGTGTCATTTTCTTTGTAGTGTTAAGCGTTATTAGTTTGTATCTCGTGTCGGTCTCTTCGTAGTGTTTGTTTTATTACAGTGACACTTCGTGTCGTTCTCGTTTTACCTCCTGCTGTTTTCATCTGACCTCGTGTCATGCTCTCCTTGTCTCGTACTGTAGTAATCTTGTGTTCTCGTGTCATTTACTGTAGCTACTCGAGTCATATTCCTGCTTTCTTTGTTTTATCACGTGTCGTTTCACCTCATGTCGTTCTCTCTGCTTTTTATTATGTCGTGTTGTTTCTTTGTATCCGTGTCTTCGTGTTATTCTTGTGTTTATGACCTCGTGTCGTTCTCTGTGTAGTACTTGTTTTGTCACCTTTTAACCTCGTGTCGTTCTATATGTAGTGTTTGTTTTGTCACCACTGTATCTCGTGTCGTCCTCAGTGCAGTGCACCTCTTGTTGTTTCTATACACCTCGTGCAGTTTTAGGTTCTGGTGCCCTGAGTTTTAATCGTGTTAATTCCTTGCAGGAGAAGAAGAAGGTGGTCCGAGGAAATATTCCCGAGTGACTGGCAGCACGTGATCCGAGGCTGAAATGAAGCCTGCTGAGAGACTGCCACGTGGTCCGAATACTTAGGGCTGGAAATGTGGAGGTCACACGTCGGGGGTGATGCTGCTGCGGCTGCTATATATATGGGTCTTCATCCTCTGAAGAAATTATCGAAGAAAAAGCCTTGAGAGTAGAAAGCCCTTCGATCCAGAAGAAAAGAAGAGAGTAGAGAAGAGAGTGAGAGTGAGAGTAGAAGAAGAAAAAGAGAGAGAGATAGTGCCAGTGAGAAGAGAAGAAGAAGAAAAAAAAGAGTGGTAGAGTGAGAGAAGCTGCAGAAGTAAAAAGAGAAAGAGAGAGAGCTCGCGAGTGAGAGAAGGAAGCAGAGAAGAAAAGGAAGAGAAAGAAGAAGAGAGAACGAGAGATGGGAAGCTTCATCTGAAGACTTGTTCCTACTGGACCGTGGATCAGATCCAGGCCAGTCAGCTCCATTGAGAGCCACATTTGTGTTTTCATCTTTTACAGCTTTCTGTTTGCTGTGTTATTTTCGTTTATTATTTTTCCTTTGTTTTTCTGATTATCTTTGGTCTTCCGATTGCCCTGTTGGGGATCGGGTTCCTCCTGTTGATTGAGGAGAAGGGAGATCTGATCTCCGGGTTGCAAGTGATAGGTTGTCACTTGTGGGTTCCCTCTGGTCAGAGGAAGGGAGGCTAGCCCTCCGTATCTGGGCTTGTGGTTGCAAGTCCAGGTGTCCCTCCGGTTGGGAGGAAGAGAGGTCTTCGACCTCTGGTTTGCTGGTGACTGGAAGTCACCGGTTGGTTCCCTCCTGGTCTGGAGGAAGAGAGACTTCGGTCTCTGGTTTCCAAGTGGCTGAAAGTCACTTGGGGTGTCCCTCCGGTTGGGAGGAAGAGGGGAGCGTGTTCCCCTGGTCAAGCTGTTTGGCAGCATTTGTTGCAGACTGAGTCTGCGGTTTCTACCGTGAGCTAGTGGAATCCTCACTCCGGTTGGGAGTGAGGGGTGGATGTAGGTTTGGAGGACCGAACCACCAAAAAATCTATTGAGCAGTGGTTTGATTACTTGAGTTGCTTCCGCTAGATGCTTGAATAGGCACGCTCCATCTGCTTGTTATTTTGTTTAATCGAATTTGCTTAATTCTGGAACTTGCCTAGCATCTGAGTTTTTGAATTGGGCATTATTCGTAGTAGGATACATTCACCCCCCTCTGTATCCGGGCATAGCACCCTAACATTGGGCTGTTGACTTGAAGGCCCGGCCTTGGAAGCATTGGAGCTCGAAGCCATGGCCACCATATAGACCACATTAGCCGACCGGTTCGATCGACTCCAAGCATAGGGTTGTGGCGGGTCGACTGCATGGCCCAACATATTTACTAAGCCCTTGTGAATGAGCTCTTCCGCTATATTCTTGAAAACATAGCAATCCTCGATGGTGTGACCCAACCTTCGGTGATACACACAATAGGTAGGGTCATCTGTCTTATCCACCTCTGAGGGCTTCCGCGGATCCGGTAGGGTGATGAGCTGCTCCTTGATGCATAGGTTGAAAAGCATCTTGGTACGCTCTTTCCTGAAGGAATAAGGCGTCTTCATGTTCTCCGCCAATGGAGATGCGCTTGCTTTGGCATTAGGCTTCTTGCCATTACCTTTGGACTTTCCTTCCCCTTTTTCTCCATTTGTCAGGGAGGAGCCCACAACATTTAGCTCCTTGCCGCTAGCCAGACGGTCTTTGGAGGACTTGCCTTTTGCAGAGGCTTGTACAAGGTGATCAGCGAAGAACATCTCAATCTCCGCCACCACCGTGTTGAGCTGGTCGAAGCTTCTGATGTTTGAGCCCAGAAGCTTTTCACTGACTTCTGCCAAGAGACCCCTATGGCAGATGGTGATTGCATCCTCAGGCATCGGAAGATTATCGCAGCGCATGCTGACGTCCCTCCATCGCTTGATGAAGTCCAACACTGTTTCACCTTTCTTTTGACGGAGGGCACATAGCTCCGCCAGGGAGATTTTACGTTCGACCATCTGGAAACGGTCGACGGACTTCTTTTGCATATCAGCCCAATCAGCTACAGAATTGGGCTTAAGTCTGGAGTACCACTGGAAGGCGGTGCCGGTCAATGACGTGGCAAAATACCGCAGCAAATATGCTTCTTCCAGCGCCAATTCACCCATGGCCGTCATGTAATAGGCCAACTGTTAGTGTGGGGAGCCCTGCCCGTTGAACTTCTGAAGTTTCGGGGCCTTTGGGCAATCTGGTGGAAGCTTTTTGAATTGATGATGGAGAGGGTAGGGCATGCTGTACAAATCAACGGTAGCCACACCCTCACCATGTTGGGCAAACTTCGCCTCTACGATACGCTCGATCATCTGCTTCTGCACCCTGAGGCTCTCTGTAACGGGAGTAGCGGATGGCCGTGCATTGACTTCATGCTGCGGGACTTCGAAGTCCATTGCCACTGGCAATTTTACAACGGTGACGGAGGCATTGGCCACAACTGGCATGGGAGGAGGCCGTTGTTCCACTCCAGTGGGTGCCGCCTGAGGTGGTATAGGAACCTCCTTTTCACGCAATAGCGTCTGTAAGAGATTCTTGAGTTCTTGATTCTCGCGTCAGAGCTCTTCCAACGCGGGAGTGTGTGTCTCTTCCCGCAGTTCTCCTCGTGCTGGGGGTGGCTCTCCCCATCAACACTATGGACGTCTTCCTGGTGCTCTTCTTACCGCGCCAGCTCGGGCTGAGATGTCCCAACAGCCAATGCCTGTTGTGTTTGGGCCAGGATCTGGGACACAGGCCTCGACTTCCTCAAATAATTAAGAGGTTGGTTGAGCTCGGCCGAGGTGTCCTCTGGCTGCTTGTCGCCGGAAGTGGCGTAACATGTGAACACTTTGACAGTGTCGTTGGTCACCTTGGCCACCCGTTTCTTCTTAGGTGGTAGTCGATCCTGCTTGGGCGACTCCCCTAGTCTGTCGAAGACAGAAACTCGGGATGTATAAGCTTGAGGGGAGCGATCTTCCTCCGTATGCGTGGAGCTGGCCCACGGGGAGGTCAGCCGCACATTCTTGCCAGCCCCTCGATGCTTTTGCCTCCGTAGGGGTTGAGTTATAGACCTCGGAGATGTTGAGGCCTCAGTGTTGGTCGGGCTCTGCATTTGTTGCAGCTCCGACCTGCTGAAGGGCTCTCCCGCCCTTGCGCGCCTTATAATTCGGGCCTCCTCTTTGGTGACCCACATCTTCTTTAAATGGAGCTGGCGCTCCTCAATTGAATTGCTCCCTGACCACGATCGGGGAGCAGGTGGTTTGGGCCATTGTGCCGGACTCTGACTAGCCGCTGGTATGGCAGGCTTCTTCTTTTTCGCTCCATCCTCCCGGACTTGTCAAAGAAGCTCGAAGCCGTTGGAGGTAGAGACGGTTGGGACATGATGGTCCCGCGGCCTCCATCGAGCCGGATAAGAATATATCCGACAATTACAGTTTTGTCAGAGCGAGATGTTGCCGCTGTGGGCTTTGTGCCCTTGCGGCTACGACGTTGCCCCCGTTGAGCAGGAGTAGCGTCGGTGATGCCTACCGTAGGCACGACATCCTTCTGGCGGCGGCGCTGCCCCCGTTGAGCAGGGACAGTACCTCTGAGGGTAGCCGCGATAGATTTGGCACCGTTGCGGTGGCGGCGTGGCCCCCGTTGAGCAGGAGCGACGCCAGTAGTGATTTGGTTGACCGAGAAAACTCGGCCAATAGCTGGGGCAGAAGGCCTAACACCTTCGGCTGTGGACATGGCAGCCACGTGAGCTTGGCTGGTCACCGGGATGAAGGGCTTGACACCCTTAGCGGTTAGAGAGTTGACCGGATGAACCCGACCGGCTATGAGAGTAGAGGGCTTGACACCCCCGACGACTGTTTTGTTGACCGGGTGAACCCGGCCGGCTGATGAAGCAGAGGGTTTGGCACCCTCTTCAGTTGTTTTCTTGGCCGAGCGGACCCGACCAGTTGATGGGGCCGAGGGCCTGACGCCCCCGATGGTAACTGCAGGCGTGGCTGAACTGGCTTCAGCCACGGGCATGATGCCCAAGAAGAAGGGTGATCCGACGACTGCTGGGAAGTCACCGAAGATGAGCGGGGTCACCAGGTATCCGAACCTGGCGTGGTTGGCGATGATCTGGGGGCCATAGGTGACGACAGCCATCGCTACTGTTGTTGGCGATGGTGGTGCGTAGCACGAAAGAAGGAACGTGCAAATGCACGAAGAGCTCTGAAGTGAGCAAAGAGATGTGCCCTCCTCTTCCCGTCCTGTAAGAGGAAGAGGGGCAATCAGAACCTCGAAGAAGGTTTTTGGGATTGACTTTGACAGAAAGAAGAAAGGCGGGAAAGGTCCCACCGGGCGTGCCAGTCTATGAGACATACGGAATATTAGACCCTTTTTTATCGTAGATAAAATATAGATATGTTCTTTTTGAAAAGAAACATCCCCCCATTGTGTAGAGGGTTATTCCGTGGGTGCGCATCGTATCAGACGATTTGAGTTTGAGTGCTGGACCTTTCCCCACTGACCGTAGTCAGTGCTGATTTACATCGACCTAACGTCCGAACACCTTTATTTAACTGTTAAAGAAATCCCAAAGTCTTCTGTAGGGGTTCTGATGTTGAGGGCAAACTCTCTTGGAGGGCTCACGATGTCCACTCACTCACCACCGGCTAACAACAAAGACTGAATTAGGGTTTCAACTGAGGCCCCTCATATTGAGGTAAAACCCTAGAATGGAGGAATATGAAGATGATTTAGAGGAGGCCGTAGGCCTATTTGAAGTCACAGGAGGTTTCTAGGACTCTGGGGATATTTTGGTAATTTTACTCTTCCGGGGGTATTTTGGTAATTTTACCAAGCCAAGAACATTCCCGGAATTTCAAAGTTGGAAAGAAAATGTGACAAGGTTCCCGACTTCCCAAGGAATTGTGGCCATTTCTGGAGAGTTTTAAGGACTCTGAGGCCATTCTGGGTAAAAAGGGTAGTTCGGTAATTTTACCACACCCTATATAGACCTAGGTTTGAGGTGACACCCAAGTGTTAGACTGAGCTGACAATACTTTCAGACCGAAGGAGTGACAAGGGGCTTCATAGAAGTGATGCGGAACGGGACGCGAACCTGGGACTCTAGCTCGCGGACGTCCCTAAGCGAGGGAAGCGTGCGGATCGTGCGCGGTTGAGAAACCGGCAATGAGTCGAGGGTATCAGCTTTTCCGCGTGTACTCGGATTGAGTCACGGGACGGGTTCACTCACTCACTCTCACAGCGGTGATAAAAATAAATATTGAGCTAGTAATCCTATCACTCTAGCAGCGGCATTCAAAAATGTACGACATAAGCAAATGCGATAAAGAGGGAGGCGAGTTTACCTCCACGCTCCGGGCGTGGAGAAGACGACCCCAGCCGAAGCTCGTACCCCCGGTGTACAAATATTAACAATAATTATAGAAATGGTTTTAAGGCCCACTCCACGCAGGGAGGTAAAGAGCAACAATGTGGGACCCGGGAGTAGCGAACTCGGGTTGACGGGCAGCAATTTGGACGGTTCTCGGGCCGAAGATGGGCTGCTGCTCGGAATGGTTCTGCGGGGCCCGCGGGACAACAGGTGGGTCCGACTGTTGGGACGGCGGTACCCGGGCATCTCCCTGCTGCTGCGGCTTGCTACGGCGCTACTGGAAGGTTGCTGATCGATCCTCGGGAGCGGCGGTGACCGAGTGTGCGTCGGCGTATTTTCCAAGGATATAATTCCCAGACTGATTGTGCTGGCTGGGTTCGGATCTGCTCTGAGCGCCTTCACGAAAAGATTTCTTGCGGCCAGATCCGGTGTCGGATTGACGTAAACTTGGTACCGATGGATAGAGGACTCAGAGGGATACGACATATAAGTTTCTCAGATCCATCAAGTGAATGGATTGAAAATGAAAATGACTGTTCCACAATGATTCTTGCTGGCTCGGACTAACAGACACACAGGACAGACTGAGTTTTCCCTGAAAATAAATTTTGACCGACAGGAAGACAATAGATCTAGACCCTAGAAAAATTATGGGTGGAAGGTAGGAAAGTGAGGAACACACATGAATTTTTGGGGATTTTTGGAAGATGTATAAGATGGTGGGAAAAATAGAAGAACAGACTCCTATCCTACAGATCTGCAAACTTGCAGACTGTCAGGGGTGGAACTAAAATTACGGGAAAAATAGCAAAAAACCTCTGATTGGCACGAAATTTAAAATGGAGATGAGGGATAACAAGAAGAACAAACACTCAAAATTATAGCTTGATCAGATCTCCTGATGTTTAGATAAAAATCGGACTTCAACCTTCTGTCTGATGTGGATAGAATTCCGACGCGACGACGATGGCGGTGCGACGACGACTCGATGGCGGCGGCAGTGCTGAGCTTCACACTCAGAGAGGGGGAGGGGAGGAGACTTCACACCTCAAGAAATTCACAGAACTCCATCTGCAAGGGGGTGGGAGAGAGAAAGGGGTGCCCTTGGGCTTGCTCTTGACAAAAATACTTAATTCTTCATTAAAATCTCTAACGACACTATACATAGGCTTATATAGAGAATGACAAGGGGTGAGGGGCTGGGAATTTCGTGGGAGAGAGGGGAGGGGTAAACTAGGGATAGTATTTTCTTCCCCCATGTGGTCAAATGACCAAATTAAATAAAAATATAACATGGAATAAACTATATTATAAGGGGGAAGCATCTTGGACTTTGCTTGGTCCAAGTTTGAATTTTCTTCCACCTTGTCTCCCCTTGGTCCAAGTCTAATCTTGGATTTTGAACCAGCCCCACATAGGCCCTAGAACCTAGATAGACCAATGGGAAAGAGGGTGGGGGACCCTGCTGGACCCACTGGTAATTTACATAGAAACCCAAAGACTTTAAAGACTAACCCTTTGGCTTATAATGCCTTATAATTGCAAACTCAATTAGCCAAGGGTATAAATACAAACAAAAGGACACAAATGTAAAATAAAAATGTTAGTGCCCGATGTTGATTCCCATCAATTCTCCCCGGGTGGGAAGAACTCGACCTCATCGAGTAAGGGGTGCGGCTGCTCGTGTGGCTCCTGCGGATCCGTCACCGAACCTGGAAGCATGGAGTACGCTCCACTCCAAGTAATCATCACTTGCTCATCCCGTATAGATTCGATATGCTCACGCTGCTGTGGGAATGAGGCTAGAGGTGGACACTCCGGGGTGGGGTCACTCTCAAAGGGGAGGAGGCGGCTCGAAGACTCACTAGGATTCACCGCTGGGTCCCTTTATGTGACTAGATCCGAGACATAGAATGGTAGAGCCGATCCCAAATTTCGGCAAGTCTACAACGTACGCAATAGACCCGACTTGCCTCGCACTCGAAAGGGACTGACAACGCAAGCGTACAAAAGACCGACTCGACTCGATGCATGTAGACTCACTATGCACTCGACAATCTTGACAAAAATAAAGAAAAACACGGACTCACACATGACCCTAAACAAACCTACTGTTAGTCCGACCCATACACATGCAATGGTGGACCAGGATATCCGAATGTGTGCCATGCATACACTAGATGCAATCGATGGTTGGCGGAATGGGGAACTCCTAGACATCCTAGTATGCCCCTAGCATGTGGCTGCATGTTGGACTTGGGAGACTCGGGAGGGCTAGGAGATCCAAAATTTCCTTCTTCCTTTCCCCAATGAACGGACTCCTTGCGGAGTGTAGGTGGACTAGCCCATGGGGAAGGGGTGTGGTAGTGGCCTCCCGGGAAAAGGGGGAGTAGACATGGTGGATCATAAGGTTCCCTAGGGAAAGGATCAAAGAAAGTATGACCCCTCGAACTGGATTCCCACATGTCACGGTCCCATGTTGGAAGTTCTTGAAGGTGTAGATGGTCACCTTCATCCATTGTGGTGGGTGGGACGGTGATCTCATGTAGACAATATGGTTCCTCCCTCAGGAAAAGTGGAAAGAAATACGGCTCGGCCGGCATAGGGAGGAATAAAAGGATCTCCGTGGTGACATGACCCACGGTACACACGGAGGTAATAGACTCCAAAGCGGGATGGGTGAATCTACGACCTGTGGGTCGGTCGAAGCCTAGGGCCAATAAGTGCGTCAACTGTAACTGTCGGCCTAATCCCTTAAGCAGGTCATCCAATGTATCAATATGGTGACTAGATCGGAATGTGATATGAGACTGACTGGCACTAAAGGTAGTGTGGGGTCCATGGATGGATAGCATGATGCTCTATGGACCAAGCCTATCTTGAGCCAACTAAGTAGTGGCTCGGCGATGAAAAGCTTTCCCGTTAGAAACACGGGTGGCTCCAAAGGCGGCAACTCCGAATGATGTGGCTCCGGATGAGGATCGGACGTGGGTGGCAATGGAGCTCTAGGGGAAGGGTTCCCCGGATGGGGTGGGGAAGGCCGTGGGGTAGGCTGTCCGACCGGTTTGGGACTCGGCTGGGAGGTAGATGCTCGCCGAAGGGCGACATCAATCCTTACCTCGAAAGGCTCAACCTCTAGAGCGACCAGATAAGACTGCGCCAGAGTGAACGCGTCGCGACAAAGACATTCAAACTGGAAGTGAAGCCGCAAACCTCTCCGGAACTGAAAGGCGGTCGTGGTGCTCTTCTCTCCAACTCCATATTCCAACCGATACTTATCATACTCCCGAATGTACTCAAACACGGACTTGTTGCCTTGGATGGGTCTACTCGGGGTGCATGGGTTGGCCATAGTGGCAAAAGATGGGGAGTGGTTCCCCTAGGAATGGGCATGCACTGTCATTTTTTTTCTTTTCTCTCTTTTTTTATTGTTATATGCAAAAGTTTATACAAACTAATGCAAACACCTAGACACGACTCTAAATGGTGAAAAGGGTAAAATGCGGACTCGACTACAAACCTAGACTCAACCCATATTCGGTATTTGGTGGAGTTACGGGACCCAAAGATCCCCTCACACAAGTGTGCTACCTTCCCGATAGGCGTAACCTGTCATTCCGGCAACACCTTTTGATATACCGGGTATAGGAATGGAATGCGACTCTACCCTAGACTCAACCTTCCACTCTGATACCAATTTGATGTGGGACGGGACGTGAACCTGGGACTCTAGCTCACGAACGTTCCTAAGCGAGGGAAGCGTGCAGATCGTACGCGGTTGAGAAATCGGTAATGAGTCGAGGGTATCACATTTTCCGCGTGTACTCGGATTGAGTCACGGTATGGGTTCACTCACTCACTCTCGCAGCGATGATAAAAATAAATATTGAGCTAGTAATCCTATCACTATAGCAACGGCATTCAAAAATATACGAGATAAGCAAATGCGATAAAGAGGGAGGCGAGTTTACCTCCACGCTTCGGGCGTGGGGAAGACGACCCCGGCCGAAGCTCGTACCCCCGGTGTACAAATATTAACAATAATTACAGAAATGGTTTTAAGGCCCACTCCACGTAGGGAGGTAAAGGGAAACAATGTGGGACCCGGGAGTAGCGAACTCGGGTTGACAGGCAGCAATTTGGTCGGTTCTCGGGCCGAAGATGGGCTGCTGCTCGAAACGGTTCTGCGGGGCCCGCGGGACAGCCTGTGGGTCTAGCTGCTGGGACGGCGGTACCTGTTGATTTGTTTTTTAATTAGATTCCTATCCCGCCCCCTTTAAATACATACATGCATAAACATGTGAATCAAAGACAAGGGGGATGAAAGGATGAGAAATACTAACCGTGATCGCCACCAAGGTTCCAACAATGCCAAAGGATGAAGAAGTGTAAAGAACGGCGCCGTGTATCTTGGAAAAAAAACTTGATCGCGCTTGAAACGGGATGCGGGGAATGGTGTGGGATCGACCTCCTCTCCTTCCAGCCGGCTAGATGAAGAGGGCCTCACGTTGTATTCATGCTCTCGTGCAAAACAAAGATGAAACACAAAGGTAAAAACCCATTAGAACATGAAGTGTAGGAATCTGCCCAAAGTGATAAAATAGCATGAATAAAAGGGGGAGAACGCACCGGGGGGAGGTTTTTAACCCCTGTGGAAGGTTGGAAAAGATAGGTGGGTGTGTTGTGCATGCATGAGATTTGAAATCACGAGATTTGATTAAGAGAATAGAGAGAAAACGATGATGCAAAACGGAGAAAAACGCATGTGTAGCAGAAAATGCAGAAAACTGTGATGATTTGTGATTTTGTGGAGACTAGAACTAAGAGTGTAGACCATGAAATCAAGCCCAGAAGGATGCAATGGAAAGCTAATACTTCCCTCTCCAAGATAGGGTCGAAGTTGTGAGTTGGAGTTGAAGCATGGCTTCGCCCCACGTCCGGAAAGAGCCCCCCTTTGCAACTACGAGCTGGGCAGTTTTTATAGAAAAGTGGTGAAATCCCCATCTTCTTATCACGATTCCCGGAGATAGAGTCTAAGATAAATCAAGTTCTCTGGATCAAACTCGAGATAATACTAAGGACAAGAGATAGGAACAAACGGGGATCAATTTAGAGGAGGATTCTAGAAGATATGGCTCTTGGAAAGTAGCCACGGAGCCTTATCTACAGAGTTTTAGTTGAACCAGGATGCTTAAATCCCAATCTTACGACCCAGATCTCGAGAGATATAGCCAATGAAATTTGGAGTTCTTTGGACTGAATTCAAGATAATACCAAGGAGAAACCATAGGAACAAACGGCGCTCAATTCGGAGTAGAATTCAAGAAGTTATGGGCTCTGCAAGGGGGCCACGGCGCACAGAAACAGAGCAGAGTCCAGCACGAATTGGACTCTCAGGTGTGTGTAACGGTCTATCGTAGGACCGTCAGAGTTATGTAACGGCCTAGGGTAGGTCCGTCACACTCTGGGGGTCAAACGGGATGATTTCAGACAAGTTTCGGTGTAACGCACCTATACTAGACCGTCACATGGCTCTAACGGTCTAGGGTAGGACCGCCACGCTCTAGGGGTCGAACAAGGTGTTTTCGGGCAAGTTTCGGTGTGACAGTCTATCGTAGGACCGTCACACTGCTCTGGCGGCCTAGGGTAGGGCCGTCACACTGATGGAGGAAGATTTTAGGCAGACTGCGCATGACTTCAGAAATTGAAGCGTATCTCTCAAACGGGGCAGAACTAGCGAAAGTGGTAGAAGAAGAAATTGTAGATAACTGAGAGAGGAACAACTTTCATAAATAAAGAAATTTGAGAAAATTATTGGAAGAGGGAGAAAATGGGGTTAGAACATAGAGGAAAATTTTAGAAAATAGGTGAACAGCACAGTACGCCAGAAAAATGTGAATAGCTCACAATCGGGGCAGAACTAGCCGACGGCGTAGAAGAAGCAATTTTAGATCTTTAAAAGAGGAACAACTTTGATGAAGACAACTTTTTGAATAGAGGATTGAAAGAGGGTGAAAAAGAACCACATTTAGGACTGTGCAGTGAGAGAGAGCCGAATGCTTGAAGGAAGCCGACCTAAATGGGCCGTAAGTCGACTTGGAAGTCAGAATTTGATAAGATAAGCTTCAGGACTTTAGGAAATCATGATCTCCAAGACTCAAAGGATATGAAATGGTAAAAAATGGGCTCGAAATCCATCCAAAGAAGTTCCCAAAATAATGGGTAATTCGGGACATCAAAATGATGAATAAGAGAAACAACTCAACTTGTGGGCTAAAATGGGTGTCAACAGTACCCAGGCGTCTCCTTGCTACTGCGGCTTGCTAGGGCACTACTGGAAGGTTGCTGATCGATCCCCGGGAGCGGCAGTGACCGAGTGTGCGTCGGCATATTTTGCGAGGAATTAATTCCCAGACTGAATGTGCTGGCTGGGCTCGGATCTGCTCTGCGCGCCTTCACGAAAAGATTTCTTGCGGCCAGATCTGGTGTCAGATCGATGCAAACGTGGTACCGATGGATAGAGGACTCAAAGGGATACGAGATATAATTTTCTCAGATCCATCAAGTGAATGGATTGAAAATGAAAATGATTGTTCCACAAAGATTCTTGCTGGCTCGGACTGACAGACACACAGGACCGACTGAGTTTTCCTTGAAAATAGAGTTTGACCGACAGGAAGACGATATATCTAGACCCTAGAAAAATTATGGGTGGAAGGTAGGAAAGTGAGGAACACGCAAGAATTTTTGGGGATTTTTGGAAGATGTATAAGGGGGGGGGGGGAAATAGAAGAACAGACTCCTATCCTGTAGATCTGTAAACTGGTAGACTGTCATGGGTGGAACTAAAATTACGAAAAAAATAGCAAAAGACCTCTGATTGGCACAAAATTTAAAATGGAGATGGGGGATAACAAGAAGAACAAACACTCAAAATTGCAACTCGATCAGATCTCCTGATGTTTAGATAAAAATCAGGCTTCACCCTTTTGTCATGATGTGGATAGAATTTTGATGCGACGGCGGTGGCGGCAGTGCTGAGCTTCACACTCAGAGAGGGGGGGAGGAGACTTCACACCTCAAGAAATGCGTAGAACTCCATCTGTAAGTGGGTGGGAGAGACAAAGGGGTGCCCTTGGGCATACTCTTGGCAAAAATGCTTAATTCTTCATTAAAATCTCTAATGACACTATACATAGGCTTATATAGAGAATGGTAAGGGGTGGGGGGATGGGAATTTCGTGGGAGAGAGTGGAGAGGTAAACTAGGGATATCATTTTCTTCCCCCATGTGGTCAAATGACCAAATTAAATAAAAATATAACATGGAATAAACTATATTATAAGGGGGAAGCATCTTGGACTTTACTTGGTCCAAGTTTGAATTTTCTTCCACCTTGTCCCCCCTTGGTCCAAGTCTAATCTTGGACTTTGAACCAGCCCCACATGGGCCCTAGAACCTAGGTGGACCAATGGGAAAGAGGGTGGGGGGCCCTGTTGGACTCACTGGCAATTTACATAGAAACCCAAAGACTTTAAAGACTAACCATTTGGCTTATAATGCCTTACAATTGCAAACCCAATTAGCCAAGGGTATAAATACAAACAAAAGGTCACAAATGCAAAATAAAAATGTTAGTGCCCGGTGTTGATTCCCATCAAGAAGGCACACATCCGTCAATTTGGCCGAAGGAGGGGTATATATGTAATTTCCAGAAGTCGGGGGTTTTCTTATAATTTTCCCGAAGAAAGCTGCAGAGTGCATTGAGTACATTTATAGCCCCCAAATGGGTACAAGGGTTGTCGGCGAGTTGTCGACTGTACAAAGATCCGCGCTAACGCGGGAGATAGGGATGTAGTCCCAATTACAAAAGATTACAGGGTAGAACTGTAAATTACAGAACTTTTGTCTCTTACGGTCCTGGGGAGGATATTATTGTAATTCCGTTATTATAGGAACATAACCACATAACTTAGTCGTCCCGGGGCGTAAAGACTTTCAAACATAGCCCGCTGAGGGGCATAATTACAAACATGGCCCACTGAGGGGCGTAATTACAAACATACCCCGTAGGGGTATATACACAAGATCCGGGGACTTACCCCTCACAGGCCAGCACAAACAGAACAAGTCTTCTTCGGATGCTTGGTGGCTCCTCCTCTGTCCGTGCGTGGGTGTCGATGTCTGTGTGTGTATTTGGACCCTTGGGGGTCTATTTATAGAAGGTGGGAGGACCCAAGTTGGCAAAACCGTAGAGAAATCCTCCAATTCTATCAAGGTGGGGTGCAAAAACCCCTATTTCTGTCAAGGTGGGGTGGCAAAACTGATTTTTGACCCCTCTCCCTCCTTTTTCTTCTTTTCTCTCTGTCTTTTTTGTTTAAAACACGGGACCCTGGAGGTCAAATGACCCCGCGGGTGGCACCACCCAGCGGGGTCATTTGACCCCGTGAGACCCCGCTGGTGGGCGCAACCCCGCAAGGTCATTTGACCCCGCGGGTGGCGCGACCGGCGGGGTCATTTGACCCCGCTCGGGTGCCCCCCCCCCCCCGGGCCTCTCCTCCTGGGCTGCTGGTCTAGAGGGGTCATTTGACCCTTGTGCATGCCTTTTGACCCATCCTCGTGCCGTGGTGAGGAGAAATATATATATTGCCCCTCGGGGACCCTCCTTTCGCCACGTGGTGGCAATAGCTTGACGAAGACTCACGTTGGAGCAGAGAAGCATCTTGTTTGTTGTTCGGTCGTTCGTCGCCTCGTGGGGAGGAGTTCTCATGTCCGTCTACGCCGTGTGATACACTTGCTCGGCTATTTTGACGGGTATACGCACGTACTTTCTCCATAAATTTCCTTGCTGCGACATCGGTTGTAATTGTGTAGTCGGGCCAATGGTCCCTAAATCACGGAGGTACTCTGCAATTTGACGGTGTTGACGATACGCCATCTTTCCGTCGATTGTAGCATCATAAAATTCCTGAAAATATTTCGTGAATAATTTCGGGTGCAACAACCACTCACACTTGGGGTCATCCATCTTTCTTCTTTTGAACGGCCTTAATGACTCCAAGGCTTTATAGGTAACCAGTGGTGCTAAATGGAGGGCAAATTGGCATGAATGGACATCTTGATGATCTTGCAATGAAGTAATCACTGTAGTCTACTCTTCAGCCTGTTCAGTGGGCCCCTTCACAAAATGTGTATATAAAGACCATGTGAGCGGCCGTCTGTCTATCTTGAGAGAGGAAGTCATAGTAGCCCATGGCTCTTCTTCGTCTTTATCAAATTTCTCCTTGCCCGGCCCCTTGTATCCCAGGCCACCTCGAGGGATTAGCTTGTGATTCTTAATAGGCTTCACTCTGCCTTGGAGGTTCACCCCCAGACCTTTGCTGGATCTGTACCCCATTCCCATCATAATGTTCCAACCCGCGGTGTTCATCATATTCTTCTTTTTCTTCCCCTTTTGAGGTAGGGGTGGTGTTGGTGCTGACGCAGAAGCTGAAACTTGTGGCCTTAACAAGTCATGCCACGGGTCGACAAGATCTAACATAGATAACAAGGCCCTGTTGGCCGGCCATATGGAGGGCACTGATGTGGCAGAGTGTATGTCAACTGATGGCAAAATGGGCATACTAGTGACTTTGATGACGCGCCCTTTATGTGGAAACTTTATGCATTGATGATTTGTGGAGGGTACAGCGTCAAGTTCTTGGATATATGGACGGCCCCGAATACCATTAAAGGTCGGATCCATGTCTAAAATGTTGAAATCTGCTGTAACTGACACGGGACCCAGCCCGACTTTCAAAGTGATCATGCCCATGGGCGACTTCTTCGTATTGTCATAAGCAGTAATAGTAATGGTAGATGGCCGTATCTCACTGTCCGAAATGCCACACATTTTCAAACTGCTAGGAGGCAACACATTTATGGATGCGCCAGTATCCACCAAACATTGACTGACGGCCACTTTATTAATATCAACAGTAATGCATGAAGCATATTTTCTGTCCGGCTTTGGAGCCAATTTGTGTTCATAAAAGACAATAGCCGGTTGGTCACTTGCTGAAGTTAAGACTGAAGTGATCTGTTCAACTGGAATATCTTCATTGACCATCACCTTTTGTAGATACTGCTTTAAGGCCTTTCGATGAGTGGTGGATCTTTTAATTAACTCCAAAATAGAAATCCTAGCCGGGGTCTTGTCCAAATGCTTTAGTAAATCATATTGGGTGCCCGGTATGGATTCTTGTCCTTGTTCTTGCTCCTCTTGTCGATGTGCTGGCTCTTGCTCCCGTTGTGGAAACACACGGTGGAATATCCGTCCACTACGGAGCACCATAGTTTGAGAATTTTGCGCCTCTGTCAGGTTTTGGGTAGGCGGAGGATTGGTAGATGTGGAAGGGATATCAGGGTTGACATGTTTTGGAGGTGGAGTGACCGAAGAAGGAACCCTTATGAGGGTCCTTGTTAGTTTAGGATTAGTAGAAACTAGGGTGGTGGGTAGTGAAGGTCTAGTGGGAGAGGGACTGGAAGGGACGGACGGGGCCTGGGTGGTTGGAGTGGGTATAGGCCAAATGAGGAGGGGCCTAGGTGGAGGTGATGGATTTGCGGGAGGTATAGTGAATGTTGGTGCAGGTAGGAGTAAGGGGGTCCTTACCGGCAAAGGGTTAATGGTAGCGGGAGGAGGAACAGGTGCCGGTGAGGGGCTGATGAGGAGTGGCCTAGCTGGCAAGGGGTTTATAGAAGTAGGAGGGGTTTGTTGTGGTGCGGGAGAAGGTGGAAGGCGAATAAGGAGTGGCCTAGATGGAGGGTTGGTGATGGTGGAGGGAACTTGGTTGGTGGTGCGTAAGAGGGGACGTGAAGGTTGAGGGAAAGGTTTTGGTTGAGAGGTTGTTCTTAGCAAACATGGGGGTTGGTTTGAACTTTGGTTTATAGCCCCAACAGAGGCATTTTCTTCATGCCACACTTGCCCTCTCTCCACTTCATGGAAGGAGGTGACATGGTTTAACTGTTGATTAGGTGCTGGGTGTTCCGGTAGCGGATTGTGGATAATCCCCATGCCCGGTTGTGGCGCAGGAGCTTGTTGCGGCGGAGGAGGTTGTTGAACTTGCTGTTGAGGTGGCTACTGAGCCTGCTGCTGTCGAGGAGGTCTTCGTGCTTTCAAAGTTGCAGTGAACCGCCTCACCTCATCCCAATCAATACCGCCCTGATCATTCATATCATATATGTAATCCTTGAAGTGAAAGCGATGATCTATGTTGTGACCGGGCTGCCGATGGTAGACACAATACCGAGAAGTATCCACATTTTGCGGCCAGATCATTCTCTCCTTTGGCAATGCGACCGCGTTGGCGGTCATAAGGGCGTTGAATATATCGGGAAGGCTCTTGGGTAATGGAGGGTATTGTGCTCTTTTGGGGCCCATGCATGGGTCTTCTTGGTTGTTGAGGGTCATAATTGGTGGGAGGTGGCACCTGGTGGTATTGCTGGGGGACTTGCAGGTTTTGTGTCATAACTCGGCTTTGTGGAGGTGGCCGGAATGCTTGGGGAGGGTTGTTTGTTTGGTGGGGAATTTGGTTGAGGAAGGAGGGTTGTTGTTGTTGCGGTTGTTGCGGGGGTCTCGGGTTGGAAGGATTGCGAAAAGGTCCGGGATTGCCAACCACGCCCACTTGCTCATTGGTAACGGTACCCTCGGTTGTTCCACCATTGGTATTGACATTATTGCTCTTCCTCATCATTCTCGGGTTTTGCTCAAACATGCCCATGATGGGCGAATCTTTCATTTGAGTTTGAATATATCTAGCCCTTTCATAAAGTTCCTTGATTGTATTTAGTTTTTTCATGGCCAGAATGTGACGGAATTGCGGAGTAGCATTTGATACTATCATTTTAACCTACTCTGGTTCTGAGAGTTTATCTTTTAATTTTTCAACCATTGACCTCCATCTATTGGCAAATTGCGTGAAGTCCTCCTCGGGCTTCATTTTCTCAGCAACTAAGTCCATGACGGACAAGGACGGACCCACACGGTCTCTATACTTTTGTAGGAATTTCCTTTGAATAACGTCAAAATCACCAGCTTCAGCAGGCTCCAAAGAGTAAAACCATTCAAGGGCCGGGCCATCAAGGGACCTTCTAAATAGATAAGCTAGGGATGCTTTGTTATTCTGCCAAAAGGATGCCTCGTACATGAAATCTTTTAAGTGAATGAACGGGTTGCCCGTTCCATTATAGCGCCAAAAATTTGGCATTTTCGACGGATGCAAGTGAAAATCGGCAGAGTAGGGAGAGTGACCTCCGGAGCGTCTTTAGGGGCCATGACCTTCTTGAGTTGTTCCTCCATGCTAGCAATCTTTTGAAGGAGAAGAGTGTTGGTGTCAGACTCGGCCGGGGTCGGATTGGTAGGGAACGAGTTTGGCATAGGCCTTCTCAAAAATTGGGGAGGTGGCGGGCGTTGTGGCCTAACAGCAGAATGACTTGCCGATTGGGCCGGCGCAACAATAATAGGAGTTCGTGGATGGGATGGAATCTTTTGTGAGACCGCTTGATCATTGGAGGTGTTGGTTTGAAGGCCACCCGCGGCCTGAGGGGGATTTGAAGAAGAAGGAGGGACGAACTTCCCTTTGAGAGCAGCCTAGACCGCTTGGCGTTGAATATCATCTAGTTGAGATAAGGCATTGATGAGATCATTCAAATTGAAAGACAGGGAAGTCTTCACGGATGTGGATTGAGTGACGGATTGGGCTTGAGAGGAAGGCTCAACCACTTGAGTGGTGGTGTCCACCTCATAGACTTGAGGGTATTGAGAATGAGGATAGTTCCCCTCATATTGAATGGAGCCTTGAGGAGGGATCTCATAGGATTGGTCAAATTGACCCTCCTCACAACCATCATATGAATACTCATAGGTGGCCATGTTGACAATTCTACCTGACCGAAGCATCATGATTACAATAAGGAACTATTTCAACCAAACAAGTATGGCTAGCAAACAAGCACTCAAGTAAGTTGTCAACCAAGTTATGATGATTGCGTAAGGTTTTAAGGTTCTTTGAGATTAGACAAAAATGGATTTTAGTGAAATAGTTCTCTCTCTCCAATGTAGATCCTAGTTTCAATTTGAGTGTAATCTCTGGGTCAACTAGGTTATTTCTCTCTCTTCACAAGCGTGTGGGTAAGCTAAACTCCGGGGTGCTTCAAATGGTACAACTTGCCCGACGTCCGTGAGAGAATCCACAGGTGCGGGGACTTATGGAGGCCTTGGTTAGGGAATTTTCAATCCAAAGAGACGGAGTGCTCAATGGAGGGTCCTTCCCTTCCCAGAAAGTGTAAGAGATCCTAAGGGTGTAGAGAGATGATGTCTCTCAACCGAATGTCCTAGAATGCAAGCTAATGCAAGTAGGATCAACAACAATATGAATATAAGCAATAGTCAAACCACACAAGCCAAGGAAGCAGCAAAGAAAGCAATTATGTGAGAACAGAAAGAAATGGCGGCCACACAGTGGTCGCTGTATGAGGAAATAGCGACTGCTTGACAGTCGCTTATTATATAACTGGCGCCTCTTTACAGAGGCGTTGAATCAAGCGAACAATAATTCTGGAAAGAAACTGCGCCTATGAACTAGACGCTAAATCATGGAGTTATGCCTTTGTGGAGTGGCGCTGATTGCAATAAAAAATAAATGACTGTAAGAAAATAGAGCAAACAGTAACTACGAGGAATCGACGCCTTAGAGTTAGGCGCTGAATCTGGGAATGGCACCTCTGTGAAGGGGTGCTTATTATAATAAACAACAAATTATAATGAAAATAAAACAATGGGCACCTCTGTGAGAGGTCGTTGATTCTACAAATTGTGGCAGCCTGTGCAGTCGCTGATTCTTTAGAGAAACAGAAATGAATGCAAACAAAAAAGAAAGAAAAATTTCTTCTTTAAAATGTTATGGGACAGTCCAGAAACTGACAAATCAAGTGGGAGGTGTGCACGTGGTGCACAAAGGGAGTGGGAAATAACGTGCTACGTGGAGCACAAAGGAGGGGCACACGTGGGTGTCAAAAGGAGGGGCACGCATGGGTGCCAAAGGAGGGGTAATCAAAATAAAAACATAAAGGGTCCCACCGTGATCACCAATTTATGAACGTGTCACATAGACATTAAAAAAAGAAAGGAAAAATTATAAACTCAAGTGTGTGATTAAAAGATGATGAAATGGAAAAGTGGGGGTGGGATGATAAGATGCTACTCTAGGAGTGTGATCGCCAGAGGGGTTATCTCAAAAGAATAGGATGATCATGAAGAATACCTTGTAAGCAGGGTGTGATGTGAGATCAACTTCCTCCTTCTACCGGCCGACCGATGAAGGGGGTTTCTATCTTGATTATGTTGTGTCTTTGTGATTTTGATGATGTTAATATTATGTCTCATTATATATGTGAATATGTTAGTCATTAATTCTGTCAGATGACATAATGAAAACCGAACCACCTAAAAATTCGCTTGTGCATCGTGTAATTGTTGTGCTTCCAGTCTGCTGATAGATGTATGCATAAGATCGTTGAGATTGCATCTCTCTAGCTTTTCAGATTGTGTTGTGAATAGAGATTTCATCTCTATTAGATCTCATTGAGTTTCTTCTTTCAATAGGTGAATGTTTAGGAATGCTGCCAATGGGTTTCAATTGTGATTGATTGATCTCTTTGATCATCTGAGTAAATTGCATAGGTGTTTTCACTGCTACCTGAACTGTGATAGCTTCTCAATCTGCAAAGATTTAGCTTAAGTTCTATTTCCGTGAGAATTTTTAAAGGGGATTCATTCCCCCCCCCTCTAAATCTTGGTGTGCACCACCATATCGTTCCAACAATTGGTATCAGAGAGGGTCTCTGATTGTCCAGATTCAGCGATCTGCAGAGGATCCTGTTGTATTTGGTGCTATACTAGTTTTTGCTATCTTATTCTGGTGCATTACTCATTGAGCGCTTATTGTTTTAAATCTGTTTGATAAAACGGCTCCTCTCGTGGTTTTTGATGGTTCTAACTTCAGCACTTGGCTAGGAGGCCTATGCACTTACATGAACTCCATTGATTCCAATCTACGGAGTCTTGTATCTAAAGGCCCACATGAAATGCCTCATGATCAGACCAAGTGGTCTAATGATGATAGATTAAAGAACCATGATAATCTTACAGTTCTTAATATTTTGAAAGCTGCAGTTAATGCTGACTTATTTCCATTTGCTTTCAGGTGCACATTAGGAAAAGAAATCCTGGATGCGGTGATTGCCACTCATGAGAAGAAGGAAGAAGAATGCCTCATAGTAAAGAAGGGTGATCAGAACTATGTTCAACAAGAAGAAACGTCATCTCAGGTAAGCTCTGGATCCGAAGAAATTTCGTTTGATGATTTAGTGAATATGTACGAAGAGCTTACTGATAGATATAAGAAAATGAAAAAGGAAAATAAGAGGATGAAAAAGGAAGTTGAATAAAATGTGCCCAATACCTCTTATGATTGTTCATCATGTAATAATTGCATATCATTGAAGGAATTGAATGAAAATCTTTTATCTGATGTTGTGTGGCACAAAGATTTGATTGCCTCTCTTAAAGAAGAAAACAAAAAATCTGTTAGATGAGAAACTTGAATTTGAACAAAGAGAGGAGAAACTAATTGAAAGACTGGACTCAATGCACAGTAATGAAAGACATGATGAGGAAATTAAGAATTTGATAAAAGAAAATGAAGAACTGAAACAGTTGAACACTGCTATGTTTGAGAGGCTCCTTGTCCTCGAAAAAGGAAAATTTGTTTGCATTGATGAGTCTGAAAAATTGTGCAATCTAGAACAAGAAATTGAAAATTATAGAACTACAAACAAAGTGTTGAATGAATGCGTTAATTGCAGTGAATAAGAGATTTTCAGTTATGAGTTACACATTGCCTCTTTAGAAAATGAAGTTCAGGATTTGAAGAACTCTCTGTCAAAATTTGTTAATGGCCAAGAAAATTTGAATAGGCTGCTAGGAGTTAAGGTAAATGTTCAAAAGGAAGGGCTGGGCTACAAGACGATTAAGAATAAATCTTTTGAAAATAAACTGACAACATCTTTTGTCAAAGTCTCTAATGTAGACACCACATCACAAGTGAAACAGCCTAAAAATCAAAAAATTCAAGAACAAAAGAAAGTTCAGAAATTGAATAATAAAATTCAGAAAAAGACTTTCAGTAAGTCTACCATGCATACCAATAACTCATATGCTAAACCCCATGCTTCAAAATAAAACTATGTTTATTATTTTTATTGTGGGAAGTATGGACATATGTTGCATGATTGCCTGATAATGAAAAATGATGAACAAAATGTTGGTAGGATGCATGCTAGAAATTTTCATGCTAGGAAACCTATTACTGTTCGGAACATGAAAGTTCATTGTTTTCATTGTGGAAAGATAGGCCACATTGCTACTCAATGTTGGCATGCTGAGGGAAGGAAATTTAATTCTGAATTTGTTAATCTCCCTATTAATAAAAATGTTTTTGATAAAAATGCATTTGGTTCTGGAAGTAAGCACACTGTGTGTTTCCATTGTGGAAAGCATAGTCACACAGTCAAACACCGCTGGCATGCCCAGGGAAAGGTCCACTCTAAACCTGTTAGATTCCCTGCAAAATAGAATGTTGTCGATAGAAATAAATTCATTTTTAAAGGAAAATCTTCTATTTGTCTTGAATGTGGTAAACCAGATCACAATGTTGCTAGTTGCTGGTTGGCTGGTTATAAGAGACAAACTTTTACTAAAAACAAAAACATCCATGCTCATAAATTCCATGCACATGCTTACATGCATAATAAGAATTTAAGGCCAAATGGTTCATGTGATTATTGTGGACGGCATGGACATTCCATGAACAATTGCTTAGTGATGAAATCTGATGACATATCTGCCAGGAAGTTGTGGAAGAAATCCTTCATTGGTGCTACTGACCCTTTAGGACCCAAGAGATCTTGGGTACCTAAACCTATAAAGTGAGATTTATGTCTTGCAGGAGTGCCTTGGAGCTGAGGAATAAAAAGGGGGTTAATAAGCCAAGGCACCCGACTATGGTAAAACTCCAATTCTGTACTTTATCGGTCTGGCTATTTGAGCTTTCAATAATTTTCTTCAGATAGATACAAATCATGTTTTATTTGTTTCATGCATACATGCTCACATCGGAATTTGACTGTCTGCATTGTCCTTCATAAGTCTTCAAATGCATATGCTGAATTATTTGTGCTTTTATTAAGCTGAGAGTGAATTGAATTGCATATCATTCTCTGAAAATATGAAATGCACATGGATGATGATTGAAATCTGTCTGTATTATATTGCATATCTTACACAGACATCTGTTACATAGCTCATTGAAAATCTGTTGCATATAGGACTGCATTTGCACTTCATTGTCATGCATGATCATCATGGTATGTCAAATGGTAAGTTACTAAAAGGCAAATGTAATTTGTCTGGAGGTTCTTACTATGTGTGAGGTGGTCTTTAGACCAAGTCCTCTGCCTAGTACCATGGGTCATATTACACATAGAGTAGTCTAGACTTTCATGAGCATATTTCATAAAACTCCCTGCATAGATGTCATTGCATATACTGCATTCAGAACTATCACACATGGCATATAGATAGGGGGAGTCTGTCAAGTAGATCTTATGCTTCATGCATAGTTGGATTAGATTAATCCCCTGCATGGTCTTCACGTCATAGATGATAGTCTAATGCATAAAGTCAGGGGGAGTTTGTCAAAGGAGATGTTGTATGTCTTGAATGTGGTAAACCAGATCACAATGTTGCTAGTTGCTGGTTGGCCAGTTATAAGAGACAAACTTTTGCTAAAAACAAAAACATCCATGCTCATAAATTCCATGCACATGCTTACATGCATAATAAGAATTTAAGGCCAAATGGTTCATGTGTTTAATGTGGACGGCATGGACATTCCATGAACAATTGCTTAGTGATGAAATCTGATGACATATCTGCCAGGAAGTTGTGGAAGAAATCCTTCATTGGTGCTACTGACCCATCAGGACCCAAGAGATCTTGGGTACTTAAACCTACAAAGTGAGATTTGTGTCTTGCAGGAGTGCCTTGGAGCTGAGGAATAAAAAGATGGTTAATAAGCCAAGGCACCCGACTATGGTAAAACTCCAATTATGCACTTTACAGGTCTGGCTATTTTCGCTTTCAATAATTTTCTTCAGATAGATACAAATCATGTTTTATTTGTTTCATGCATACATGCTCACATCGGAATTTGACTGTCTGCATTGTCCTTCATAAGTCTTTAAATGCATATGCTGAATTATTTGTGCTTTTATTAAGCTGAGAGTGAATTGAATTGCATATCATTCTCTGAAAATATGAAATGCACATGGATGATGATTGAAATATGTCTGTATTATATTGCATGAAGAGAGGCGATCTCGCGCTACTCCTGAGCGGGGAGGAGGATGACCACGTACACTTGGAGTATGAACTGCAAGGGGGGAAACAAGTCAAAGGTGCCCAGGGATGGATCCCCGGGGAAAACCCTCCGATGCTTAAGTCAACAAGAGTAGTAGAGCACTTGTGTGAAGGAAGGAATTAGGAGGAAGATGGGGGCGCGAGATCCCTCTCCACCAAAAGGTGAAGTGGTTCCTGCTCAGGGTTTTTGGCTTACCTTCTCACAAGAGGGTTCTTCCAGTTTAAATAGTGACTCGTTGAGTGAATGATCCCTGTAAGCTGAGGAGTTTCGGGGGGAGGTTACGTCCTTCTTGCGGCCTCTTTATAGCATGCAGACTCTTGATCTCCCTTATCCCCTTGAGCTCCAGCTTTTAAGGGACGCGTAATGGCCGTACAGATAAGCTTCCATCAGTCGACCAGAGCATGAGGCATTTCCCCAGGAGATGCTTCCCGAGCGATGAGTGCATGGATTGGGCAGGGAATACTAGGCTCTGAAGGAGCTTTCCCGATCGAACTGATGCTCGGACTTCCCAACCCGAAGGCCGCCTAGGAAGTGCTTGATCCGAGTAAGTTATTAGGCTTATAATAAGTGGGCCCTGGGGCTACCACTTCAAGGAGCTAGGCCTCGTTGGGTCAAATTAGACCTCGTTTGGCCTCTCCGTTCGGGCGGTTAGATTTCCCCTCTCCACTTGTCCCCCTCCAACTCCCGAGCCAAAATTAGGCTCAGATGAGTAGCATCTGGGCTGGACTTTTCGTGGCTCTAGTTGGGTGAAGATCTCTCTCTGCAGGGGCCACATGATATGGCTTGCCCTAAAAATACGCCCATCATGATGATAATTCTGAGAATTTTTACAAGAAGGCCCCTCTACGGAAGATCGGAACGCCGCACCGCTTCCAGCTAGGGGTTATAAGCATTGTGCATTGTTTGCATCCCTTTATCTCCGGGGTTTACAGTTTTGCCTTTTATTGCATTTATATTTGAGGAGGGCTCATGCGCCGTGAGAGCAGTTCGGAAGAGTGGAGAATCGCAGCGGCTTTCGCGGAGCTGGAAGAGATTACCGCGGCAGTGATCCGTCAACTTCCTTCTCCTCCGGAGTCCTCTAGTCCAGAGCTTTCCCCTTCTTCTTCCAGTTCTTCTATCTGTTCCATGGTGGACCAAAATCCTGAGGCCGAGGGGTGGGGGGTAGAAAAGGCGCCAAGGGCCTTTTTGGTGCCTTCGGAGCCTCTCCGCAGCGAACTGGGCGAGGCTGATGTGAAGTGACTGGAGAACCAGTATGGGCTACCTTGGCGATGTCAGTTCTTCGCGCCTGAACCTCATGAGTCTAGCCTGGTGATGGGGACATCACCCATGATTCCCTCTGGCTCGGCACCTCTCTCCCTCCCGGAGACGGGTAGGATGCAGCTCCACGACTGGACGGGTCCGCTTCGACACTTGGGCTTGCTATTGTGGGTCATCTTGGTGTATTTTCTCCTTTTATTTGAGTCATTTTGATGTAATTTTCCCTTCGTTTTGAGTCGAGTCCCTAGGTTACTCTGTCATTTACCTAAGTATGTGTTCATCATGATAGGTTAGAGTGGCTTATGGGCCCAATTAGGTGGGCCTGGCCCAGGGGCGCCCTCCCCCTTCCCCACCTCTTTTGGTTATTTGTTAGTAGCACTTATGTCAAGGACTTTTTGTAAATGTTGGGATCCCTATAAATAGGACCCCAACCCCACTTGGAGAAGCTAATGAATTATTGAAAGGAAATTTGAAATTCCACTACAATTGTGAGAATCTCTCTCTCTCTAAGGGGTGGATTCCCCTCTCTCTCTTTCTCTCTCTCTTCTCTCTCTCTAAAAGGGGCGACCCCCCTTCTCTCTCTAGGGCGCACCATCCTCTCTCTCCTCTCTCCCTTGCCACCTCATCCTCCACATCAGCCCCAACCTTTCATCTTCCCAAGGCTCCATCAAGTCCTCCATTAATTTCACCAAGCCCCAAGCACCTCTCACCATTCCAAGGCAACCCTTCCTCTTCCCAAGCCACCCCTCCATCTCCCAAGGAAGAATCCCTTCCCTCAAGCACCCCTTCCCCTCCCCAAGGCAACCCTTCCCATTCCCTAGGCCCCCATTAACCCCTCCATTAACCCACCCCTCAAAACCAAAGGAAACCCTCCCCATTACCCCAAGCCCTTGCGCCCCCACCTCCCCATCCACTCCCCTCACCAGATCCGCCCCCCTCTCTCTCACCCTGCTACCACCCACCACCACCATCGACCCTCCCCTCCCCAAGCTCCAGCCCTCCGTCAGCAGCCTCACCCCCTCCCAAAACCATTAGACCCTCCACCCAAAACCCTCTCCACTCACCCCACCCTATACCTTCTAGATAGGAACTACAGATCCACAGTTCTGCCCGCCTGTTGCAGCGCCGACCACGCTCACATCCTGGTGTCCCTGGGAGTGTACCACACATCACCGGAAAGGTCTTCTAGATGGCTTCACAGGCGAGGTGGTCCCGCTCCATTCCAAATTCGGGGCTGACTGGGAGAACCTTTCTCCCCAGACTGCGTAGACCTGGTCCAGACTGCAACCAGTAGCAAGTTTCAGAAGCTCCTGCGGCCACACCTTGGCTCCCCTTGGCTCGCCACTTGGCCGGGATGATCCTCCACCGGTCCCATATCCAACCCAGCCATCGGGGCATCATTTGGAGTTCAGAACTATTTGTACCAATTTTTCTACCACCGGGATGCCGTTCAGGTCAGTCAGGGTCTGCCCCGATACCTCCCCACTTCTCGGGCTGCTACTCTCGAACCTGACCTTCGCCGGTGCCGTTCTTTCTTCTGATCGAAGAGGATGTGGACACACTCGCAACCGTCCTAGTCCTGCTCCAATTGGATCACGGGAGCGATCGTGACGCCATCGCCAACCTACTGTCACAACCAGAACTTAGTCCGAAGCAGAGCAAAGCAGCGCCGGTCCAGCAACTTTCTCGGCCAGCGACTACGACATCTGGTGCCAGCAAAATTCAGGCTTCATCCTGGGTCAGTCCCCGACATATTTGCGCTTATCTCGTCCACTTTCAACTCTGGGAGCGATCGCAACAGCGCCGACAGCGAGTACCTATCAGCAGGAAAATCTGGCGGACAGAACCCCGAAAAGGCGTATCGGCTCCGGTTCTAACCCTCTTTCCTTCCCGCCTGGCCGGCTTACCGCCCCTCCCTATGTGGATGTAGTGTTTGTGTGTAAGCCCATTTCCCCACCCCGAGATCCACCCTCCTGCGTGAGGTGTAGTGCATGTACTATTTAGTAGGACTCAAGCTACAACGACACAGTGTGCAGGGAACCCACACTTCCCCGCTCGCCCATCGTCTCCGAACGAGGTTGGTTTCTTCAAACCAACCAGGTAAGATCTAGCCCTTGCTCCCATTATCAGTACTTGTTCCTTTAATATTCGTGAAATTGCTCCGTTGGAAGCGAGAGAGAGCGCCCGACCCCGGAGTGCTCCACTTCCGTGTGGTCACCGTGGTTTGTGAGAGAGAGTAACCCAGTGCCCCACTTGGCACCCGGCCAGCCCCTTAGTTGTAGGCATCGTACCCTCGGGCGGGCAACCTTATCCCTGCTGGCCCTCGACCAGCCAGGGTCTTGATCCACCACCTCCACTCGGCATTACCGAGTCACCTCAGGTTCGTGTGTGCAACGGCGATTCGGTGATTTATGCAACCCCGTGCTCAAAATTGATTGTGTTTGCGTAGTAGGTCCAAGGGCCCTCATCTCTTTACTGCATTCCCCTAGTGGTGTCACATCAAATGGTATCAGTGAAAGTCATTGACTTGTCTCTACAAGTCAAGTCCTAGGGCACGCTTGCATTGGAGTCATCATCGGTCCAACCCATGCATTGTCCACCCACCATTGTCATCTTTCAATCTAGAGTCAAATGATCCCTCACCCAATCATATCCCTTGCATACCTACTTAATGGAGAGCCCACGGAAATTGATTTCATTGACTTGGAGTCCGATAATTGGGTATCCCCCGATATCGTTGCCTCTCTTTCTAGGACCGGACAGATTGTGCACAATGGAGACCAAGTCTTCGTTGAATTTCATAAATGGTTTGGGAAGGCCAAATATTTTGATGGAGCTTGGTGTCAAATTGGTACTTTGGCGGGCCCTTGCATAATCCTAGGTAAGAAATTGTTAGATGAAAGGAATGCCGACATTGACCCGACACATCGGACTTGCCTAGTACATCCGCCACACTGTCCGGGAGCCTTCAAATTCAACAACAACCTTGTACTCTCCCATCCACCAGAGTCCCATCCTTGTTCACCACCCCGAGTGCACCACACACCGGCTATCATCACCCCACCATCAAAAGACCTTCCGACCCCATTGGCTTTAGAAGAAGTAGTTACCCCTACCCAAGGGGAACTTGAGGAGGTGACCGAAGTCCATGAGGCTCCCCTAGAATGGGAGGAGGAATATGAAGCCCAATACCAAGAGTTGGGTCAAGAGAACTCATCCCTACCCAAAGAAAACCCATTGAGCCTAATTGGGTGCACCCTCCCCCGTGAGTCACAAGATGCCCAACCTAGGCCTCCACTACTACCCCTCCCTATCCTATCCCAAGTCCCCCATTACCCACCACCCCAAGAGCGCCATATGCCAGTCAGCATCACCCCACCTACAAAGGACCTACTCACCTCCTTGGTAGAGGAAACCATGATCCCCACACCCGACCCCCTAGTAGGGAACACCCCAGAACCACTCCCCACCTTGGAGAAAAATCATGCCCAAAATGAGGAATAAATTTCGCCTTTCATGCCACCCCCTCCATTTGGGAGTGAACTTATCATAAGTGGGTCCTTGGTTAGATGGCTAGTGGAAAATCGGGCTCACCCTATCCTGCCCCATGCCTACCCTTCCGTGGAACAACACCTCCCCATAGTACCCTTATCCACCTATCACATCACAATCCAATCATCCTATCAAGTGGAAACATTAGGGGATCTTCTTAAGGGTCTAGCTTGTCAAATGGAGTTCACTGGCATATTGACCACAGTGGCCGACCGACCTAGGAGCCTTGACCTCCTACACCTATGTGTTGGGTCCATCTCCTCGATTTACACTATGGGTTGCTACACTAGCGACCTTCTTCTATTCCTCCCTACACCCGATGAGTCCGATGCTATCCACGAATTAGAGTTGCTTATTTCGGGTAGAATGTCAAGCCCTCCATTCATGGCCAACCATCCCGCCAAAGACTTCGGTTCAATTACTTCATTAGAGGAGGAGGACTCACTATCATTTGAGGACCTTGAGGACATAGAATACCTCTTCCTTGGCAACCCATTCCATGACCCCTTTGATCCCTCCCAATGGAAGCCAATGAACCCATGGGACCTAATTGCCTTACCCACCACCCACCTTCTCCTACCCTCACCCACCATGTCGAACCTAACCCACCCATTCCAAAACTTAGCCCACACTATGAGAGCCATGACCAAGGGTGACATCCACCTAGGAAATGAGGAATTGACCCATCCCAAGATGTCCACTTTCTGGGACCCCTTCGACCCCCATGAGTGGAAACCCCCAAATCAACCCCCACCTAAAGATGGGACCATCTTGATAGGAATGCATGTGTCACAACATTTTGCTTCCTCTGGTAGGGCTAGTAAGTCAAGTCATCTCATTTCTTTCATATACACACTAGGTCCAGTGCGCGACAGGTTTACATTTGGATATGCAGGTCCTCCCCCACTCATCATCCATCTTATGCATGATAGGAGTATACATGGAAGTCCAGGTCCTCCGGCATTCACTTCACCCATACCTAATAGAGCCATTTATGGATGCCCCGGTCCTCCTAAGTCCGTCAAAACCAATGTAACACTTGATAGGGCTGAATTTGGTTGTCCAGGCCCTCCCTTCATCTCTAGAGGATCATCATTTATGACACTGCATAGTACCCATCGCGAGCACATCAACAAGAGCAATGAGGGGTACAGAAAATTAGCCGATTCCCACCGTCGCCACAAAGAATTCCATACAGGTGATTTTGTGATGGTGAGGACCGAGAGACTATTCCCTGGAAATGGCTCCAAACCGAGGTCGCGTGAATCAGGTCCCTTCCAGGTTCTGAGGCGGATCGGCACCAATGCTTATGTGTTGGACCTCCCCGAGGAATACGGAGTGAAGAGGCGAGATCTTGCGCTGGATCCTGAGCGGGCTATGGATCACCAGAAGATGAATCTGCAAGATAGGAAAACGTATCAGAGGGCCCAGGGGATCTCCCTGAGGGAAAACCCTCCGATGGCTAAGTCAGTAGAGCTATGGTGGAAGCAATAATGGGGGGAGGAGAGAGCTGATGCGCGAGAATCCTCTCCACCAGAGGGTGAAGCGAATCGTGCTCAGGAGCTTAGGGTGTATGAATGCCTAGTTCATCTTACCTTCTTCCGGAGGATATCCCTTGCTTAAATAGTGCACCGCCTTCAGGAGTCCTGTAAGCTGAGGGGTTCTCGGCGGGAGTTACATCTTTAACGGGGGCTTTCATGGCCTGATCGTGGGAACGTTATCCCCTTGGAGTCCGACGGCTCCCCTGACTCTCCCGCTGGCGGAGGACTCTGAACGGCTGCACCTGCGGATTAATCAACCGGCCTTACCGAGCTTCGGGGATGCTAGCTCTTGCCCGAGCGATAGGCATGGCCCGGCGAAGGTGGGGTCGGATAGGTCGGCTGGAGCCTATCTCTCTCGGACGGGGAGAGGGCTTTTGACCGGACCTTCCTTGGGACCTGACCGTTGTCTCGGGCCCTCCGAGCCTAGAAGGCCGCCGGGGAGAGTTAGTTCCTCGAGTCTTATTTATTGGGCTTTTCTTCCCTAAGTGGGCCCGGTGGGCTATCACTCGGGTGGGCTCGCCTGGTTGGACCTTGTGGGTCTTGTTGGGCTGCCTTTGTGGTGGGCTGCGAAAATCCCCCTCTCCACTTGTCCCCCTCCTACTCCCGAGCCAAGGAGGCTCGGATGAGTAGTTTTTCGAGGCTTTGGACCGGCGTGGCTCAGGTGGGTGGAATTCCGTTGGCGTTATGGAGCCGCTTATAGCGGTCGCCGAGGCCCGTAATGATGATCCTGACGGATTCGAAACGAAGGGGCCCCCCTTTTTCTCGGAGCACGGAACGGCGCGCCACCACCCTCAGGGGTTTTTAGGGGGCGCTGTTCATCGTTCTAGGCTTCCAGGGTTTTAGGCTTTCCTTGCTTCTTGATGCGCTGTGAGAGCACAGCGGAGACGCGGAGCCTTGCGGCGGCGTTCGAGGAGTTGGCGAGGATAACCGCAGAGGCGGTCCGGCAACTTCCTTCTCCCCCGGAGTCTTCGAGCTCGTACGAGGGGTCTCCTCCTGACTCGATGGCGGATCAGAGTCCGGAGCTTGTGCCGGTGAGGCGGGAACCCGTCCCCAAGTGTAGTGAGTTGGGGGAAGCGGAGGTGCGGAGGCTGTAGCATCGTTTCCGCCTGCCTCTCAGATACAGCTTTGTTGCCGCCACTCCGTACGAGACGAGTCTGGATGATCGTGATGAGCTCATTTGCACCTTCCTTCTTGCTTGGAAGAGTGGATTTCGGCTCCCTTTCGATCCTTTCGTGCTGCAGCTTCTTAATTTTTTCCGGTTGGCGCCTATTCAGTTGGTGGCCAATTCATATATGCTGCTCTCGGCCTTCTGGATTCTTTGTCGTCAGCACGACATTTTTCCTTCCTTGGACCTCTTCCACTTCTTTTTTGAGTTGAAAGCGCATCTGTTGGCGGGGAAAGGCTTCTACTTCATCCAGGCGCGGAGGAATAGGAGCTGCATCTCGCTTGCGGCGAAGGACTCCTCGCACAAGGGGTGGAAGACCCAATTCTTCTGGGTGAAGGAGGTGGCGACGGACGACATCTGGAGATGCCGGACCTCGCCCAACTTTCACCCGAATCTGCCCCCTCGCCAGGTGGAGTTCCCTCCCCACGTGGAGCAGCAGGCTGCCCGTCTGCTGGAGAACCGTCAATCGACCGAGGAGCTGGTGACGCCGGAGAACATCGAACGGTGTCTTCTCTCGCGGTTGACGTCGACAGGTATAGCTCTTGAGGCTCTTTTTCGGGGGTGGTAGCTCTTTTCCTCCTCCTGACCGGGGCTTCTTCTTGTTGCAGACGTGAGGCGGGAGCCTCTAGAGGAGGCGGCCGAGGTCATCAATCTGGGAGATGACTCGGCAGCCGATGAGCCTGATGCCCCGGTGGGTCGCGTCCATGCCCGAGATAAGGGCAAGGGGGCGGCCCCCGAGGGGTCTTCTCGATCGACCGGCCTGAAGCGCAATGATCCCCTGGCGGGGAAGTTGCGGGAGGCCGCGAAGGCCAGGAAAAGGGCCAAGAAAGCCGGCTTTCCTACCGCCGTCGGGGGCGATTCTTGCTCGGCGGCGCTCCCCCCTCGGGGGTAGGATGGGGCCGACCCCTCCGGGCTGGCTCTCCCATCCGCCGGGCGAGAGGGGGCCGAGGAGACCAGGGGCCCCGCAGAGGGAGGTGATGGGTCGGCTCTCCCCTCTGTGGGGGCAGAGGGGGCCGGTGCCGGTGTGGCCGGTGCTGGGACCGAGGGATTGGTCGACGCGGATGGGGGTTTGTCCGCGAGGGCGTCGCAACCCCAAGTGCCGGCAGTTTCTGGTGCAGTTGATCCCGCGGCGCCGGTCGAGGGTGGGGGTTCGCCCGGGGAGGCGTTGCAACCCCAACCGACCGTGGAGCGCGGGGCGGTCAGCTTCGCTACCCGAACAGGGTCTTCTGGCGGGGTGCCCAGGGTGGAGCAGTCCCCTTTGCCGGAACCTCTGGTCAGGCTCGGTATCTCGGGCGACTTGTACCGTTCTGCCGGTCGATCGCCGAGAGGGGGGAGAAAGGCGCAACACTCCCGCCGGGGTCCTTGATGTCCTGATGGAGGGCGGCCTGGTCATAGCTCGGACAGCGGCCGTGATGGCGGAGGCGCACGCCCGGACGGAGGCGGAATGGTCGAGGCTCGCCTGGACCCTTAGTGGATGCGAGGGGAAACTAGCCCGGCTCGAGGGGGAGCATGAGGGGCTCCGGCGGGAGTTCCTCGCATTTAGGGAGTTGGCGCGGTCGAGCAGACGGGAAGTCAAGGCGCTGGCCGAGCAGCTAGCAAGGGCCCAAGAATCGCTCGAGAGGAAGAGCAAATGTCTAGAAGACGAGCGTCAACGTCACATTGAGCTGGATGACCTCTGGGAGCGTGAGCGTGCCGAGCTGCAGGATCGGGCGGAGGACGCGGAGCGCCTTCGCGCTAAGGCCGAGGCAGACCGAGCCCGGGCGGAGGGTCGGACGATCGAAGCCGAGCGGAGGATGACCGAGCTAGAGGAGTGTCTGGCGAGGGCGGAAGAGCGTGCGGCCGAGGCGGAGCGGGCTCGGGACGGGCATGTCGAGGCGGAGGTGATCGAGCGCTACAAAGGCTCGGAAGCTTACTCGGCCGACCTGATTGAAGCTGCCCTACCCTACTACGAGGTAGCGCACCGCCGGGGTGCTCGAAAGGGATTCAGGCAGGGCTATCGCCGGGCGATGAGCTATGCCAATGAGCACCTTGCCGGGGGCGATTTTCCTTACGGCCAGAGTTATGACTCGGATGAGTCAGTTTCCAGCTCCTCATCTTCGATGGGGGAAGAACCGAAGGAGTCACCTCCAGCGGGGTCACCAACTCTGGAGGCTCCAGGAGGGCTCACGACCGGGACAGTTCTCGCACAGGCGAGGTCAGTGTCCGGGCCGGCCGTCACCGAAGGTACCGGGGGTGACGCGTCCCCTACTGCTGTTCTCGAGCTTCAAAGTGGGCCCGAGGCCTGATGTATTTTACTTTATTTTGCCCCTTCCCCTTTTTGTCTATTTTTCCTTCTGTAAGAGGACTTCTTTATGGGAGGCAATAAAGGACTTACTTTGTTTGATCGCTATCTTTGCCGTGATTTGGCTGGCGTATCGGTGGCAGTTGGAAAGTGCCGATATTTTCTGCACCGTTTTCGCATGCCGATTCAGGAGACTTCTGGCGGGGCGTCCTTTCATTCCACCATGCTTTGAAAGTCGAGGCGCTTCGCGAATCCCGCTAGGGCGGGGGCCGAGGAATTGGAGGTCACCTTCCAGGGGAGGTCCCGTAGCGTGTTTTCGAGGGGGGAGTCATTTAAGATGCGTGGCCTCCCTTGGCCTATAAAAAGGACCGAAGGGTGCTCCTTCCCTTTTAACACTTAGGACTCTCGCCGGCGGTCTGCTCTTGTTCCCTCGTTTTCGCTCTGCGTTGCGTCGCTGCGATCGGAGCATGGAGGACCCTTTAGAAGATGACGCCGCAGACGACGGGGAGCGGCCGGTTCCAGCTGTCCTGGAATATCGGTAGGGTCCCACGGTCGCCACGCGTGCATGAGACGGGTCCGACGGTCACCACGCGGATCTGGAGAGGGCTTCGACGTGCGGGGGCACGCCGTTTGCCTCCTCTTGGCTCCGGCGAGGCTTCCGGGCGGACGCCGAGATGGAGGGCGGACGGGGGAGTTAGGGATGCCGGTCGCCATTCCCCTCCTTGGGAGGGGAGGAGGCGGCTCCAGTTCCTTCCTCACCCCTGTCTGCAGCCTCTTTCTCTCTCTTTTGTTCTTCATTTCTTTCACTCTTCGGGGGCTGCTTGCTTTCTGTTCGCCTCCAAAGAGTTGGTAGTTTGGCAGAGAGGAGACCTTCACGGCGCTCCTTTTTCCAGGTTGTTGCCAACTTGGAAGGTAGCCTTCCTCGCGTGAAAGGTGGCCTTCTCCTTGCTGTCCCTCTGTCACCTTTGTCACGGTCCACCCGAGCCAACTGGGTCGACCATCTCTTGTCCGAGCCAGTTTCTACGCGACGCAGAGTCAGTGGCTGGATGCGAGAAGGTCAAGACCGGGTCGGCCGGGTGATGGCCGTTTGCCGCGGTGCTAGATGGATGTTTGCTTTTCACTATGTAATGTACTGGCAGTTGCCTTTCTGATGTATCAATAGTTATCTTGAATGAATGCAAAAAAGGGGATTTACTTTACCCGATTTGTTGATACAGTTTTCAGAAATAAAATCTGCGTAGTGTGGTTGCGTTCCATGTCCGGGGAATGGGTTCCCCTTCCATTGTGGCTAACCTGTACGCACCTTTCCCGAGCATCTCGATCACTCGGTAGGGGCCTTCCCAGTTGGGGGATAGCTTGCCCGCCGCCTCCAGTGGTCGAGACGCTTCGGTCTTCCTGAGGACGAAGTCCCCTGGTTGGAATTGTCTGCCTCGGACCTTGGTGTTGTAGTACCGAGTGAGGCGGCGCTGGTATTCCGTAGCTCGGACGTTCGCGATCTCTCGGAGTTCGTCTGCCAGGTCAAGGTTCTCGAGCAACTTCTGCTCGTTTGCCTCGGGCGAAAAGCTGATCACTCGGAGAGACGGATTGGCGATCTCTAACGGAACGACGGCTTCGGTGCCATATACCAGCTGAAAAGGGGTCTCACCGGTTGCCGTCCTGGGGGTCGTTCGGTGCGACCATAGTACGCTAGGCAGTTCCTCGAGCCAGCTACCCTTAGCCTTGTCGAGTCTGGTTTTTATGCCCTTCAAGATGGTCTTGTTGGCATTTTCAACCAGCCCGTTGGCTTGAGGGTGGGCGACCGAAGTGAAGTGGTTGCGGATATTTAGGTCGGCGCATCTGTCTCGGAAGTACCGAGAGTCGAATTGCCGCCCGTTATCACTCACTATCACTCGGGGGATGCCAAAGCGACAGATGATCGATTTCCAAACGAAGCCCCAGACTACTGTCTCGATGATCCTTGCTGTAGCTTCAGCCTCGATCCACTTGGTGAAGTAGTCGATGGCGACGATGATAAACTTCTTCTGGGATTGAGCCATTGGGAATGGCCCAAGGATGTCGATCCCCCACCGAGCGAAAGGGTAGGGCTCGGTAAGGGTGATAAGTTCCGTGGCCGGCTGATGGACCAAATGGTCGAACCGCTGGCAATGGTCGCAATGTTGTGCGTAAGCTGTGCAGTCGCGCTGCAGGGTCGGCCACCAGTACCCTTGCCTTAGCAGGATTCTGGCCAGCGACCGACCTCCTGAATGTGCTCCGCACAGGCCTTGATGAATCTCTTCAACAGCTTGGCTTGCTTCGTCGGGACCGAGACACTTCAGAAGGGGCCCGGAGAACGATCTTCGGTAGAGAGCGTTGTCGAGGATGACGAAGCGTCGAGCTTGGTACTTCATTCGGCGGGCTTCCCGAGGGTCAAAGGGCTCCCGGGAGTCTCGTAGCCAGGACAGGTAGGGGGAGCGCCAGTCGCCGGGAGTGGCTGAGTCAATGGCGAGGAGCTCCAAGTCCATGCTCGGGCGCTCGAGCTCTTCTAGGAGGACCGATCGTGTACCTTCCGGGTCCAGGGAGGAGGCCAGTCGGGAGAGAGCGTCCGCCCGAGAGTTTTGCTCTTGAGCTATTCGGACTACCTCGAATTCCTCGAACTGCTGGGCCAAGCTCCGGACCAACTGGAGGTATTTGATCGTAGGTGCCTCCCGAGCCTCGTACTCGCCACTGACCTGGCTTGCAACTAGCTGGGAGTCGGTGTGGATCCTGACTCGCTCGGCCCCCAACCGTCGGGCCATGCGGGCTCCCGAGATAAGGGCCTCGTACTCGGAAGCATTGTTGGACGCCAGAAAGTTGAACTTTAGGGCGCATTGCAACTCTATTCCTTCGGGGGACTTTAGGAGGATCCCTGGGCCGCTGCCGATCGAGTTGGATGATCCATCGACGAACAGCTCCCAGGTTGGCCCGGTTGCTGTCGGAGGCCTGTCCTCAACCGGAACGGTGCTCTCGGCGATGAAGTCGGTGAGTGCTTGTCCTTTGATAGCTGATCGCGGCCGATACGAGATGTCGTAGGCCCCGAGCATGATGGCCCATTTGACGAGTCACCCTGAGGCTTCGGGATGGGCCAGAATCTTCTTCAGTGGCTCGCCGGTTAGCACGGTGATGGGATGCCCCTGGAAGTAGGGTCGGAGGCGCTTTGCGGAGGTAACCAACGCTAGCACGAGTTTCTCGATTGCGGTGTACCTCCGCTCGGCCTCATTGAGCACCTTGCTGGTGTAGTAGACCGGCCTCTCGACTCCCGAGTCATTTCTGACTAGGACCGAGCTGACCGTTGATGGCGTCGTCGAGAGATAGAGCAACAAGACCTCGCCCGGGACGGGCTTGGAAAGCACCGGGGGTGAAGCCAGGAACTCTTTGAGCTCGGCGAACGCTGTCTGGCATTCCCCATCCCATGCGAACGTAGCAGATGCTATCTTGGGCCCCCTCATCAGCTTGAAGAAGGGCAGGCATCGTTCGGCCGCACGGGACAGGAAACGACTGAGAGCAGCGACACGCCCCGTCAGACGCTGGACGTCTTTAATGCACGTGGGCGGGCGCATGTCCAGGATGGCCTGGACCTTGTCGGGGTTGGCTTCCATCCCTCGCTGAGTGACCAGGAAACCCAGGAACTTCCCGGATCTTACTCCAAAGGCGCACTTGGCGGGGTTGAGCTTCATGCAGTACTTCAGGAGGGTGCCGAAAGTCTCGACGAGGTCGGTGAAGTGGTCTTGGGCCCTCGGGGTCTTGACGAGCATGTCGTCGATGTAGGCCTCGACGTTCCGACCTAACTGCCCCTCGAACATATGGTTGACCAGTCACTGGTATGTGGCTCCAGCATTCTTCAATCCGAAGGGCATCCGGGTGTAGCAGTACACGCCGTAGTCGGTGATGAAGGTGGTCCTCTCGACATCTTCAGGGTTCATTCGGATCTGATGATAACCCGAATAGGCATCCAGGAAACTGAGTATCTCGTTGCCCGAGGTTGAGTCAACCAATTGGTCGATGCTCGGTAGCGGATAGCAGTCCTTGGGGGTGGCCTTATTCAGATCGGTGAAGTCTACGCACATTCGCCACTTGCCTGTAGTCTTCGGCACTAGGACGACGTTGGCTAGCCACGTTGGGTACAGGACCGGTCTGAAAAGACCAGTTTCTTGTCCCTTGGTGACTTGCGCCTTGATGATCGCCTGTTTCTCGGGCGCATGCTTCCTTCTCCGCTGATGTACGGGTCTCACGGTGGTATCGAGGTTGAGCTTGTGCGTCACAGTCTCCTCTGGTATACCAGGGAGTTGATCGTCGGACCAAGCAAAGACCCGAACGTACTCAGAAAGAAACTCCTTGTATTGCTGCTGTTCCTTTGGTGGTAGGTCGGCGCCGATCCTTACTCCTAGGGCCGGGTCGTCGTTCAGGAATGCCGTTAATAACTCGCCACCGGGCTCGGTGGTCACGGCTTTTCCTTCGACTCCCCTGGGGCCCTTATCCTTCCCGTCCGGCCTTGAGGCTTCCACCGAGATGTTGTAGCACCTTCTAGCCGTGGCCTGGTTACCTCGGACTTCCCCCAACCCGTTTTTGGTGGGAAACTTCATTTTTTGGTGATAGGTAGATGGTACGGCCTTTATTCGGCTGAGAATTTTTCGGCCGAAAATGGCGTTGTACGCTATCATACCTTTAATCACTATGAAGTCCACTATGACCGTAACGATTTTGGGTGGGGTGCCGATAGTGACCGGCAGGCTTAGGGCTCCCTCGGGGTAGGTGGCCAGGCCATTAAACCCGCAAAGGGGCGTTCGGATCGGGCGGAGCTTGGATGGGTCTTCCCCCATCTTGAGAAAACAGTCATAAGATAATACATCGGGAGCGCTCCCATTATCAACCAAAATCCTGTCTACATTACAGTGATTTATCGTGGCCGAGATAACGAGGGCATCGTCATGCGGGGTGCTCAGCCCTTCCAGGTCTTGGTCGGAGAAGACTATGACCTGGGGCTCCATCGGCGGGCCTCTGGGGGGCTCTAAGGCTCGGCTGGCTCGCTTGGCATGACGTTTCCTCCCTCGGCTGGTGTCGCCGCCCGATGCCGCTCCTCCGGAGATGACGTTGATGTGGACCCCTCGGGGGGCGTTGTCGATCTCCTCTGCGGCGTCTCGGTCTTCTTTGTGCCCGATCGTGAACCGGGCTAGGTGCCCCAGACGGATGAGGCGCTCGATCTCGTCCTGGAGCTGATGGCAATCTCCGGTGTGGTGCCCGTGGTAGCCGTGGAACAGGCAATGCTTGTCCCGCTTGCGATTCTTCGACCTCATTGGCTCGGGCTGGCGGAGAAGTCCCGAGTCTTTGATGTCTTCATAGATCTCATAGACTGGCGTGGTCAAGGGGGTGTACCGCTCGTACTTTCTCTTGCGCTCTCCTTCTCGATCGCGCTTCTTACCCGAGCCAGGGTTTGGCTCGGAGGTCCGCTTCTTGTCCCCCTCCCGACCCGAGCCGGTTGCGTCTCGGCAGGCGCTGAGTACTTCTTCACACTCGGCGTGGCGCAGTGCCAGAGTCACTAGCTCGGCAAGGGTCGAGGGAGGGTGGAGGACAAGCTCGCGGCAGAGATTCTCGTCCCGGGTGCCCCCGGTCAGTGCGGTTGTGGCTGAGGCCACATCCAGGCTGGGGATCCTGAGGGCTTCCGATTTAAATCGGTGGACGTAAGTCCGGAGCCTCTCCCCTTGCGCCTGTTTGAGGGCCAGGAGCCCCGCTACTGACCTTGGGGGGGCGCTACCGGCGAAACTCTCCTTGAAAATTCGCCCGAATTGCCTGAAGTCTCAGATGGACCCAGGGGCGAGGGCCCGGAACCATGCCTGAGCACCTTGAACCAGGGTGGCCGCGAAGGCTCGGCATTTGATGGGATCCGGCGTTCCATGAAGGGTCACCAGGGCGTCGAAGCTATCGTAGTGGTCGGCTGGGTCGCCCTGGCCGTCGTAGAGCTTGAAGGTCGGAATGGAGGCTCTGGGAGAGACCTCTGCCTTCAAGATGTACTCGGAGAAAGGGGATTTCTCCTCGTCCTCCGGGAGAGAGGTCTTCTGCAGGGCGCGGAGGGCGCGCTCTTGCTCTGCGAACCGTCTCTCGAAATCTCGCAGCCGGAGGGACAGCTTTGGCTGCAGTCGCACCGTGGGGCTGGGGGGGCGTCTTGGCGGTCTCTCGGGGCACTAGTGCTCGGGCGCTCGGGAGCGCTCCCTACTTCCCTCTCCTCGGCGTGGAGGAAGCCTCTTGCTCCGCAGGCGGAGCTTGCGAGGGTCCTCCGACGTCGTTGCGGAGGAGCTGTCGACCGCGGAGGGTGAAGCGGCCTCCGGCGGTGTGCTGCGTCGCACTCCTTCGAGGGAGACTTCCTGACGGGGTGCGGGACCTTGCGTCCCTGGCCGCCTGGGCCCTCATGAGCTCCACGAGGACGTCCATCTTTTCGTTGAGGGCCTGGAAGGCGTTGGCGCCACCGTCGAGGGGTGCCCCTGTCTCCGCCGGGGGGGGGGGTGGTGGCCTGTTGCTGGGGATGCTGGCGTTGGAGGGGGGGCTCTGTGAGACCCTAGAGGGGGCGCCTCCCGCCGCCGCCACAGCCTTACCTGCCCCACCGGTGGATCTCCTCCTTGAGCTTCTTCTCACCATCTCGACTTTTCGTGCGTTTCCCACAGACGGCGCCAGATGAAGAGGCGAGATCTCGCGCTGGATCCTGAGCGGGCTATGGATCACCAGAAGATGAATCTGCAAGATAGGGAAACGCATCAGAGGGCCCAGGGGATCTCCCTGGGGGAAAACCCTCCGATGGCTAAGTCAGTAGAGCTATGGTGGAAGCAATAATGGGGGGAGGAGAGAGCTGATGCGCGAGAATCCTCTCCACCAGAGGGTGAAGCGAATCGTGCTCAGGAGCTTAGGGTGTATGAATGCCTAGTTCATCTTACCTTCTTCCGGAGGGTATCTCTTGCTTAAATAGTGTGCCGCCTTCAGGAGTCCTGTAAGCTGAGGGGTTCCCGGCGGGAGTTACGTCTTTAACGGGGGCTTTCATGGCCTGATAGTGGGAACGTTATCCCCTTGGAGTCCGGCGGCTCCCCTGACTCTCCCGCTGGCGGAGGACTCTGAACGGCTGCACCTGCGGATTAATCAACCGGCCTTACCGAGCTTCGGGGATGCTAGCTCTTGCCCGAGCGATAGGCATGGCCCGGCGAAGGTGGGGTCGGATAGATCGGCTGGAGCCTATCTCTCTCGGACGGGGAGAGGGCTTTAGGCCGGACCTTCCTTGGGACCTGACCGTTGTCTCGGGCCCTCCGAGCCTAGAAGGCCGCCGGGGAGAGTTAGTTCCTCGAGTCTTATTTATTGGGCTTTTCTTCCCTAAGTGGGCCCGGTGGGCTATCACTCGGGTGGGCTCACCTGGTTGGACCTTGTGGGTCTTGTTGGGCTGCCTTTGTGGTGGGCTGCGAAAATCCCCCTCTCCACGGAGTAAGCCCCACATTCAATGTGGCTGACCTGGTGCCCTACAGGGGACCCACGGCGACACCTAGTGAGGACATCGAGCCTGTTCCACCCCTTGCGAGAGCCACTACCCGTGAGAGAGCTCCACCAGACCAGAGAGGCCAGCGTGAGCAAGTGGAGCGGATATTGGATGAACATGTCACTGTCACCCGGAGCAGAGCATACGAGCGATACTTGGTCAGGTGGAAGGGCCGGCCTCCTTCGGATGACTCATGGGTGATCAGGGAGGATCTTCAGCAGTTAGACCCCGACCTCCTGGAGCGTTATCGCCGCCGAGTGGACCGTTACTCGATAGAGTCGAGCTCTTCACAGCCCGGGGAAGTTGATGGGGACATCACCCATGATTCCCTCTGGCTCGGCACCTCTCTCTCTCCCGGAGACGGGTAGGATGCAGCTCCACGACTGGACGGGTCCGCTTCGACACTGGGGCTTGCTATTTGGGTCATCTTGATGTATTTTCTCCTTTTATTTGAGTCATTTTGATGTAATTTTCCCTTCGTTTTGAGTCGAGTCCCTAGGTTATTCTGTCATTTACCTAAGTATGTGTTCATCATGATAGGTTAGAGTGGCTTATGGGCCCAATTAGGTGGGCCTGGCCCAGGGGCGCCCTCCCCCTTCCCCACCTCTTTTGGTTATTTGTTAGTAGCACTTATGTCAGGGACTTTTTGCAAATGTTGGGATCCCTATAAATAGGACCCCAACCCCACTTGGAGAAGCTAATGAATTATTGAAAGGAAATTTGAAATTCCACTACAATTGTGAGAATCTCTCTCTCTCTCTCTAAGGGGTGGATTCCCCTCTCTCTCTTTCTCTCTCTCTTCTCTCTCTCTCTAAAAGGGGCGACCACCCTTCTCTCTCTAGGGCGCACCATCCTCTCTCTCCTCTCTCCCTTGCCACCTCATCCTCCACATCAGCCCCAACCTTTCATCTTCCCAAGGCTCCATCAAGTCCTCCATTAATTTCACCAAGCCCCAAGCACCTCTCACCATTCCAAGGCAACCCTTCCTCTTCCCAAGCCACCCCTCCATCTCCCAAGGAAGAATCCCTTCTCCCAAGCACCCCTTCCCCTCCCCAAGGCAACCCTTCCCATTCCCTAGGCCCCCATTAACCCCTCCATTAAACCACCCCTCAAAACCAAAGGAAACCCTCCCCATTCCCCCAAGCCCTTGCGCCCCCACCTCCCCATCCACTCCCCTCACCAGATCCGCCCCCCCTCTCTCTCACCCTGCTACCACTCACCACCACCATCGACCCTCCCCTCCCCAAGCTCTAGCCCTCCGTCAGCAGCCTCACCCCCGCCCAAAACCATTAGACCCTCCACCCAAAACCCTCTCCACTCACCCCACCCTATACCTTCTAGATAGGAACTGCAGATCCACAGTTCTGCCCGCCTGTTGCAGCACCGACCACGCTCACATCCCGGCGTCCCTGGGAGTGTACCATAGATCGCCGGAAAGGTCTTCCAGATGGCTTCGCAGGCGAGGTGGTCCCGCTCCATTCCGAATTTGGGGCTGACTGGGAAAACCTTTCTCCCCAGACTGCGCAGACCTGGTCCAGACTGCAACCAGTAGCAACTTTCAGAAGCTCCTGCGGCCACACCTTGGCTCCCCTTGGCTCACCACTTGGCCGGGATGATCCTCCACTGGTCCCCTATCCAACCCAGCCAGCGGGGCGTCATTTGGAGTTCAGAACTATTTGTACCAATTTTTCTACCACTGGGACGCCGTTCAGGTCAGTCAGGGTCTGCCCCGATACCTCCCAACTTCTCGGGCTGCTACTCTCGACCCCGACCTCCTCCGGTGCCGTTCTTTCTTTCTGATCGAAGAGGACGCGGCCACGCTCGCAACCGTCCTGGTCCTGCTCCAATTGGATCATGGGAGCGATTGTGATGCCATCGCCAACCTACTGTCACAACCAGAACTCAGTCCGAAGCAGAGCAAAGCAGTGCCGGTCCAGCGACTTTCCCGGCCAGTGACTACGACATCTGGTGCCAGAAAAATTCAGGCTTCATCCTGGGTCAGTCCCCGACATTTTGACGCTGGTCTCGTCCACTTTCAACTTCGGGAGCGATCGCAACAGTGCCGACAGCGAGTACCTATCAGCAGGAAAATCTGGCGGGCAGAACCCCAAAGAGGCGTATCGGCTCCGGTTCTAACCCTCTTTCCTTCCCGCCTGGCCGGCTTACCGCCCCTCCCTGTGTGGAGGTAGTGTTTGTGTGTAAGCCCAATTTTCCACCCCGAGATCCACCCTCCTGCATGAGGTGTAGTGCATGTACTATTTAGCAGGACTCAAGCTACATCGACGCAGTGTGCGGAGAACCCACATTTCCCCGCTCGCCCATCATCTCCGAACGGGGTTGGTTTCTTCAAACCAACCAGATAAGCTCTAGCCCTTGCTCCCATTATTAGTACTTGTTCCTTTAATATTCGTGAAATTGCTCCGTTGGAAGCGAGAGAGAGCGCCCGACCCCGGAGTGCTCCACTTCCGTGTGGTCACCGTGGTTTGTGAGAGAGAGTAACCCAGTGCCCCTCTTGGCACCCGGCCAGCCCCTTAGTTGTGGGCATCATACCCTCGGGAGGGCAACCTTAGCCCTGCTGGCCCTCGACTAGCCAGGGTCTTGATCCACCACCTCCACTCGGCATTACCGAGTCACCTCGGGTTCGTGTGTGCAACGGCGATTCGGTGATTTACGCAACCCCGTGCTCAAAATTGATTGTGTTTGCGTAGTAGGTCCGAGGGCCCTCATCTCTTTGCTGCATTCCCCTAGTGGTGTCACATCACCTGGCCACTCATTCCGGCCTCTTTTGCTCTTTTCTCTTGGCTTGGAAGTGCGGCTTTCGCCTACCCCTCCATTCCTTTGTCGCCGATTTGCTTCGGTTCTACCGGCTGGCTCCTTTTCAGCTGGTCTCCAACTCCTATACCCTTATCTTGTCCTTCATTTTCCTATGTGGCCAGAGTGGGGTGAGCACCTCGCTGGGCCTCTTCCATCATTTTTTTGAGTTGAAGGAGAACCTTTATGCGGGGAAGGGCTTCTTCTTCATCCAGGTGAAGCGAAAAAGAAGTTGCGTGTCCCTTTCCATGAAAGACTCCTCTCACACGGGGTGGAAGACCCAATATTTCTGGGTGGGCGCGTCTGCGGTCGGTGTGGCCTGGGATTTCCAGACGTTGCCCAATTTTCACCCGAACATTCCTCCGAAGCAAACAGAGGTCTCCCCGGAGGTGGAGAGGGATGCTGCTATCCTTTTGTAGAATCGTCGGCCGACTGCTGAGTTGTTGACCCCGTCCAACATCGAGGAGTACCTTTCTCAAGCGCTGTTGCCGACATGTAAGGGTCTCAGGGGCTTGTTCTCTTCTCATCAGGTGAGTGCCTTCCTTCTCATAATTTGCTCTCCTTCGTTCAGACTTGAGGCGAGCGGCTGAGGAGGAGGCACCGCCAGCCGAGCTGGAGGTCATCGACGTGGATGATACGCCGGCTCTGAGTGATCTTCAAGCTTCAGAGGGTTCCTCCCGTGCTTGAGATAAGGGAAAGCGGGTTGCCCGGGATGACGCTTCCGAACGTCGGGGGGTCAAGCGCAAGGATCCCATGATGAAGTTGCTGAGGTTTTCCTTGCAGGCCTTGTCTGCTGAGAAGAAATGGGCGAGAAAGGCGGAGGTCACCTGCCTGACTGATGAGGTTCCCCTATTTCCTTCTCTCTCTCTGGAGCAAGAGGGAGTAGATGTCTGAGGGACCGTGGCTGATGTCGGGGCGCCGAGCGGAACAGAGGGGGCGCCAGATGGGGGAGTCTGGTCCGAGCCGGTCGAGGCTGGAGGGTGGCAGGGTGAAGCGACTCAGTCGCAGCCGACCGAGGCCGGGGAGGTACGCGGCAAGGCGGCCCAGCCCGAGCCAACCAGTGAGGTCCTCGAGGCAAGGTCGCTCGGGGGAGGTGTCCCAGTCCCGGTAGCCCTGGAGAGGGTCTCCCCTCCCTCGACCAGTACCTTCAGCGTCTGGGCTCCTTTATACCGGAGGTGACACTCCATAGCTTCGGGAGCCGTGTGAGGAGAGCTCAGGAAAAGTCCCCCCTCTGTGCTTCTCGAGCGGATTATGGAGGGTGGTCTGGTCTTGGCCCAGCTAGGGGCCGAGCCAGTGGATGGGTACGCTCGGGTGGAGTCGGAGAGTGAGGCTCTCTCCTGGGCCCGTGGTGCACTTGATCGGAAGTTCGAGCATTTTACCCTCGATCTTGGGGATCTTCATCGGGAAGTGGCCCTGCTCCGGGCACAGGTGCAGTCGAGCCAGGCGGAGGCTTGGTCGTTGGTTGAGCAGCTGGCCCAGGCCCGTCGTATGGTCGATCTGAAGAATGGGCTCCACTTTTGGCATGATTTGACTACCGTATCCGTAGTCGCCAATTTTCTCTGCAGATATCACGCGTGCCGATCTGCCAGATAACTGACATGGCACTGGCACCTTTCCGCTTTTCCATGCTGCCCTAAATGACTTGCTGCTTCGCGCGTCCCGCTGGGGGGGATGTTGGGAAATGAGGTAGCTGTCTTAGGGAAGGCTCCTTTAGCGTGTTTTTAAGGGGAGAGTCATTTAAGGCGATCAGCTCCCCCTTCGGCCTATAAAAGGTCCAAGAGGCGTCTCCTCTTCCTTTCATCGCTTAAGGCCATCCCTGACGGTTTCTCCTTCTTCCCTTTCTACGAAGTGTTGTGCTGTCGATCTCGGCGGAGCATGGAAAGTGCTTTGGAAGACGATGATGCGGATAGCAATAGGAGGGAAGCTCCTGCTACTCCAGTTTGGAAGAGGGTTCAATAGTCGGAGGTCGGTTTGGGAGAGGGTTCGACATGCTGGAGCATGTCGCCTTCCTGTCCTTGACCCACCGACGCTATCCTGAGGGGAGGGGAAGCTCTTTAAGCTCCCTCCTTTCTTGTTGATCCCATCGCCTAGAAGGGGAGCTCTCTCAAGCTTCCTCTTCATTTGTCTTGGGTCGACTTCCCCCTTCTTTTTTTTTGTTGTCCTTCCAATCCCTCTGGCACCTTTCCTCTGAGCTTCTCAAACCAACGGGGTGTGCCATCCCTTATCTGAGCCAGTTTCTGCGCTAGGCAGAGTGATGGGAATCGACTCCGAGCATTAACTTTTATTTTTACATTTGAGTCCTTTCATTTACTTTTATATCCTTGGGAAAGTATATGTACAATTGTAAGGCTTTATAAGCCAATGTGTCATTCCCTAGGATTGTGTGGATTTTTGTGCAAATGTGTAGTAGGTCCAGTTAGGGGGCCCCCTCCCCTTCCCCATTGGTCCACCTCATCCATGTGGGGCTGGTCAACCATCCTAGGTGGCCATCTAGAAGGTTTGAATGCTAATTGACCACATGGGAGACAAAGGGGTTAAAATTTCAAAGGTAGGCCACCTACCTTACCTAACTAGTCAAAGGAGTGCCCATTCATATGTAATTTATTTATTTTGAGTTTTGACCACATGGGGGATAAAAATGACATATTTCCCACGAAATTATCAGCCCCCCCACCCCTTGCTATTTTCTATATAAGCCTATGTATAGTGTCATTAGAGATTAATGAAAAAATCAGAAAATTTGTGAGTGTTCTTGAAGCTTGGTGCGCCCCTCTCTCCTCCCTTGGTGTTCTTCCTTCCCCAACCCCAGATCTAGAGTGGATTCTATCTCCTTCCTCCCCTCTCAACCTCCGGTGATCGTTTGTGCCGCCGCCGCCGCCGTTCGTGCCGCCTTCGAGCCGCCATGGAATCGTCATCAAGTTTCTGTCCTGCTAGATAGAGGTGTGGTTCAAGAATTCCTGAAGCCAGCCACGAGCTCTGATCGATTTGCAATTTTGAGGGTTGGTTCATATCTTCTAGCCCCTTCTCCAAAAAAAAATCCAGGTTCAAAAGCCACCGTTTCATATTGTTTCCTTTTCGTTCAACTCTCAATTTCAGATCTGTTTTGTCACTGTCTACAGTGACAGTAGCCCTGAGCTCTCCACCTTCGACCACCCTTTTGATTTTCTTTAGATCTCCCAATTTAACTGTGTGTTCTGTCCATCTTCCCCTACCACCATAATTTGTCTTAAATTTTTATCATCCTTCTACCTATTTTTCAAAATTCATGTTCTACCGGAGCTACAGTACTTTCAGCCAGATCCCAGATCCGACCTTTGTCCACTGAACAAATCACATAAAATCATAGACACATCCAAACATGTCCAAACCAATTTTTCCATCTTTCCATCTCAATTTCTAACAACTTTGATGAAGAACACATCTTCAAATTCGGGCATCCACATCACGGTCAAAGGCAATCAACAGTCAAGTCCTCTGCAGGCCTGAGTCTTCGGTTACTGTACAACAGAAGATTGAAAATTCCATAAGTCAAGATCCGAGTAGATCCGGGCCAGATATTTAGGCCTAGGTTGAAGAACTTCAAGGTAGATTTCCAACGGCGCCAGTCTCGTGTCGATCCGACATCGGGGCTGATCGCAGCGCCCATTCTCGCCGGAGCGCGCGCTGCAAAACAGCAGCAACCAGCCCGTGGACAGCAAACCCGACGGGTGCCGATCGGAGCCGCCCGACCTCCGGGTGACGTTCCAGCGTGCCGCCAGCCCGGGGATCGCCTCCACCAGTGTCCCCACCACAGTGGTGACACCGGGTCCCACACGGCCCCTTCGGACAGCACGTGGGCCCCACCGTCACTAGTTCGGGTGCTGCCGAAGCTACGCGGAAAGCCGCCCGTCAACCCGTATTCGGTCCTCCCGGGCCCCGTTGTGTCGCCCTTTACCTCCCTGCGTGGAGTGGGCATATTTCCATTGCTGTACTATTCATGTATTAACCGTCCCGGGAGCACGAGTTCGGCCGGGCCCGTCGTCCCCACGCCGAGTGCGTGGAGGTATCGTCTTCGCTCCTACACTTGGCATTTCGCTTATTTCATATATGCTTGTTTATACCACTGCTAGAGAGCATGTTTTAGGACCTAGCTTGCTATAATTTTATATCACCGCTGCTGCGAGAGAGTGAGCGAGACCGTCCCGTGACCCGATCCGGGCACGAAAGTGCGAGCCGACCACCCTAGCTCTTGCCGGTTTCTCAACCGTGCACGTCCGACGCTTCCCTCGTTAAGGGACGATCGCGAGCTTGTCGTGTCAGTGGTCCCGTCCCGCATCAATTTGGTATCAGAGCGAGTTGAGTCTAGGGTGTCAAAAAGAAAAAAAAGAGTGTCATTTACGTCTAGTCATTAGTCCGTTTAAGTCGAGTCTAGGATCATCATATTTCTAAAACACAAAAAAAAGTGTCTTTTTGCATTTACATCCCTTTACTCGGTATATCAAAAGATGTTGTCCGAACGTTAGGCTACGCCTATCGGGAAGGCCGCACACTTGCGCGAGTGACCTTCGGGTCAATTATCTCCGCCACGTACCAAGTCTTGGTTTACGTCTAGGGTCCTTAGTATGCATGCATTCCAACTTTGCATTACTTAGAGTCGTGTCTAGTGTCTTGCCCAAATGGCCTTGCATATCCATTCCTAGGGATCCATTCCCGTATTTTGGCAACTATGGCCCACCCATGTCGACCCGTCCAAGGTGATAGGTCCGTGTCCGAGTACCTTCGGGCATATCATAAGTATTGGTTGGAACATGGCTTGGGAGAGGAGAGCAACACGGCCGCATTTCAGTTCCGGAGAGGTTTGCGCCTTCACTTCCAATTGGAATGCCTTATCCGCAATGCATTCTCTCTAGCGGAATCCTATACGGTCGCTCTAGTGGTCGAACCATTTGAGTCACACTTCTCTCGGTATGGTGGCTTTCGACAAGCATCCACCTCCCAGCCGCCTACACCATGGCCTTCACCACTCGAGAGAGTTCCAATGTCATCCATCTCTATTTCCGAATTTGATTCGGAATCCTCTCATTTGGAACCACCAAGGCCCGAGCCACCCGTATTTCTAACGGGTACGCTTTTCATAGCCGAGCCGCTTCTTAGTTGGCTCAAGGATGGCTTGGTCCCACCTCCCTTCCCATCAATGGACCCCACACTACCACTAGTCTCAAGCAACTCATTTCATACCACCTTCCGGTCTTGTCACTATGTGGACACATTGGACGACCTTCTTAAAGGGTTAGACCGGCAGTTGACCTTTACACATTTATTGGCCCGAGGCTTCGACCAACCCGCTAGTATTAGCTTCACCCATCCGGCCTATGGGTCCATTATCTCCGAGTGCACCGTGGGTTGTGTCACCACAGAGATCCTCTTACTCCTTCCCTTACCGGCCGAGCCTGAATCCATACCCTTTTGTCCGAGGGAGGAATCATACTTCTTGCTTACGGTCCCCGTCCCACCCATCACAATGCAAGAAGGTGACTATCCACACCTTCAAAACTTCTACACGTGGGACCGTGACTTGGGGGAGCCCACCACAAGGTGTCATACCTTCTTCGATCCCTTTGACCCATTCCTTAGTGGACCCCATGACCCACCTTATATAGTTCATTTCTTCAAGGGAGTCCACTATCACACTCCTACCCCACGGGCCGGGTCATTTACACCCACCAAGCCCGTCCACGATACAACAACATTCGGCCCTCCTAGCCCTCTCAAGTCCCCCAAATCCAAAGGGCCGTCCATGCATGACTGGGTCATACTTGGATGTTTAGGTGTTCCCCATACCACCCATCTCCGGTTACATAACATGCATGCATGGCACACATTCGGGTGTCCTGGTCCGCCGTCACCTATGTACGGGTCGGACTAACAATGGGTGTGTCTAGAGTCATATATGAGTCGGTGTGTTTTCCTTGTGTGGTTTATTTTGTGTGGTTTGTTTGCATGGTTTGTGTGTCGTTTGTTTATCTGCATGCGTCTTGTGTAAGCTCGTTGTCGTTCTCTTATGAGTAAGAGGCGAGTGGACTCACTTGATGAGTATGAGATCGGTTCCACATCTATACCCGGATCAGTCACCTATAGGGACTCAGCGGTGATTCCTAGTGAGTCTTCGAGCTGTTTTCTTCCCTTTTGAGAGTGCCCCTTCGGAGTGATCACCTTTAGCCCATAGCAGTTCGCATATCGAGTATATATGGAATGAGCAGGTAACGATCACTTGGAGCGGAGCATACCCGCGCTACTTGGCACGGTGACGGATCCGCCGGAGTACTCGAGCATCCATACCCCTACTCGATGGGGTCGAGTTCCTCCCACCCGGGGAGAGTTGATGGGAATCGACTCCGAGCATTAACTTTTATTTTTACATTTGAGTCCTTTCATTTACTTTTATATCCTTGGGAAAGTATATGTACAATTGTAAGGCTTTATAAGCCAATGTGTCATTCCCTAGGATTGTGTGGATTTTTGTGCAAATGTGTAGTAGGTCCAGTTAGGGGGCCCCCTCCCCTTCCCCATTGGTCCACCTCATCCATGTGGGGCTGGTCAACCATCCTAGGTGGCCATCTAGAAGGTTTTAATACTAATTGACCACATGGGAGACAAAGGGGTTAAAATTTTAAAGGTAGGCCACCTACCTTACCTACCTAGTCAAAGGAGTGCCCATTCATATGTAATTTATTTATTTTGAGTTTTGACCACATGGGGGATGAAAATGACATATTTCCCACGAAATTATCAGCCCCCCCACCCCTTGCTATTTTCTATATAAGCCTATGTATAGTGTCATTAGAGATTAATGAAAAAATCAGAAAATTTGTGAGTGTTCTTGAAGCTTGGTGTGCCCCTCTCTCCTCCCTTGGTGTTCTTCCTTCCCCAACCCCAGATCTAGAGTGGATTCTATCTCCTTCCTCCCCTCTCAACCTCCGGTGATCGTTTGTGCCGCCGCCGCCGCCGTTCGTGCCGCCTTCGAGCCGCCGTGGAATCGTCATCAAGTTTCTGTCCTGCTAGATAGAGGTGTGGTTCGAGAATTCCTGAAGCCAGCCACGAGCTCTGATCGATTTATAATTTTGAGGGTTGGTTCCTATATTCTCGCCCCTTCTCAAAAAAAAAAGCCAGGTTCAAAAGCCACCGTTTCATATTTTTTCCTCTTCGTTCAACTCTCAATTTTAGATCTATTCTATCACTGTCTACAGTGATAGTAGCCCTGAGCTCTCCACCTTCGACCACCCTTTTGATTTTCTTTAGATCTCCCAATTTAACTGTGTGTTCTGTCCATCGTCCCCTACCACCATAATTTTTCTTAAATGTTTATCATCCATCTACCTATTTTTCAAAATTCATGTTCTACCGGAGCTATAGTACTTTCAGCCAGATCCCAGATCCGACCTTTTTCCACTGAACAAATCACAGAAAATCATAGACACATCCAAACATGTCCAAACCAATTTTTCCATCTTCCCATCTCAATTTCTAACAACTTTTATGAAGAACACATCTTCGAATTCGGGCATCCACATCACGGTCAAAGGCAATCAACAGTCAAGTCCTCTGCAGGCCTGAGTCTTCGGTTACTGTACAACAGAAGATTGAAAATTCCATAAGTCAAGATCCGAGCAGATCCGGGCCAGATCTTTGGGTCTAGGTTGAAGAACTTCAAGGTATCTTTCCAACGGCACCAGTCTCGTGTCGATCCGACATCAGGGCTGATCGCAGCGCCCATTCTCGCCGGAGCGCGCGCTGCAAAACAGCAGCAACCAGCCCGTGGACAGCAAACCCGACGGGTGCCGATCGGAGCCGCCCGACCTCCGGGTGACGTTCCAGCGTGCCGCCAGCCCGGGGATCGCCTCCACCAGTGTCCCCACCACAGTGGTGACACCGGGTCCCACACGGCCCCTCCGGACAGCACATGGGCCCCACCGTCACTAGTTCAGGTGCTGCCGAAACTACGCGGAAAGCCGCCCGTCAACCCGTATTCGGTCCTCCCGGGCCCCGTTGTGTCGCCCTTTACCTCCCTGCGTGGAGTGGGCATATTTCCATTGCTGTACTATTCATGTATTAACCGTCCCGGGAGCACGAGTTCGGCCGGGCCCGTCGTCCCCACGCCGAGTGCGTGGAGGTATCGTCTTCGCTCCTACACTTGGCATTTCGCTTATTTCATATATGCTTGTTTATGCCACTGCTAGAGAGCATGTTTTAGGACCTAGCTTGCTATAATTTTATATCACCGCTGCTGCGAGAGAGTGAGCGAGACCGTCCCGTGACCCGATCCGGGCACGAAAGTGCGAGCCGACCACCCTAGCTCTTGTCGGTTTCTCAACCGTGCACGTCCGACGCTTCCCTCGTTAAGGGACGATCGCGAGCTTGTCGTGTCCGTGGTCCCGTCCCGCATCACAGAGTCAGTGGCTAGACGTAGGAGTGCCTACCGAGTCAGCCGAGCGCTCTACTCATGCCATAGTACCAGTGGATGTAATTTTTTTGTTTGCTGATTTATATTGTATTGGCTACGGCCTACTTGATGTACACCAGAGTTTAATGAAAAGAGAGGAATGGCGTTTATTCCACATTGCTTACATGTGCGTGCTTGCCAGATGATCAAAAGTAGAACTTGCGAAGTGTTGTCGCGTTCCATGTCCGAGGGATGGGTGCTCCTTCCATGGTGGACAATCGATACGCCCCTTTTCCGAGCGTCTCGACCACTCGGTAGGGGCCTTCCCAGTTGGGGGCTAGCTTCCCTGCCGCTTCCAATGGTCGAGAGGCTTCGGCCTTTCTCAGGACGAAGTCCCCTGGCTGGAAATGTCTATCTCAGACTCTAGAGTTGTAGTATCGAGTGACGCGCCGCTGGTATTCCATTGCTCGGATATTTGCAATCTCTCGGATCTCGTCCGCTAGGTTGAGATTTTCTAGCAGTTTCTGCTCGTTCACCTCGGGTTTGAAGTGGACGACTCGGAGAGAAGGATTACCGACCTCCAGTGGAATCACGGCTTCTGTGCTATACACCAGTTGGAAAGGTGTTTCACCGGTGGCCATTCTCGGAGTAGTTCGATACGACCATAGTACACTCGGTAATTCCTCGAGCCAGCTTCCCTTGGCCTTGCCGAGCCTGGTTTTGATGCCTTTAAGATAGTTTTGTTGGCATTATCGACCAGTCCGTTAGCCTGAGGGTGGGCTACCGAAGTGAAGTGATTACAAATGTTTAGGTCGGCACATATGTCTCTGAAGTAATGAGAATAAAATTGCCGACCATTGTTGATCACAGTCACTTGGGGGACACCGTAGCGACAAATGATCGACTTCCAAACGAAACTCCATACGACTGATTCGGTGATCCTGGTGGTGGCCTCGGCCTCGATCCATTTAGTGAAGTAGTCGATGTAGATGATGACGTACTTCTTATAAGCCTGAGCCGTGGGGAATGGTCCCAAAATATCGATCCCCCACCGAGCGAAGGCGTATGGCTCGGCAAGGGTGATGAGCTCTGCGGCGGGTTGGTGGATCAGATGGTCGAAGCGCTGACATCGATCGCACTTCTGTACGTAGGTCGTGCAGTCGTGCTGGAGAGTGGGGCACCAGTAGCCTTGCCGACGCAAGATCCTGGCGAGCGATCTTCCTCCTTGGTGCGCGCCGCAGATGCCTTTGTGTACTTCCTGAATCACTCGACTAGCTTCGTCGGCGCTGATGCACTGGAGGAGGGGAGTGGAGAAAGACCTGCGGTACAAGGCATCGTCCAGCATGACGAAATGCCGAGCTTGGTACTTGAGTTTCTGAGCTTCCCAGGGGTCGGGAGGCTCTTGAGAATCATGGAGCCAGGATATGTAGGGGGTCCGCCAGTCGCTCGGGGGTGCGGGGTCAATGGTCATAAGCTCGGACTCGATGCTTGGTTGCTCGAGTTCTTCGAGGAAGATCGATCCAGTACCTTCGGGATCGAGGGAGGAGGCCAGGCGAGAGAGGGCATCCGCTCGAGAGTTTTCCTCCCTCGCTATCCAGACTACCTCAAAGCTCTCAAAAAGTCGGGCCATCCTCTTGACCACCTGGAGGTACTTGATCATTTGTCCTTCTCGAGCTTCGTAATCACCGTTAACCTAGCTAGCGACCAATTGGGAGTCGGTGTGGATCCTGACTCACTCGGCCCCCAATCGTTGAGCCATCCTGGCCCCTGAGATAATGGCTTCATACTCGGAGGCATTGTTGGATGCTTGGAAGTTGAATTTCAAGGTGTACCGCAGCTCTGCTCCTTCGGGGGACTTGAGAAGGATACCGGCACCGCTTCTGGCTGAGTTGGAGGACCCGTCGATGAATAGGTCCCAGATGGGCCCGGGCGCAGGTGGAGGTACCTCTTCACTCGGGACCATGCCTTCGGAGATGAAATACGCGAGGGCCTGTCCCTTGATGGCCGAGCGGGGGCGATACGAAATATCGTAGGCCCTGAGCATGATGGCCCACTTGACGAGGCGTCCTGAGGCTTCAGGGTGAAAGAGAATCTTCTTCAGGGGTTCACGGGTCAATATGACAATGGAGTGCCCTTGAAATAGGGTCAGAGGCGCTTGGCTAAGGTAACCAACGCTAGCATGAGTTTCTCGGTTGCGGGGTACCTTCTTTCAGCCTCATTAAGCACCTTGATGGTATAGTAAACCGGTCTCTCGACCCCCGCGTCGTTCCTGACTAGGATCGAGCTTTCTGTGGAAGGGGTCGCCGAGAGGTAAAGGTGTAGGGCTTCGCCTGGGATCGGCTTGGACATCACTGGGGGTGAGGCCAAGAATTCCTTGAGTTCGGCAAATGCCTTCTAACATTCCTCGTCCTAGGCGAACGTAGCAGATGCCATTTTGGGTCCCCTCAACAATTTGAAGAAGGGTAGGCATCGTTCGGCCGCCCGGGATAGGAAGCGGTTGAGGGCAGCAATGCGTCCCGTAAGGCGTTGGACGTCCTTGATGCAGGTGGGTGGCCGCATGTTCAGGATGGCCTATACCCTGTCGGGATTGGCCTCGATCCCATGCTGAGTTACCAGGAAGCCTAGGAACTTCCCGGATCTGACTCCGAAGGCACATTCAGCGGGATTGAGCTTCATGTTGCACCTCAGGAGGGTGTCGAAGGTCTCGGCTAAGTCAGCAGGATGGTCTTTAGCCTTCGGCATTTTGACGAGCATATCATCAATGTAGGCCTCGACGTTCCGACCGAGTTGTCCCTCGAAGATGTGGTTGATTAGTCTATGATATCTTGCTCCAGCGTTCTTCAACCCCAACGGCATTCGGGTGTAGCAGTGTACGCCGAAGTCAGTGATGAAGGCGGTCTTCTCGATGTCCTCCGGGTCCATCCTGATCTGATGGTAACCAGAGTACGCTTCCAGGAAGCTGAGCAATTTGTTGCCAGAGGTTGAGTCGACCAGTTGATCGATGCTTGGCAGTGGGTAGCAATCCTTCGGGGTAGCCTTGTTGAGGTCGGTGAAGTCTACGCACATTCACCATTTCCCCAAAGCCTTCGGTACCAGGACGACGTTGGCGAGCCACGTAGGGTACAGGACCGGACGAAAGAGGCCAGTCGTTTACCCCTTGATGACTTGCTCTTTGATGACCGCTTGCTTCTCCAGGGCATGCTTTCTCCTGCGTTGTTGGACAGGTTTCACCGTTGGGTCAAGGTTGAGCTTGTGCGTCACCATGTCTCCCGGGATCCCGGGAAGATGCTCGTCTGACCATGTAAAGACTTGGATGTACTGGGCAAGGCAATCCTTATTTTTATTGTTCCTCAGGTGGTAGATTGGCTCCGATCTTGACTCCTAGAGTCGGGTCACCATTGAGGAAGACCGTTAGCAACTCGCCACCAGGCTCGAATGTTGATGGTCCCTCCTCGGTTCCCTTTACTCCTTTGTTTTTTCCTTCCGGCCTCATGGCTTCGACCGAGATTATATAGCACTGTCTAGCCAATGCCTGGTTACCCCGGACCTCCCCCATGCCATGCTTGGTAGGGAACTTCATTTTTTGGTGAAAGGTAGAGGGCACCGTCTTCATTCGGTTGAGGATACCTCGGCCGAAGATGGCGTTATAGGCCGTCATCCCTTTAATCATGATGAAGTCCACCATAATTGTAACGGTTTTGGGCGGGGTGCCGATAGCAACTGGCAGGCTCATGGCTTTCTCAGGATAAGTTGCTTGGCCGTTGAACCAACAAAGGGGGGTTTGGATCGGGCGGAGTTTAGATGGATTCTCTCCCATCTTGAGGAAACATTCATAGGATAATACATCAGGGGCACTACCATTGTCAACTAAGCTCCTATCTACGTTACAATGGTTTATTATAGCCGATACAACGAGAGCGTCATCATGCGGGGTGGTTAACTGATGGGGACATCACCTCCCATGCCCACGTTCACAGCTCGTCTCCTCGCCCCAGTTGCATCCGGCATGGTCTAGTTATTTAATTTTGAGTCCTATGTAATTTTTATTTGAGTCATTTGATGTATTTTCCCTTTTATTTGAGTCATGTACCTAGGTTAATGAGTCATCTACCTAGGTTAAGTGTCATTAGATTGTTTAGAATGGTTATTGGGCCCAATTCTTTGGGCTAGGCCCAGGGGCGCCCCTACCCCCTTGGTCTTTGGTCATTGTAGTAAGAGTCAGGGACTTTTGTAGAAATGTGGGTTGCCTATATATAGGAGCCCATTTCCTCCATTTGAACTAATGAATGAATCAATGAATGAAAATTGCCATTTGAGAGTTCAAATTTCCTATTGGAGAGATTCCATTAGTTGGGTGAGAAACCCTTGGGAGTGATTCCCCCTATCCCCCCTCTCTCTCTACCTCTCTCTCTCTAATAATTCATTTTCTCTCTCCTCCACTTTCTCTCTCTAAAACATGCGCCCCTTTCTCTCTCCTCCCCTCCCAACCACCTTTCTCTCTCTTCCCCCCCTCCAATAACTCATCCCCAACTCCCCACCAACCCACCTTAACTCCACCCCAGCCCCAAGGGAGATTCCACCACTCCCCACTCCACCCTCCAACCACCAACCACCCACTCCCCTTCCCCAAGCACCCTCTCATCTCCCAAGGGAGAATTCCCACTCCCCAAGCCCCCTTTTACCTTCCCCACACACCTCTTCCCATCCCCCAAGACCAAAATTTAATCACACCCTTAAACCCATTTTCAAATACCCTTTCCCTCTCACCCACCTTCCCAAATTCGTAGCTCCTCATCCCACCACCTGTTAGACCACCTTCCAGACCCCATTCTTCCCTTCCCCCACCTTGGAACACCCCCTCCTAGACCCCCTCATAGCCCGGGCTTTCCCCACACTCATCCACCCCCATTTCCCCTCCCATATACCCCATTCCCCCCCCCCGTCATCTTCAACCTACAGTTCTCAGTTGCAGATCTGCAGAAGAGTAGCAGTTTGCAGAGGCCACCACAGTTTCCTCCGGACGTTTCTGAAGGATCAAGAGCCATCGTTGGAAGCGTCTCCCAGTCCTCTTCGCAACGGCAGTGGTCCCATCCCGTTCTGAGTTTGTGATCGCCCAGGGGAATCATTCTTCCCCGACTGCGCAAAGCCTCCCTGGCAGGAGACCAGATGCGGAGTGGAAGCTCGACTGCGATGGTTCTGCTTGGAATCTGATCAAGAGTTCTTCTTCAAAAAGCTTCTACGATGAGTCTTCTTTTTTCTCCAAAAATCAGAGCTCAGTTTGGCATCCGGAACCAGGAGTTATCAATTTTCTCCCCCGGGTGCGCGGTTCTGCTTCCCTACAGTCTGCACCGACCTCTCATCAGATTTCAAAGCCCACTGGTCTTCTCCGACAACGTTTGGCTTCCCCGCCAGTTTTTCTTCGAAGAGGACCCGTCAACGGTTCCAACGGCTCTGGCGGCACCTGATTCTGAGTTCAGGAGCGGTCGTGGCATCCTCTTCTTCCTGCTGTGGGAAATCTGAAGCTGTCAGAACCGAGGGTCTGCCACCCTGTTCAAGCCCCTACCCCGACCAGCAGCGGTGCCCAAAGAAATCAAAAAACTTCAAGCATCATCCCGATCCAGCTATGAAGAATCTCCAAGTGGTCTCGTCATCGGAAAAATTCTGGAGTGGCCACAGAATTGTGATAACCATCAGTCAGTCCTGAAGCACAGACAGTGGACAGAATCGACGTCGGCTTCCTTGTTGATCGCTAGTTCGGTGTCACCCCTGCCCGCTTGGCCGGCTGAAGGCCCCTCCCTGTGTGGAGGTAGTTTTGGATGTAATATCAGTTGACCCCCAGCCCTAGATCCCCCCCTTGCATGGGGTGTAGTGTTGTAACAATTTGAGCAGGTCAAGCTACCCCGGCGCGGCGTGTGGGGAACCCACGCTTCCCCGCTCGCCCAAGTCTCCGAGCGGGACCAGTTTCTTTAAACCGGTCGAGTAAGTGCTCCACTCCTAGCTCCATTTAGTGCTTGTTCTTTCTAATATTAGTTCATAAACTCCGCTGGCCGTGAGAGTGAGAGCCCGATCCTTGAGCTCCTTGCTTCAAGAGATCACCGGGGGGTGAGGAGTGTAATCCGTGCCTTGGCACCTCGTCGGCTCCCTTGAATTGGGCTGCCATTACCCTTGGGAATTAACCTAGGCCTTGCTGGCCCTCTACCAGCAAGGGCCCAGCCCTCACAACCTCTCCTTGGCATTTCCAAGCTACCCCGGGTCTTGGGTGAGCATCGGGTGAGCGGTCGCCATTATCGGTCCGTTTGAATTGCAAATTGTGCTTGTTCATTTTGGTCCAAGGGTGTGTCACATCAATTGATATCAGAGCAAGTCATTGACTTGTCTCTACAAGTCAAGTCCTAGGGCATGCTTGCATTGGAGTCATCATCAATCCGACCTTTGCATTGATCCCCCCGATCATCATGGCCACCTCCTACTTAGCCTACTCACCACCCATGGACTTCATCCTAGATAAGAATATTACCTTTGACAGATCATGTTCTAGTGACTATCTTAGGTGGGAGGCTACCATAGAAAAGTACTTTGAAAAGACTTGGGTATATGGATCCGCGAGAGTCCGAAAGGCCAAGGGACGGTTTCGGGGTCAAGCCAAGAGTAAGTGGGAACACATAGAGGGATTAAGAAGGGTTAGGAGGAAAGAGCCCATTTCCTCATGGGATGATATGAAAGTAGAACTTAGAAAGATCTACATCCCCAAACATTCCCACCCCTCCTACCCAAGTACCCCTGACCCGAGGAGCACTACCACTCCTCCATCCCCACCCGGCCAACTTGAGACCCACCTTTGGTCTCCACCCCCACCACCCCCAACAAATCACCTCTCAACCATCATAACTACACTTCGCAACCAAGTCCTCTCCCTTAAGACCCAAATAAACCAAGCATCCACCTCTCCACCAAATCCCCTAAGGGTCCCCACAATCCAACCAAATCCCCCTTCCGCAAACCTCACTATCCAAACTCAATTGGCCCCCACTTCCCCCCCTTCACAACCGGCCGATCCCAAGGGGAAGAGACCCCTAACCGACCCGGTTTCCCCAATAAGGACCACCACTCACCCCATTCTCACCATTCAAACCCAAGTGGACCCCGTGTCCATCCCTCCACCTAGACCCATGACGGCCACCACCACCCAACCCACAATCCCTCACCAAACCCATACCTCACAATTCCCCTTGGTCTCCACCACTATCCCTCCATCGTCCCCTAAAAAGGGTACACCTCCCAAATCAACCCAAACTGAACCAACCCACCTTCCACTTCCAACCCCAACCCTACCCCAACCTAGGCCACCACTACTTCCACTCCCAACCCAAGTTCGACCTCACTCACCACCCCGGGTACACCATGTCCCAACCATCATCACCCCATCTCCAAAAGACCTTCCCATTCCCTTGAGAAAGAAGGCCACACCCACTCAGATAGGAATAGTTGATAGCCCAGACTCTCTCCCTGCCCATAAGTCCGAGTTCACACCAATGGTGAGGAAGAGCCTCAACCTTTCACCACTTCAAATAATCTTGATCTTCAAGAGCCACAAACCATCACAAAAGGCACTATAATCATAGATGGGCCCCTAGCTAGATGGCTAAAGGAGAGACCAATTCACCCCATCATGTCCTATGTTTGCCCTCCCATAGAGCAAAACCTTCCCATTATACCCTTCTCATCCTATCACACCATAATCCAAACATCCTACCAAGTGGAAACCTTAGAGGACCTTCTTAAGGGCTTAGCATGGCAATTAGAGTTGACTGGCATGTTGACTCCCATGACCCAACAACCTAGGAGCCTAGACCTCCTACACCTATGTATTGGGTCCATCACCTCAATGTGCACCATGGGTTGCAACACTAGTGACCTCCTATTATTCGTCCCTATACCCGATGAGCCCGATGCTATCCACGAATTACAGTTACTTATCACGGGTAGAACGTCGAGTCCTCCACTCATGGCCGACCCACTCACAAAGGACTTCGGCCCAATTGTCTCATTAGAGGAGGATGACCCACCACCACTTAAGGCTCTTGAGGACATAGGGCCCCTTCCCCTCCTTTTTATGATCCCTTTGATCCCTTCCAATGGGGGTCAAAGAACCCATGGGACCCAACGACCTTATCCACCACCCACCTTTCCCTATCCCAACCCACCATGTTTGACCCAATCCACCCCATCCTAGACCCGGGTTACACCTTGGGAACCATGACCTTGGTCCACATATCCCTAGGTAATAAGGTTGTGCCCCACCCCATGATGACCACCTTCTTAGATCCATTCGATCTTTTCCAATGGGAGTTCAAAGGTTGTCCCACACCTATACACATGGAAGTCACTTTTGGGAAAAGTATGCATGTGTCCAGGCTTTCCACACCCCTTGGCATGAACACTATGTTAGGTCCATTCATTCATATCACCCACATGTCAAGTAGAAAGCATGAGTGGTCCAAATTCAGATGTAGTGGTCCACCTTCACTCATAATGAGTCGTAGGCATGATAGGAGTATTCATGGATGTCTGGGTCCCCCAGCATTTGTCACCCCCATGCATGACCGGATCACCTATGGATGCCCCGGTCCTCTCCATTCCATCAAAGTCTTCTTGGCGTCAAAGCATGATTGGTCTACTTTTGGTTGCCCAGGTCCACCCATCACCCCTAGAATGTCAATATTCACAAAATTGCATGAAAGCCTTTGCAAGCACATAAGCAAGGAAAATGAGATCTGTAAGAGGCAGGCTGACTCCCTTGGGCGTCACCAAGAATTCCACGTGGGTGACTTTGTGATGGTGAGGAAGGAGAGGCTCTCCCCGGGAGTCATCCCCAAATTGAGGCCACGTGGGGCTGGTCCCTTCCAGGTCCTTAGGCACATTGGCGCTAATGCCTATGAGTTAGATCTCCCCGAGGAGTATGGAGTGAGTCCCACATTCAATGTAGCCGACCTAGTGCCATATAAGGGACCCACGGTGGTACCCAGTGAGGATATTGAGCCTATTCCCTCCGTTGAGAGAGCACCCACCCGTGAGGAGAGACCACCAGCCAAGAGAGCCCAGCGTGAGCGCATTGAACGAATATTGGATGAACATGCCACTACCACCAGGAGCAAGGTATACGAGCGCTATCTCGGCAGGTGGATAGATCGGTCTCGTTCGGAAGACTTGTGGGCAGTACCACTCTACACCCTCCGAGGAGGGAAGGACACTTACTCGACGGAGTCGAGTTCTCCACACCCCGGGATTAAGATGGGGACATCACCTCCCATGCGCACGTTCACAGCTCGTCTCCTCGCCCCGGTTGCATCCGGCATGGTCTAGTTATTTAATTTTGAGTCCTATGTAATTTTTATTTGAGTCATTTGATGTATTTTCCCTTTTATTTGAGTCATGTACCTAGGTTAATGAGTCATCTACCTAGGTTAAGTGTCATTAGATTGTTTAGAATGGTTATTGGGCCCAATTCTTTGGGCTAGGCCCAGGGGCGCCCCTACCCCCTTGGTCTTTGGTCATTGTAGTAAGAGTCATGGACTTTTGTAGAAATGTGGGTTGCCTATATATAGGAGCCCATTTCCTCCATTTGAACTAATGAATGAATCAATGAATGAAAATTGCCATTTGAGAGTTCAAATTTTCTATTGGAGAGATTCCATTAGTTGGGTGAGAAACCCTTGGGAGTGATTCCCCCTATCCCCCCTCTCTCTCTACCTCTCTCTCTCTAATAATTCATTTTCTCTCTCCTCCACTTTCTCTCTCTAAAACTTGCGCCCCTTTCTCTCTCCTCCCCTCCCAACCACCTTTCTCTCTCTTCCCCCCCTCCAATAACTCATCCCCAACTCCCCACCAACCCACCTTAACTCCACACCAGCCCCAAGGGAGATTCCACCACTCCCCACTCCACCCTCCAACCACCAACCACCCACTCCCCTTCCCCAAGCACCCTCTCATCTCCCAAGGGAGAATTCCCACTCCCCAAGCCCCCTTTTACCTTCCCCACACACCTCTTCCCATCCCCCAAGACCAAAATTTAATCACACCCTTAAACCCATTTTCAAATACCCTTTCCCTCTCACCCACCTTCCCAAATTCGTAGCTCCTCCTCCCACCACCTGTTAGACCCCCTTCCAGACCCCATTCTTCCCTCCCCCCACCATGGAACACCCACTCCTAGACCCCCTCATAGCCCGGGCTTTCCCCACACTCATCCACCCCCATTTCCCCTCCCATATACCCCATTCCCCCCCGTCATCTTCAACCTACAGTTCCCAGTTGCAGATCTGCAGAAGCGTAGCAGGTTGCAGAGGCGACCACAGTTTCCTCCAGACCTTTCTGAAAGATCAAGAGCCATCGTTGGAAGCGTCTCCCAGTCCTCTTCGCAACGGCAGTGGTCCCATCCCGTTCTGGGTTTGTGATCGCCCAGGGGAGTCATTCTTCCCCGACTGCGCAAAGCCTCCCTGGAAGCAGACTAGATGCGGAGTGGAAGCCCGACTGCGATGGTCCTGCTTGGTATCTGATCGAGAGTTCTACTTCAAAAAGCTTCTACTGCGAGTCTTCTTTCTTCTCCAAAAAGCAGAGCTCAGTTTGGCATCCGGAACCAGGAGTTATCAATTTTCTCCCCCGAGTGCGCTGTTCTGCTTCCCCACAGTCTGCACCGACCTCTCATCAGAGTTCAAAGCCCACTGGTCTTCTCTGACAATGTTTGGCTTCCCGGCAGTTTTTCTTCGAAGAGGAGCTGTCAACGGTTCCAACGGCTCTGGCAGCACCTGATTCTGAGTTCAGGAGCGGTCGTGGCATCCTCTTCTTCCTGCTGTTGGAAACCTGAAGCTGTCAGAACCGAGGGTCTGCCACCCTATTCAAGCCCCTACCCCGACCAGCAGCGGTGCCCAAAGAAATCAAAAAAATTCAAGCATCATCCCGATCCAGCTACAAAGAATCTCCAAGTGGTCTCGTCATCGGAAAAATTCTGGAGTGGCCACAGAATTGTGATAACCATCAGTCAGTCCTGAAGCACAGACAGTGGACAGACCGACGTCGGCTTCCTTGTTGATCGCTAGTTCGGTGTCACCCCTGCCCGCTTGGCCGGCTGAAGGCCCCTCCCTGTGTGGAGGTAGTTTTGGATGTAATATCAGTTGACCCCCAGCCCTAGATCCACCCCTTACATGGGGTGTAGTGTTGTAACAATTTGAGCAGGTCAAGCTACCCCGGCGCGGCGTGTGGGGAACCCACACTTCCCCGCTCGCCCAAGTCTCCGAGCGGGACCGGTTTCTTCAAACCGGTCGAGTAAGTGCTCCACTCCTAGCTCCATTTAGTGCTTGTTCTTTCTAATATTAGTTCATAAACTCCGCTGGCCGTGAGAGTGAGAGCCCGATCCTTGAGCTCCTTGCTTCAAGAGATCACCGTGGGGTGAGGAGTGTAACCCGTGCCTTGGCACCTCGTCGGCTCCCTTGAATTGGGCTGCCATTACCCTTGGGAATTAACCTAGGCCTTTCTGGCCCTCTACCAGCAAGGGCCCAGCCCTCACAACCTCTCCTTGGCATTTCCAAGCTACCCCGGGTCTTGGGTGAGCATCGGGTGAGCAGTCGCCATTATCGGTCCGTTTGAATTACAAATTGTGCTTGTTCATTTTGGTCCAAGGGTGTGTCACATCAATTGGTATCAGAGCAAGTCATTGACTTGTCTCTACAATTCAAGTCCTAGGGCATGCTTGCATTGGAGTCATCATCAATCCGACCCTTGCATTGATCCCCCCGATCATCATGGCCACCTCCTACTTAGCCTACTCACCACCCATGGACTTCATCCTAGATAGGAATATTACCTTTGACGGATCATGTTCTAGTGAGTATCTTAGGTGGGAGGCTACCATAGAAAAGTACTTTGAAAAGACTTGGGTATATGGATCCGCGAGAGTCCGAAAGGCCAAGGGACGGTTTCGGGGTCAAGCCAAGAGTAAGTGGGAACACATAGAGGGATTAAGAAGGGTTAGGAGGAAAGAACCCATTTCCTCATGGGATGATATGAAAGTAGAACTTAGAAAGATCTACATCCCCAAACATTCCCACCCCTCCTACTCAAGCACCCCTGACCCGAGGAGCACTACCACTCCTCCATCCCCACCCGGCCAACTTGAGACCCACCTTTGGTCTCCACCCCCACCACCCCCAACAAATCACCTCTCAACCATCATAACTACACTTCGCAACCAAGTCCTCTCCCTTAAGACCCAAATAAACCAAGCATCCACCTCTCCACCAAATCCCCTAAGGGTCCCCACAATCCAACCAAAACCCCCTTCCGCAAACCTCACTATCCAAACTCAATTGGCCCCCACTTCCCCCCCTCCACAACCGGCCGATCCCAAGGGGAAGAGACCCCTAACCGACCCAGTTTCCCTAATAAGGACCACCACTCACCCTATTCTCATCATTCAAACCCAAGTGGACCCCGTGTCCATCCCTCCACCTAGACCCATGACGGCCACCACCACCCAACCCACAATCCCTCACCAAACCCATACCCCACAATTCCCCTTGGTCCCCACCACTATCCCTCCATCGTCCCCTAAAAAGGGTACACCCCCCCAATCAACCCAAACTGAACCAACCCACCTTCCACTTCCAACCCCATCCCTACCCCAACCTTGGCCACCACTACTTCCACTCCCAACCCAAGTTCGACCTCACTCACCACCCCGGGTACACCATGTCCCAACCATCATCACCCCATCTCCAAAAGACCTTCCCATTCCCTTGAGAAAGAAGGCCACACCCACTCACATAGGAATAGTTGATAGCCCAGACCCTCTCCCCGCCCATAAGGAAGTCCGAGTTCACACCAATGGTGAGGAAGAGCCTCAACCCTTCACCACTTCAAATAATCTTGATCTTCAAGAGCCACAAACCATCACAAAAGGCACTATAATCATAGATGGGCCCCTAGCTAGATGTCTAAAGGAGAGACCAATTCACCTCATCATGTCCTATGTTTGCCCTCCCATAGAGCAAAACCTTCCCATTATACCCTTCTCATCCTATCACACCATAATCCAAACATCCTACCAAGTGGAAACCTTAGAGGACCTTCTTAAGGGCTTAGCATGGCAATTAGAGTTGACTGGCATGTTGACTCCCATGACCCAACAACCTAGGAGCCTAGACCTCCTGCACCATGGGTTGCTACACTAGTGACCTCCTATTATTCCTCCCTATACCCGATGAGCCCGATGCTATCCACGAATTAGAGTTGCTTATCTCGGGTAGAACGTCGAGCCCTCCACTCATGGCCGACCCACTCATAAAGAACTTCGGCCCAATTGTCTCATTAGAGGAGGATGACCCACCACCACTTAAGGATCGTGAGGACATAGGGCCCCTTACCCTCCTTTTTATGATCCCTTTGATCCCTTCCAATGGGGGTCAAAGAACCCATGGGACCCAACCACCTTATCCACCACCCACCTTTCCCTATCCCAACCCACCATGTTTGACCCAATCCACCACATCCTAGACCCGGGTTACACCTTGGGAACCATGACCTTGTGCCACATATCCCTAGGTAATAAGGTTGTGCCCCACCCCATGATGACCACTTTCTTAGATCCATTCGATCCTTTCCAATGAGAGTTCAAAGGTTGTCCCACACCTATACACATGGAAGTCACTTTTGGGAAAAGTATGCATGTGTCCAGGCTTTCCACACCCCTTGGCATGAACACTATGTTGGGTCCATTCATTCATATCACCCACATGTCAAGTAGAAAGCATGAGTGGTCCAAATTCAGATGTAGTGGTCCACCTTCACTCATAATGAGTCGTAGGCATGATAGGAGTATTCATGGATGTCTGGGTCCCCCAGCATTTGTCACCCCCATGCATGACCGGATCACCTATGGATGCCCCGGTCCTCCTCATTCCATCAAAGTCTTCTTGGCGTCAAAGTATGATTGGTCTACTTTTGGTTGCCCAGGTCCACCCATCACCCCTAGAATGTCAACATTCACAAAAATGGCCACAGCATCGTGATAACCATCAGTCAGTCCTGAAGCACAGACAGCGGACAGAACCGACGTCAGCTTCCTTGTTGATCGCTAGTTCGCTGTCACCCCTCCCCGTTTGGCCGGCTGAAGGCCCCTCCCTGTGTGGAGGTAGTTTTGGATATAATATCAGTTGACCCCCACCCCTTGATCCCCCCCCCTTGCATGGGGTGTAGTGTTGTAACAATTTGAGCAGGTCAAGCTACCCCGACGCGGCGTGTGGGGAACCCACGCATTCCCGCTCTCCCACGTCTCCGAGCGGGACCGGTCTCTTCAAACCGGTCGAGTAAGTGCTCCACTCCTAGCTCCATTTAGTGCTTGTTCTTTCTAATATTAGTTCATAAACTCTGTTGGCCGTGAGAGTGAGAGCCCCATCCTTGAGCTCCTTGCTTCAAGAGATCACCGTGGGGTGAGGAGTGTAACCCGTGCCTTGGCACCTCGTCGGCTCCCTTGAATTGGGCTGCCATTACCCTTGGGAATTAACCTAGGCCTTGCTGGCCCTCTACCAGCAAGGGCCCAGCCCTCACAACCTCTCCTTGGCATTTCCAAGCTACCCCGGGTCTTGGGTGAGTATCGGGTGAGCGGTCGCCATTATCGGTCCGTTTGAATTGCAAATTGTGCTTGTTCATTTTGGTCCAAGGGCGTGTCACAACGCCAGTAACTGACAGGCTCAGGGCTCCCTCGGGATAAGTTGCCTGGCCGTTGAACCCAAAAAGGGGGGTTCGGATCGAGTGGAGTTTAGATGGATTCTCTCCCATCTTGAGGAAACATTCATAGGATAATACATCAGGGGCACTACCATTGTCAACTAAGCTCCTATCTACGTTACAATGGTTTATTATAGCCGATACAACGAGAGCGTCATCATGCGGGGTGGTTAACCCTTCCAGGTCCTGGTCGGAGAATACCAGGGCCTGCGTTTCGCTCGCCTGCGGGGCCTTAGGGGGCTCAACGGAGGCTCGGCTCGCCCACTCGACGTAATGCTTTATTCCTCGGATGATGTCTCCTCCTGATGCCGTGCTGCCAGCGATGACGTTGATGTGGACTCCCCGAGGGGCATTGTCGATTTCCTCGGGGGTGCCTCGGTCTTCCTTCTGCCCGGACACGTATCAAGATATGTGTCCCTGGCAGACGAGGCTCTCGATCTCATCTTGAAGTTGATGGCAATCGCTCGTGTGATGCCCGTGATCGCTGTGGAACATGCAATGATTGCGGCGATTGCAGTGCTTGGCCTTCATAGGCTCGGGCTGGTGGAGGAGACCCAAGCCTTTGATGTCTTCGTAGATTTTGTAGACAGGAGCGGTAAGAGGGGTATGCCCCTCATACTTTCGGGACAGCTCTTTGCGGTCTCCGTCCTGGTTCCGCCTTTTTCCTTGACCCGTCCCTTGCTCGGACGGTCGCTTCTTGTCCCCCTCCAGACCCGAGCCTATCGTGCCTCGACAGGCGTTGAGGACATCCTCGCACTCTGCGTGGCGCAGGGCCAAGGTCATTAGCTCGGCGAGGGAGGTGGGAGGATGAAGCACTAGCTCGTGCCGTAGGTTCTCATCGCGGGTTCCCCCGGTTAGTGCGGTGATGGCTGAGGCAACATCCAGGCGGGGGATGCGCAGGGCTTCCGATTTGAATCGGTTGATATAAGCCCGCAACTTCTCCCCCTGTTCCTGCTTGAGGGCCAGTAATCCCACCACTGACCGGGGAGGACCGCTGCCGGTGAAGCTTTCCTTGAACACTCGCCTGAATTGCTTGAGGTTGTGGATGCTGCCAGGGGCGAGGGCCCTGAACCATGCCTGAGCGCCCTGAACCAGAGTGGTCACGAACGCTCGGCACTTAATCACGTCAGATGCCCCATGTAAGGTCATTAGGGCGTCAAAACTATCATAATGATCGGCCGGGTCTCCCTGGCCATCATACGATTTGAAGGTCGGAAGAGAGATCCTGGGGGAAATCTCGGTCTTCAAGATATAATCGGAGAATGGGGATCGCTCCTCATCTTCCATAGGAGAGGTCTTCTGCAAGGCGCAGAGGGCGCGCTCTTGCTCTGTGAAACGCCTCTCAAAGTCTCGCAGCCGGAGAGACAGCTCTGGCTGTCGCTAACCCGAGGGGCTGGGGGACGCACTTGCATGCTATCCCGGCACTCCTTGGGGGACTCAGTTTTTGAGAACGGTCGGCGTGCTCCGGACTTCTCCCTCCTTGGGGTGGAGGAGGCTTCCTGCTCTGGGGGAGGGGCATACGATGGTCCTCCTGACTGGTTGCAGATGAGCCGCCGCCCCGGGAGAGCAAAACGGCCTCTAGCGGTTTACTGGGAGGCATCTCCGCGGGGGGGGGGGGGGGGGGGGGGGCTCTTCCGGCGGAGATGCGACTTCTCTTCCCTAGCTACCTGGGCCCTCATGAGATCCACGAGGACATCCAGTTTTGCATTGAGGGTTTGGAGGGCGTCGGTACTCCCGCCAGGAAGCTGTTCCCCCGCCACCGATGGAGGTACTTCATTGGCATGGTTGCTCGACGGGGCATTCTCCATGGGGAGGGAAGGTGCACCTTCTTCCATCTCCATGGCTTTTCCCTTGTCGCCGGCAACTCTCCTACCAGAATTTCTTTGCACCATGATGGCTCTTTGTATGTTTCCCACAGACGGCGCCAGATGAAGAGGGGCGATCTCGCACTACTCCTGAGCGAGGAGAAGGATGACCACGTACACTTTGAGTATGAACTGCAAGGGGGGAAACAAGTCAGAGGTGCCCATGGATGGATCCCCAGGAAAAACCCTCCGATGCTTAAGTCAGCAAGAGTAGTAGAGCACTGGTGCGAAGGAAGGAATTAGGAGGAAGATAGGGGTGCGAGATCGCTCTCCACCAAAAGGTGAAGTGGTTCCTGCTCAGGGTTTTTGGCTTACCTTCTCACAGGAGGGTTCTTCCAGTTAAAATAGTGGCTCGTTGAGTGAATGATCCCTGTAAGCTGAGGAGTTTCGGGGGGAGGTTACGTCCTCCTTGCATGCTCTTTATAGCATGCGGACTCTTGATCTCCCTTATCCCCTTGAGCTCCCAGCTTCTAAGGGACGCATAACGGCTGTACAGATAAGCTTCCATCAGTCGACCCGAGCATGAGGCACTGCCATAGGAGATGCTTCCCGAGCGATGAGTTCATGGATTGGGCAGGGAATACTGGGCTTCGAAGGAGCTTTTCCGATCGAACTGATGCTCGGACTTCTCAACCCGAAGGCCGCCAAGGAAGTGCTTGATCCGAGTAAGTTATTAGGCTTATAATAAGTGGTCCTGAGGCTACCACTTCAAGGAGCTAGGCCTCGTTGGGTCAAATTAGACCTCGTTTGGCCTCTCCATTCGGGTGGTTAGATTTTCCCTCTCCATTGCATATCTTAGACAGACATTTGTTACATAGCTCATTGAAATCCTGTTGCATATAGGACTGCATTTGCACTTTATTGTCATGCATGATCATCATGGTATGTTAAATGGTAAGTTACTAAAGGGCAAATGCAATTTGTCTGGAGGTTCTTACTATGTGTGAGGTGATATTTAGACCAAGTCCTCTGCCTAGTACCATGGGTCATATTGCATATAGAGCAGTCTAGACTTTCATGAGCATATTTCATAAAACTCCCTGCATAGATGTCATTGCATATACTGCATTCAGAACTGTCACACATGGCATATAGATAGGGGGAGTCTGTCAAGTAGATCTTGTGCTTCATGCATAGTTGGATTAGATTAATCCCCTGCATGGTCTTCATGTCATAGATGATAGTGTAATGCATAAAGTCAGGGGGAGTTTGTCAAAGGAGATATTGTATTTCATGCATATCTTGGTAAGGTTAAGTTCCTTGCATGGTCTTCATGTCTCATATGATTGGTCAATGCATCCAGTTGAGGGAAGTTAAAGCATTTGCATACATATAGTTAACTGCATGTCATCCATATTGAAAATTCCAAAAAGTTTGTTTGAGTGCATGCATTCAGGGGGAGCATAAGAAAAATTCTCGTGGTATCTGAAAAATTCTTGAATTGATGACTATCTCTGCTCATACTGATCATCTTTGCTCTTCAAGCAATTTATCTCAATCATTGGTATCAGCCGGTCTCACTTGCCTTCATCTGTTTTGAAATCAGTTGAACTTATATCCTATTGTGTTTGCAAATTTATTGATTACTGCTCCTGCATTTGCTGAGGGGGAGCTACCTTGAAAGTATTCTGGGCTATCCTATAATAACTAGACAATATATAAAAAGGACTAGCTGGAAAGATAGGTCAGGCCTATCAGGAATGCTAACCCTTGCGTGAGTAGATCCTTGGATCCAACCTCCGCCAAGTATTGTTCCTAGTTGTGATTCTATTTATCTGCTCACCTTGCAATTCACATCTTCTTGTGACTGACATTTTCTGTCATTACTATTTCAAGCTGGTTTGTCTGAATCTTCTTTTTACTGAACTTTGAACATTTGTTATGCTCTCAGCTCACTGATTTCAAATAATTCTCATACCCTCTGATTCATTGACCTAAGTTGCTGCACTTCTTAGTTGTCTTGTTAGCAGTGTCGACACCATGAGTCGTCATCATTTTGAAAGTGTTCTGTTTTATGGAGTTTGTGAGCAAATGTCGACACAAAGAGTCGACACCCTCATTTTTGTACTTCTGATCATGTATCTGCCTTGATTGGTCAATCGAAGTCTTCACTATCTCATAACTTCAATTCTATGAATATCTCTCTGAAACTATCTACTCATGCTTTCTTGACTATCATAGTCATACTTCTGAAGTTGTAATTTCCTAATCAATGATAGTAACTTGCTTGGATTAATTGCCATATTCTTAAACTTGTTTGAAAACATGATGGGAATCGACGCCGAGCATGTACATTTTATTTTGTATTTATGTCCTTTAGTTTATTTTTATATCCATGGGAAAGTATATGCGCAATTGTAAGGCTTTGTAAACCAATGCGTCATTCCCTTGGATTGTGTGGGTTTTTGTGCAATTGTGTAGTAGGTCCAGCTAGGGGGCCCTCACCCCTTTCCCATTGGTCCACCTAGACCATGTGGGGCTGGTCAACCATCCTAGGTGGCCATCTAGAAGGTTGGAATGCCAATTGACCACATGGGAGACAAGTGGATTAAAAATTCAAAGGTAGGCTACCTACCTCACCTACCTTGTCCCCCCATTAGAATTAATTAGGAATTTCATTTTTTTTAATTTTATTTGGATCAAATATGAAGTCCCTTAAATGCCCCTCCATATCCTAGATCTAAGGGTATTCATGGTCTTTTTTAATTTATTATATAAGTCATGTATTTCTATTATTCTAGAATTAATGAAATGAGAAAAAGTATTGTGCAAGAGCCCCCCTTGAGTGAATTTTGACCTCCCCTCTCTCTCCCTCTGGTTTCTTCATCCCCAACCCCCATTCTAGAGTGATATCTCCTCCCCCTCAATCTCTGAGTTCATCGGTGCCGCCGCCGCCGCCGTTCGTGCCGCCATCGCGCCGCCGTGAAGCCGTCTTCGGTGTTCTGTTCATCCAGGACAGAGGCAACTTCCCCAAATTTCTTCTCCCACCTCCCACCTTCTCTGGAGCTGAAATTTTCAGGAGTGGTTTACCTCTCGAATCCTTATCTTCACAAAAACTTTCAAGTCATATTTCTTTCATTTGGTATTTTTCCATTTTTGTTCAAACTGTCATCCTAGTTCTGCCAGATCTCTGTCTATAGTGATAGTTTCCCTGAGTTTTCCATTCCCTGACTACCTTTTGATTTTTCTTGGAGCCCCCAATTTTACTGGGAGTTCTGTTCACCCTCCTCTACCTCTCAAAATTTTCGTGGAATTTATAAAGTTCGTTTCATATTTTTAGAAATTCCTGTTCCAACTCATCTACAGTTCTATCTGCATCAGTCCAGATCCGACCACAGTCCAGTGTAAACACTCTAGAAAATCCAAATCACCATATTTTCCAGATATAAAAATACCCATGGTTTCCTCTCTTGAACATCTACAACTTTCCTGAAGAACCCAACTTCAGATTCGGACGTCTAACTCGCAGTCAAAGGCGATCCACAGGAAAGTTCTCTGTTGATCTGAGAATTCGGGTACTATACAACAGCAGCTTCAAAATTAGTTAAGGCCCAGATCCGTGAAGATCCAGCTACTCTCTCTAGTCCTATCTTGAAGGATTTCGAGAGAGCTTTCCATTGGTACCTCCTGATCGTCGATCCGACATCGGGGTTGGTCGCAGTGAGCGATCTCGTCGGGTCGCGCGCTGAAAAATAGAACCGGCAGATCCGTGGCCGGTTATTCCGACCGGTGCCGATCGGAGCCGCCCGGCCTTCGGTCGGTGAATCAGCGTGCCGCCATCCCGGGGAGCGCTTCCCCAAGTGTCCCCACTATAGCGGTGCCACTGGGTCCCACACGGCCCCTCCGGCCAGCACGCGGGTCCCACAGTCACGAGTTCGGGTGCTGCCGAAGCTACGCGAGAAGCCGCCCGTCAACCCAAAATCGGTCCTCCCGGGCCCCATTGTGTCGCCCTTTACCTCCCTGCGTAGAGTGGGCCGTAAATTCATTGCTGTAATATTTGTGTACTAATTATCCCCGGAGTACGAGTTTCGGCTGGGTCCATCTTCCCCACGCCGAGCGCGTGGAGGTATCGTATTCGCTCCTACACTTGGCATTCTGCTTTATTTCATATCTGCTTTATATGCCGCTGCTAGAGAGCATGATAGGGTAACTAGCTCGCTATATTTTTTCATATCACCACTGCTGCGAGAGAGAGTGTGACCGTCCCGTGACCCGATCTGGGCACAAGAGAGAGCCGACCACCCTAGCTCACTGCCGATTTCTCAACCGCACACGTCCGACGCTTCCCTCGTTAAGGGACAATCACGAGCTCACCTAGAGTCCGAGGATCGCATATCCATTCGGAGTCGTGTCTGTGGTCCGTCTCGCATCAAAACACCACATATCTGCTAAACCTTGAACAGCTTTGTCTTAACTCAGACAAAATGGTTGCAAGATCCTGTCTCATGTCTAAACTTCAAGTCTCTTACACTTGGTGCATATTCTTATTATTATTTCTATTGATGAATTGACCGTTCCTTAAACATCCTTTCATCTATATGAAATTTAGGAAGATTTCAATCTGTGTACCTTGATCATAAATCTGAAAAACTAAATTCATGAGGAATCTTCCATTATACAGAATTATGAATGTCTAAAAGGACAAAAGTGGTCTAAGTTTAATGTATTCAGTGAGTTTGAATGTAAGAATCTTGAAAATATCTGAATCTTTCTTTTAATAAATCTTAACTGACTGCTTCATGCTCTTTCATGCCAAACTCTCTGAAATCTAAAAACTTAGAAATCATGATTATCTTTAGTTGAGATACATGATGTGAGTATTGTCTTTAAACATCTGAAAATCTGAAAATGTCAAAAAGGTAAAAGTTGGTCAGAGCAATCACTGTGGTTACTGAGAAATCATGTCCAAAGGACTGTGTCATGATGTACCATAGTTAACTCTACTGAAAAATTATTACAATATCTGTAAAATTAAGACAGAGCAATGGCTAAGTTGCACCGAGTAACTGAGTTCTTCATCAAAGAAATGGAGTAAACCTATGCCATGAAGTGCCCTAGTTATCTCTGTTCAGTGTGAAGCATAACAGTTAGTCATACTAAGTGCTTAGGGATATTGGCGTGTAAACAACGTGTATCCTCTAGTTATAAGGTGTATACTAAAACTCGAGTGCTCTTAAAAAATGTGACCAAAAATTGTTTTATAAAAATTGAAAATTATCGAAATGGCAGACAAAATCAAATGGTTTTTATGATTGTTTAACTTCAATACTAGCTCTTGTAAATCTTGAAGGAGCCATTGAAAATTAAATGAGTAAGATGGAAGGAGGTTAAATAAGAATGTCTTATGTGAGCTTGGTTTGTTTTTATTAAAATTTGATTTCAGATATGTGTAGTGATCTTTATTGACAAACTCAGTATACATCACATTTAAACCATGCTGTTCAATAACTACTCATTCATAAGCCTCCATAATGGAAGACTCTGAAACATTCTTACTTGGATTTATGAAATTGGTATCTTATTGAAAATCCTTTTACCTTATCTATTCATTGGAAATCAAGTCAAATTTCTGTGCTCCACTTATGCTCACTGTCTTTGATCATTCATTGCTCAGTTTCAGCTCACTGTTCTTGATATAATTTGTCATGATCTGAATCTCTGATAACCCACTTCCAATTCAATCACTGTCTGATTGTCCACTCTGAATGTCTGAATGTCACTTCAATTTGCTTGTCCCTGTGGTATGCTGATCTTATTTCATTTCACCCCTTCTGCTTTGTCAAAGGGAAGATTATCTGTTCAAAGGGGTATTCCTGTCTGCATCCTTTTGTTCCAAAGGGGGAGAATTTATGACAATTCTTTCTTTCCGTCTGATCCTTCCTGAAATTTCTGCCATACTTCTTACCTCACCTCTTCAGGGGAAGTAGGGCTATATATCTCACTTGGTTTCAAAGGGGGAGGATCGATTTTGGCAGAATCTTCATTTTTGGAGAACCTAAAGGAGGAGAATATGTTTGTCATTGTTTTGACAGATGTTGCATTCCCAGTCATTATTCATATTTCCTGCCTTTTTGATGTTGTCAAAGGGGGAGAATTTGTGAGTCATTTGTCATGACAGAAGTTGTGATGTTGTGTAGGAAGCTGCTGCAAAGTTGTGATGTTGTGTAGCATGTGTTGCTGTGTCATCATGAATTCATTGCAATGACTCATAATATTCATCATGAATTTGTTGCAATGACTCATAATATTGCCATCATAAAAAATGGGGAGATTATTGTGTCTCTGTGATTTTGATGATGTTAATATTATGTCTCATTATATATGTGAATATGTTAGTCATTAATTCTATCAGATGACATAATGAATATATGAGAATGTATGATGTATAGTCAGAACAAGTTCTGAAGGTGAATCAAAAAGTCAATGTAGGTCAACGAGGTCAACGCCACTGATCTGGTCAAAATGTGAGTCAGATCTTGAAAGGTAAGGTCGATGCACATCTCATTCTATTACATATCAAGGTCAGTACATCCTTGTCATATTTGCTTAAAGGTCGATGCTAGTATGTACTAAGGTCGATGCTAGTGTTGCATGCTATCTCACTAAGGTCGATGCTACCTCAAGCTTCAACTGAGGTAAGGTCGGTGCATATGTTTTTATATAGAGGACCAAGGTCAGTGCACATTTGCCTTGTGCTGAACAAGGTCGGTGGACATCCTTCATTAGGCAGAACAAGGTCGATGCATGTTTTATGTTAAGTCAGATACATGTCAGTGCATGTTTAGATTGATTGCATATATAGGCAAAAGAAGGTCGATGCACATTCCTGTAGCTTGCATATAAGGTCGGTGCACTTTTGCCATATGCATACATAAGGTCAGTGCATGTTTTGCCGTACGCATATAAAGGTCGGTGCACCTTTTGCCTTGTGTATACAAGTCTGTGCATGTACTATAGCACACTTAACTAAGGTCGGTGCACGCTACTATTTGTTACATATAAGGTCAGTGCATGTTCATACAATAGGTCGGTGCACATTCTCCATCCTGTATACTGAAGTCTGTGCACATTACTATAGCGCATACTAAGGTCGATGCTAGTTGTGGTTTCAAGCATCTAAGATCGATGCTAGTCTTGCTTTACAGTAACTAAGGCCTGAGCACGTTTTGGTTCATGGCATCTAATTTCTGTGCATGTTCATACATGTTGCATATAGAGGTATGTACACATTTTGCCAAATGCATAAAGGTCGGTGCATATCTCATTAAGTCTGTGCACTTGTGAGTCTCGACACATGAATTCATATCAAGTCAGTGCATATATGTGAGTCCCGACACATGCAGTCAAGTAAGGTCTATGCACACTAGGCATGTCTTGATACAAGCTGTTACATATAGTCTAAGCATACCAATGCAAAGGTCGATGCTAGTGTGTCAAGCCTTCATATCAAGTCTATGCATATTTCATACTTATCCAATTTTTATGCTTATGAGCTGTTTGATAAAATGCCTTTTGTTTTGATTGGCAGGGACTCAAGTCACTAAAGGACCTAGGATCAAACGCGTGACATGTAGCATGCCTCACTTAGCATGATCACGTGGCTCGAAGCCTTTATCCTCAAGAAATTTGTGGCACGTGATCCAAGGTAGACACATCCTGGAGATTCTGACACGTGTATCCTCGTACTCATGTACAACCGACACGTGGCTTCTCTGGAAAAGGCAGGAACGAGCCCTCCACACACCAGATGCATGAGCTCGTGGTACCCTAGCTTGAAGCCATATGAGAAGGCCTCTCCTGTGATCAAAAAGTAGTAGATGGCAGAATCAGGGCAGAATTAGAGCTAAGAAGCGCGAGAGAAGAAGAGGAAGAGGAGTGTTCAGAAAGAGAAGAGAAGAGAGAGCAAGAGAGCGAGAGCCATTTCCTGAGAGAGAACAAAGTATCGTAAAAGAGAGGAGAAGAGAGAGCGAGAAAGATAAAGAAGAGTGAGAGAAAGGAGATCGTTCTGGGTTATGTGTTAACTATCTCCAGATCAGATCAGGGATAGTTCTGCTCATTGGAGCTACATTGAATTGCTTATATATTCTGCTTATTATCTTTTCCATTCCGTTGTATTTTGCTTTTCATCTTTTCATTTGAATCCTTTGTAAGCTATGAATCAGCAGAGCTAAGCTGTATTGCTTAGCGGGTGAGGGTGTTTTCTCGGACAGCAAGCTGTGAGGCTCAACGGTTTAGGATGGATTCCCCAAAGATGTGGATCGGCGGATTGTAAGGATTCGTCCCAAAAGCTGTGAGGCACAGCGGTCTGGGATTGATTCTCCAAAGCTGTGGATCAGCGGATTGTAGGGATTCATCCCCAAAGCTGTGGATCAGGGGTCTTCAAGCTATGAGTCAGCAGAAGCCATACTCAGGTCTGAGTATGGGGTGGATGTAGGAGAAAATTGAACCACCTAAAAATTCCCTTGTGCATCGTGTGATTGTTGTGCTTCCAGTCTGCTGATAGATGTATGCATAGGATCGTTGAGATTGCATCTCTCTAGCTTTTCAGATTGTGTTGTGAATAGAGATTTCATCTCTATTAGATCTCGTTGAGTTTCTTCTCTCAATAGGTGAATGTTTAGGAACAGTGCCAGTGGGTTTTAATTGTGATTGATTGATCTCTTTGATCATCTGAGTAAATTGCATAGGTGTTTTCACTACTACTTGAACTGTGATAGCTTCTCAATCTGCCAATATTTAGCTTAAGTTCTATTTTCGTGAGAATTTTTAAAGGGGATTCATTCACCCCCCCTCTGAATCTTGCTGTGCACCACCATATCATTCCAAAAGATTACCCTTGAAAGAAAAGCAAAGACAAGCAAAATATATGGATTAGAAAACCAATAGCGTAGTATCAATGCTCTATGAAAATCAATCTATGCAATAAGGGCATGCACACACCTCGTGTGTTTGGTTTTTTAAACCCCTTATGGAGCAAAAGGGAGGGAGAATATATATGCAAATAAGCTATATTTATGCTAAGAGGTGATCTAGTAGAGGATGCTAGATGGATATGCAAACTAAAAATGATAAAACAATTAAGAGCAAAGGGAGAAAATCTGGATGAAGGTGGCCCTTCTACACTGCAGTAGCAAGAGAGGAAGTAGCAGAGGAGAAAAGAGCTCCGGAGGCACCACAGCAACAACAGCTGTAGGGAAGCAGAGAAGGAAGAAGAGAGCTCCGGCTCAAGAACCTGCAACGTTAGAGAAACAAAAACTCAAACAAAACTCTCTTTGGTTTTCTGTGGCTCTCTTTCTGTTTCGAAGGTAAGGCCTGCTTCAGAGAAAAAGGAACTGCCGAAGAACTCCCGCGGGTTTGAACAGGAGGGTATTTATAGAGTAAAAGATCCAGTTCTAATGGGATTAAAACAAGGAAATTGATCTCCAGGGCATGGATTTTCCTTCCACAGACGGATATGGAGCTAAGATCGATAAGGACACCATGCAGAGGAGGTTGCAGACGAATTGGACAAGGAAGGGAATTAACGACCGAGACGCTGTCGTCAATTAAATGGACGCCCGTTCGGACTTTCGTTCATTCTTGGATAAATTATAGAAACAACGGACTTTCCATAATTTAAAATAAGAAATAACTCTTGTTTGAAATGGCGTTCATTAATGAGCGCTCGCACGAAAGGACGTTAATTCTTTAGATTTAAATTCCAGTGGAAATTGAAAAACTAGGAATTAGCGCCCGTGCAAACGGTCGTTCATTCCTGAAAATAGCGACACTCCGAAAGGTTGTTCATTCAAATGGCGCCCAGAGGACGGTCGCAAATTCCAAATAAATCCCAAAAAATGGAAAAACCTTCATATTGAGCCAGTAATGAAATCCACTTTGGGGCATTACGTCGTGACATGAAATTTACTCAACATAGTATCGATTTTGGCGTATCTACACATATGACGCTAGCGCATCTCCTTTGTTCATCTCTTTAGAATGTACATCTTAGGAATTTGAAAATTTTCACAGTATTGAAGTTACACTAGTGCATGCCTACACAAGTACCCTTTGAATTCAAATGATCGACAAGTACATGAAACAGCTTCATCGACTACATCACAATACACTATATAATGTTTAACTAAATCTTTAACAATGCCAGGTCCAACTCCTTTGACTTTAATCTGTTCAAAAGATTTAACCCTGAATGTAGTGCTTGAACCTTCTTGGTGAAGTACCATTGGGTGACATGATGCAGTCTCTACAAATTTTTGTTACAATTTTTTGAAAATGGCCCTTGTGTATATATTGGCTGCTGATTTCTCCAAGGGTGAATATGTCTTCAAGTATGCGATTATCTCCATGCTTTTAACATTCACTTGATTCTCAGCATCATATCTACCCTCAAATGTTAGTTTAAACTTTTCAAAAAAACTCAGAGAGAGTGGTCTTTGCGTGGACATATCCATCAAAGATATGGTTAATGCTCTCACTTGGTTGAGAAGTTAACATTCCTGCAAAAAATATACGAAACTGACTTATTAGTATTACATGAAAATATTACAGTGTATTGTGTTTCATTCCAAAGTAATGCATTTCAGTGTATTATGCTTCAATCCAACACAAAGTGTGGTCTTCCAGAGCAATATGTTTTATTGAAGTTCAAAGTGTATCATGGTAGTACAAAGTGTATCATTACATTGTAAAGTCGATCCGTTTAGTGCAACATCTTTTACCTGTGAAAAAAGTATCATTCAAAAATAATGCTACCCATTTGACACGACATTCGTATAACTGATTCAACCATTTATTCTCTCTATAGGCTTCATACTCACACAACAACTATTCCCACTTCTCTTTAAACCCGTGCATGAAAATTGAATCATAGATGTAGCGATCGAAGTCTTCCATAAAAACTTTGTTTGCTACACATATATGCCCAATTGTCTCCTGTATTTTCTTTAATAAATGTCATTGACAAAATTGATGCCTAGCAATTGAGAAGACCTCCCTCATTGTTGTTTCCAAGGATTTGTCATGATCAGTAACAATCGCATTTGGTTGCTTCCCACCATTTGCCTTTAAGCAACAATTAAACACCCACAAAAATGATTCCATTTTCTCATTGGAAAGCAATGCATAACGAAGTAGTGTTAACTTACCATGATGATTAACTCCAACGAATGGAGTAAATGGCATCTTATATGTGTTCGTCATATAAGTAGCATCAAAAGATATGACATAACCAAAATATGAATGGTGCGGACACCAGAGCGATCGAGAAGCACGAATCGACGAGCCGTCAGTACCGTACGTGGAGCACCACTCGAGTTACATCAGCTTCCATCTGGCTCGGAGACAGTCTGGAGACTCCCCCTTGAGTCTTAGTATTTATCATATTTACTGAGATTTGATTTGTTTGTAATGTGTGTTTATTTGGCTTTATTCGGATTGTAATTCGGATTGTAAAAGGGGTTTATTTATAATTTGGGACCATCTGGGTCCCGCGGGCCCCCCATCCCTTCTCCCATTGATCCACCTCAGCTCTTGGGCCGATGTGGGGTCAGTCAACCCTCCAAGGTGGGCTTCTAGAAGGGTTGGACCAAGGGGGGACAAAGGGTAATAAAATTCAAAATTTGGAACACATAAGTCAAGGGGGTGCCCCATGTATAATATAGTTTATTAGGATTGAAATCTTATTTTATTTGTTCCAAACCATATGGGAGAAAAAAATTGTGGACTCCCTCTTTTAGCCCCCACCAATCCTAGATCTAGGGATAGACCTAGTCTTTTTGTATTTTCTATAAGAACCTTGTATTTTCATTTTGAGTAGAATTAATGCAAACAAAATTGGAATTTCTTCCACAAGGCAAGGGCCGCCCCCCTCTCTCTCTCCTCTCCTCCCCCCAGCAGCAGTGAAGGTTGTGATTCAGAGGTGTGAATCCTCATCTATCTGGTGTGAAGATCACTGTCGTCGCCGCTGCCGCCATCGTGCCACCATCGCATCACCGCCATCATCGCCGGAGTTCTGTCCACCCAGGACAACCCCCTGATCTCGAAATTTCTGCCCTCAACCTCGAGATCTTTTGGAGCCCAAACTTTCTGGGTGAATTCTAGAGATTCAACCCACGTCCTATAAAAATTGGTGGAGGTTCTAGCTTTTATTTTCCATTTTTCCATTTTCGTTCTCCACCTTCTTCCAGATCTGCCTGCAGTCTGTCCAGTTTTCCAAAAACCAAATAGAATGTTCATGAACCAACCTTTCCCTGATCTAAATGACTTGATATTTTTATTGGAGGTTCTTTCCACCACCCCCATCACCCACGAAATTTCATGGAATTTCTGGAGTCTTCTACCTATTTTTAAAAATCACTGTCAGATCCACAACTCAGATCTGTCTCTACTGCCCAGATCCGACCATCCGGTGCTAATAAATACAGTTCCCCATTCCAATCTCCACCAAATCCTTCGCAAAAATTATCCACGTTTTCCTCTCTCTCCTATCTACAAGTTTCATGAATAGCTCAACACCTAATTCGGAGGTCTACATCACGGTCAACGCTGGTTCTCAGTCAAATCTCAGTCTGCCTGACCAGATCTGAGACTGAGTACAGCCCTATTGTAAAATCGGCCATCAAAATTACAGCCCTAAAGAAATTCCAGGAACCACAGAGGGTCGAAGGATTTCGAATCGTCGTTCCAACGGCGCTAGTTTCGTGCCGATCCGACGTTGATGCTGATCGCAGCAACAGATCTTGCCGGATCGCGCGTGGCCAAACAGAAGCAACAGATCCGTGGGCAGCAACTCCAATACTTGGAGATCGGAGCCGATCGACCACCGCCCGGTGTTCCAGTCCGGTCGCCGTCCAGGGGATCGCCCCTCCAGGTGTCACCATCACAGGGGGACCCACCCCGTCTGGTTCGGAGGACTGAGCAGCACGTGGGCCCCACGAACCCGCAGATCGCGCCGTCCGGACAGCACCAAAACTCGGGTTTCGGCACCGACGGGGTGACATCAAGATGCTGCCCGTCAACCCAATTCCCGTTACTCCCGGGCCCCACATGTGACCTGTTACCTCCCTGTGTGGACTGGGTCGAAACATTTGTACTGCAGTAAGAATTGTTAACCGGGAGTACGGATTTGGCCGGGGTTGTCTTCCCCACGCCGGGAGCGTGGAGGTACGGTCTTAACTTATTGGCATTACACTTGCTTAGCTAGTATATGGTCGTATGCCGCTGTGAGAGCGTAGGATTCTAGCCCGTGAGTTCATGTCACCGCTGTGAGCGAGAGAGTGACCCATCTCGTGGCTCGATCCGAGCACGGAAGTGAGTCGACCACCCTTGACTCTGTCGGTTTCTCAACTCCGCGGATCCACGTTTCCCCTCGCTTGGGACAACGAGTGAGCTTGCATTTCTGTTAGCGACGTATAGCCCATAGGAACTCTTAGTGTCGGGCCGAAGTGTCTCTCCTATTCGTATGTTGCTGGTCGCGTCTACATTTAGAGTCCGAGGTCCGCATCACTTAGAGTTGGTCCCTCTGTCCGTCCCGCATCAATTTGGTATCAGAGCGCCAGTTGAGTCTAGGGTAGTCATTAGTCATTGCTTAACAAAAACATAAAAAAAGTGTCGTTTAAGTCTAGGAGTCTAAGTCTAAGTTGGTCTAAGTGTCTCATTTATATACCATTAATCGGTATATCAAAAGGTGTTGTCCGAACGTTAGGCTACGCCTATCGGGAAGTCCGCACACTCGCGTCTCGGAGACCCTCGGGTCAAACCTCCGCCACGTACCGAATCTTGGTTGTGTCTAGGTTGGTAGTCGAGTCTGCACTCCAACATTGCATTAGTGTTTAAGGGTCGTGTCTAGTGTCTTGTCCAAGTGTCGGCATGTCTAGCATATAGTCCCTCCCAATTTCCCATGGATTCCCCATCGCCTAGGCGATATGACCGTTGGCACACCCATGGGCTTGGAAACTATCCCATCCACTTCCATAGGCCCGAAGCCCCGGACTTTTATGGCTCCAAAGTCTCGAGCGACTACCTACATTGGAAAGCCGCTATGGATAAATATTTTGATTGTTACCCCATGTCTGAGGCTCGGCAATGCTCTTTCGCCAAAGAGCGGCTTCTACACGAGGCCGCCGAAAAGTGGGACTACAATGAACGCCTGAGAGAAGTTAGGAGGCAGTGGCCCATCGAGTCATGGCATGAGATGAAGGGCGAACTTAGGAAGGTCTACCTACCCGGCCTGGTCACCTCTAACCGACCCCACCCAATCACCTCCAATCAAGTGGGTCATAGTCGGAGGCAAGGAGCCCCGTACTTAAATGAGCCCCGACCCAAGCCTAGGCCGGTTGATTACGGGCGAGTCCACCGCGATATACCTACTCCAACCCACACCGTTGATGAACTTGTGTAAATGATTTCGGATCGGGTGGATAGGAGGTGTGCTTATTTTGAGTCGCTGGTCTCCCCTTGCCCACCTCCGAGGTAGGAGGTAGCCGTACTCGAGCCTAGGGAGGTCATGGCCGGTAGTCCCAACCCGGCCCCACCTACGGGGTCTCAAGGGCCTCTTCCCCTCCTAGTGGACAGCCCTCCCCTACCCCAACCTGGGAGCCCTTTTCCTAGTGCTCCTTTGCCACCCATTTTCGATCCTCACCCGGAGCCATTTCATTTGGAGCCACCTCAGCCCGAGCCACCCGTGTTTCTAACGGGAATGCTTTTCATTGCCGAGCCACTACTTAGCTGGCTCAAGAATGGCTTGGTCCCACCTCCCTTCCCATCCATGGACCCCACACTACCTCTAGTGCCAATCAACTCATTTCATACCACTTTCCGGTCTAGTCACTATGTGGATACCTTGGATGACCTTCTTAAAGGATTAGATCGACAGTTGACATTTACGCACTTGTTGGCCCCAGGCTTCGACCGACCCACCGGTCGTAGCTTCACCCATCCTGCCTTAGGGTCCTTTACCTCCGTGTACACCGTGGGCCATATCACGGAGGTTCTTTTGTTCCTTCCCCTACCGCCGGAGCCTCACTTTAGTCCATTTGTCCCAAGGGAGGAATCCTATATCCTATACACCATCCCATCTCCCTTCATGGATGAAGGAGAACAACAACACCTTCTAGACTTCCACACATGGGACCTTGAGATGAGGGAATCCATATCGAGGGGTCACACATTCTTTGATCCCTTCGATCCCTTTCTTAGTGGGCCCTTTGGTCCACAATCTGCATTCCACCTCTTTAGGGGAGTCCACCATTATACCCCTTCCCCACGGGCCGGGCCATCGACACCCACTGAGTCCGTTCACGGGCGAGAGACACCCAACCCTCCTGGCCCACCCAAACCTCCCAAATACAAAGGACCATCTTATAATTGTACCGACATTCGGTCACACCTAGGGTATGCATGGCACACATTCGGATGTCCTGGATCGCCTTGCATATGATTGGGTCGGACTAATTGTAGGGTTGTTTAGGGTCGTGTGTGCATCCGTGTGTTTTTCTTTTTGCTAAGCATGCTAGGTGTCTACATGACGACGTCCGTCGTCACATTGAGGCCAGTAATGCACGGTATAAGGAGCTAGCTGATGCCCATAGACACCACCGTGAGTTCCAAGAGGGTGAATATGTCATGATCAGGATAAGTCCTGAGCGGTTTCCCTCTGGAACTGTAAAGAAATTGCAAGCTCGCGGAGCCGGTCCATTTAGAGTGTTGAAACGCGTTGGATCCAATGCGTATGTTGTGGACCTGCCCGAGAAATATGGTATAAGCTCAACTTTCAATGTGTCGGATCTAGTTGCATATAGGGACCCAGCGGTGATCCCTAGTGAGCCTTTCGAGCCATCTCCTCCCATTGAGAGTGATCCCACACCTGAGTGTCCACCAGCAGCCCCATTTCCACGGCAGCGAGAGCATATAGATCATATACTGGATGAGCAGGTGACTGTTACCAAGAGTGGATCCTACCCGCACTACCTAGTGCGATGGAGAGGGTGACCCGCCACTGAGGATACTTGGATCACCCGTGGAGAGTTGCAGAGGCTAGATCCGGATCTACTGGAGCGCTACCAGAGCGATGCAGACCCTTACTCGACAGGGTCGAGTTTCTCCCACCCGGGGAGAATTGGTGCGGACACCAGAGCGATTGAGAAGTACGAACTGACGAGCCGTCGGTACCGTACGCGGAGCACCACTCGAGCTACATCGGCTTCCATCTGGCTCGGAGACAGTATGGAGACTCCCCCTTGAGTCTTAGTATTTATCATATTTACTGGGATTTTATTTGTGTGTAATGTGTGTTTATTTGGTTTTATTCGGATTGTAAAAGGGGTTTATTTATAATTTGGGACCATCTGGGTCCCGCGGGCCCCCCCATCCCTTCTCCCATTGATCCACCTCAGCTCTTGGGCCGATGTGGGGTCAGTGAACCCTCCAAGGTGGGCTTCTAGAAGGGTTGAACCAAGGGGGGACAAAGGGTAACAAAATTTAAAATATGGAACACATAAGTCAAGGGGGTGCCCCATGTATAATATAGTTTATTAGGATTGAAATCTTATTTTATTTGTTCCAAACCACATCAGAGAAAAAAATTGTGGACTCTCTCTTTTACCCCTCACCAAACCTAGATCTAGGGATAGAACTAGTCTTTTTGTATTTTCTATAAGAACCTTGTATTTTTATTTTGAGTAGAATTAATGCAAAGAAAATTGGAATTTCTTCCACAAGGCAAGGGCCGCCCCTCTCTCTCTCTCCTCTCCTCCCCCCAGCAGCTGTGAAGGTTGTGATTCAGAGGTGTGAAGCCTCATCTATCAGGTGTGAAGATCATCATCGTCGCCGCCGCCGCCATCGTGCTGCCATCGCACCACTGCCATCGTCGCCGGAGTTCTGTCCACCCAGGACAGCCCCCTGATCTCGGAATTTCTGCCCTCAACCTTGAGATATTTTGGAGCCCAAACTTTCAAGGTGAGTTTTAAAGGTTCAACCCACGTCCCAGAAAAATTGGTGGAGGTTCTAGCTTTTATTTTCCATTTTTCCATTTTCATTCTCCACCTTCTTCTAGATCTGCCTACAGTCTGTCCAGTTTTCTAGAAACTAAATAGAACGTTCATGAACCCACCTTCCCCTAATCTAAATGACTTGATATTTTTATTGGAGGTTCTGTCTACCACCCCCATCACCCACGAATTTTCGTGGAATTTCTGGAGTTTTCTACCTATTTTTAAAAATCACTGTCAGATCCAAAACTCAGATCTATCTCTGCTGCCCAGATCCGACCACCCGGTGCTAATAAATACTGTTCCCCATTCAAATCTCCACCAAATCCTTCACCAAAATTATCCCCGTTTTCCTCTCTCTCCTCTCTACAAGTTTCATGAAGAGCTCAACACCTAATTCAGAGGTATACATCACGGTTAATGCTGGTTCTCAGTCAGATCTCAGTCTGCCTGACCAGATCTGAGACTGAGTATAGCCCTATTGTAAAATCGGCCATCGAAATTACAGCCCCGATGAAATTCCAGGAACCACAGAGGGTCGAAATATTTTGAATCATCGTTCCAATGGCGCTAGTTTCGTGCCGATCCGACGTCGGTGCTGATCGCAGCAACAGATCTCGCCGGATCGCGCATGGCCAAATAGAAGCAACAGATCCGTGGGCAGCAACTCCAATACTTGGAGATCAGAGCCGATCGACCACCGTCCGGTGTTCCAGTCTGGCCGCCGTCGAGGGGATCGCCCCTCTAGGTGTCACCATCACAGCGGGACCCACCCCGTCAGGTTCGGAGGACTGAGCAGCACGTGGGCCCCACGAACCCGCAGATCGCACAGTCTGGACATCACCAAAATGCGAGTTTCAACACCAATGGGGTGACATCAAGATGCTGCCCGTCAACCCAATTCCCGTTACTCCCGGGCCCCACATGTGACCTGTTGCCTCCCTGTGTGGAGTGGGTCGAAACATTTGTACTGTAGTAAGAATTGTAAATCGGGAGTACGGATTTGGCTGGGGTTGTCTTCCCCACGCCGGGAGCGTGGAGGTACGGTCTTAACTTCTTGGCATTATGCTTGCTTAGCTAGTATATGGTCGTATGCCGCTGTGAGAGCATATGATTCTAGCCCGTGAGTTCATGTCACTGTTGTGAGCGAGAGAGTGACCAGTCCCGTTGATGTGACACAACTACGGGGTATGCAGCAAGCAGACGGAATCTTAGGACCTATTCCGCATTCACAATCACATAGCAATTAAGTTGATAAATCGGGGCCAAATCGCAGTCGCACACACACGAGCCCGGGGTGACAAAATGATGCTAAGGGGAGGTGATGGATCAAGACCCTTGCTGGTAGAGTGCCAGCCGGGCTAGGGTTGCCCTCCCGAGGGTACGTAGCCCACGCTTATGGGGCTGGCCGGTGCCAATTGGGGCACTAGGTCCCACTCTCTCACTGCCCACGATGACCGCTCGTAAGTGTGGCACGTGGGGTCGGACACTCTCTCGCTTGCACAACGGAGCTATGTCTACGGATATTAAATGAATAGACACTAAAGAGTAATGGAGCAAAGTTTAGAGCTCACCTGGTTGGTTTGAAGAAACCAACCCCGTTCGGAGACGTGGGCGAGCGGGGAAGTGTGGATCCCGCACACTGCGCCGATGTAGCTTGAGCTGTTTATTACATACACTACTCCTCACGCAGGAGGGTTGGACTAAGGGTGGGGAAATAAAGCTTACATCCAAACACTACCTCCACGCAGGGAGGGGCGCTAAGCCGGCCAGGCAGGAGGGGGAAACTCGCCGAAGTTGTAGGAGAGGAAGCCAACGTTGGGTCTGCTCACTTGCTGTGAGAGGAGACAGGCAGCCGCTGTTGCAACCGTAGTTCTTACTTAGGAATTTTCCCATCGACGAGACCAGGGGGAAATTAATCGTAACAGGAACTGGGATGCCTCTGAATTTTACTGAAATCTTCTGACGTCGTCGCTGGCTGCGGCAGAGGCTCGAACAGGACGAAGGAATCTGGGGTTGACAGCTTCAGATCTGATGCAGCAGGATGCAGAGATTGTACCGTTGGGTCCCAAGCTCCGAATCTCCAACTGTCAGAGTAGCTGGAACCGTGGATGAACTTTCTTCACAGCAAAACTGGTGGGGAGGCCGTCTGAGGTCGGGATGGCCTGCGGGACGCCGATGAGTGGGTGCAGGTCGCTGAAGACTGGGGAAGGTAGATCCGCGCGACTGAAGGGGAAAAATCAGAACTTTGGCTCCCGGATGCCGAACGTAGTTCTGCTTCTTGCTCCTGGTCGGGGACAGGTGGAGGAAGAACTTTGAAGAAGGAACCATGGTCTGAATCCTTCACTGTGAATCGTGGTTCAGCTTCTGGTTGAACTCTGGTGCTCTGCAGATGGAGCTTGGCGCAGTCGAGGGAGAATGGCTCTCCCGGGCAGCCCCGAACTCGGAATGGTACGATTCTTTCTCGCCTGCGTAGTGGACTGGACGACCTTTCCGTCAATGTATGGTATGCCTCTGGATGTCGCTTTATGAATCCGGGGAAGCTTCTGCAAGTCGTAACTTTTTCTGCCACCTGCAGACTGTCAAGGTAAAGAGAAAGGATGGTGGTGGAACTAGTGATAGGGGTGGGGATTGGCAATGGTGGAGATGGTGGGGTGGATGGTTGATGGGAGAGGGGTGTTTAGGGGTGTGGAGGGGAGAGGAACAGGGGATTAAGGAGTCTTGGAGGGAGGTGGAGTGGAGGGGCCGCAGCTATCAGGTGGGGTGGTGGGGGTCGGCCAAGGGAATGGGGGTGGGCTAGATGAGGTGGGTGCGCAACCAGCAGGGGGGGATGGGGGTTAATTCGCCCAGGGGATATGAATGAATGGTGTGGGGAAGTGGTATGGCTGCTTGGGGGAGAGGGAAGGTTGCCTTGGAGGTTGAGAAGGTGTATGGGGAATGGGAAGGGTTGCCTAGGGTGGAGGAGGTATTGAAGGGAGTTATGGGCCTTGGGAAGATGAAAGGGTGGAGGGGTGAGGTGGCAGCTGAGGTGGCAAAGGGGAGGGGAGGTGAAGGGCCAAGTTCGCCCAAGGGAGGGGAGAAGAGAGAGAGTGGGGTTCGCCCCCTAGAGAGAGAGAGAGAGAGAGAGAGAGAGAAAGCTAGAGAGAGAGAGGATTGCACTTATGCTCAAAATACTCAAATATTCATTACCCCTCTCAAGGGGGGGGGGTTGGGGTCCTATTTATAGGGATCCCAACATTTATAAAAAGTCCCTGGAGAATATGCTAAAAGCAAATAAGCAAGGGGGTGTGGGAAGGAAGAGGGCACCCATGGGCCATGCCCATCTAATTGGGCCCATATGACCCCCTAGCCGAACAAACATAGATAAATAACATGACGACCTAGGGACATGACTCAAAATAAAGACAAGTACATCAAAATGACTCAAGAAAGGAGAAAATACATCAATATGTCCTCAGTAATAAACTCCCGTGTCGCCGTGGGCCCATCAAGTCGTGCAGTCGCACACTACCCGTCTCCGGAAGGGAGAGAGGTGTCGAGCCAAAGGGAATTCTGGGTGATGTCCCCATCAACTCCCCCGGGCTGCGAAGAGCTCGACTCTGTCGAGAAAGGGTCCACTCGACTGCGATAATGCTCCAGGAGGTCGGGGTCCAGCTGCTGAAGATCCTCCCTACTCACCCATGAATCATCTGAAGGGGCCCGGCCCTTCCACCTGACCAAGTATCGCTCGTATGCTTTGCTCCGGGTGACAGTGACCTGTTCATCCAATATCCGCTCTATTTGCTCCCGTTGGCCCCTCTGGACTGGTGGAACTCTCTCATGGGTGGTGGCTCTCTCAGAAGGTGGAACAGGCTCAATTCCCTCACTAGGTGTCACCGTGGGACCCCTATATGGCACCAAGTCAGTCACATTGAATGTGGGACTTACTGCATACTCCTCGGGGAGGTCCAACACGTAAGCGTTTGTGCCAATCCTCCTCAGAACCTGGAAGGGGCCTGATCCACGCGACCTCAGTTTGGAGACATTTCCAGGGAAAAGCCTCTCAGTTCTTACCATCACATAGTCACCCACGTGAAACTCCTGGTGGCATCGGTGGGAATCGGCCGTCTTTTTATACACCTCATTGCTTTTGTTAATGTGTTTGCGGATCTTCTCATGCAAATCTTTCATGTGTTGGGCAAACGACTCAGCACTAATAGACACTCTAGCATGCGGAGGCAAAGGAATGAGATCTGTAGGCTTTCTAGGTTTGTACCCATGCACAGCTTCAAATGGGCTCATCCCTATCGACCTATTCACTGAATTGTTGTATGCAAACTCTGCTTGGGGTAATATGAGATCCCAATTCCCGGGGCGATCCTCAACAAGACACCGGAGTAGATTCCCAAGACTCCTATTAATGACTTCGGTCTGGCCGTCGGTTTGAGGGTGATAGGCCGTGGAAAATTTGAGAAGGGTCCCCATTAGGTGCCAGAGGGTTTTCCAGAAATAGCTGGTGAATTTGACATCCCTATCAGAAATGATGGTCTTGGGTAGGCCATGGAGGCGAACTACCTCATCGAAGAATAGGCGGGCCACATGAGAGGCATCGGAGGTTTTAGAGCAGGGGATGAAATGGGCCATCTTTGAAAACCTATCCACTACGATAAAGATTGAATCATGCCTTTTTTGAGTCCTAGGTAGGCCTAAGACAAAGTCCATGCTTAAGTCCTGCCAGGGACGATCAGGGACAGGGAGTGGGGTGTATAGGCCAGTGTTCTACCTTGTCTGTTTGGTTGAGGCACATATCCGGCACTGTCCTACAATTTTGGCTACGTCCCTTTTGAGACTTGGCCAATAGAACTGACCCTCAACCAAAGCAATGGTCTTATGCACCCCAAAATGCCCAGCAAGGCCTCCTGCATGTAACTCCCAGACCAGGAAATCCCGTAGAGAGGTTCTAGGTATGCAAAGTCTATGGCCTTTGAAGATGAACCCGTCCTCTAAGATGAATCCTTGGTGTTCCCTAGGTGAGAGGGTGGACAGAGTGGTATGGATTGGACCAAAGTCCGGGCAATCAGAGTACTCTTCCTTGAGTCTTTCAAATCCTATGACTTCCACCCGAATGGTAGCTAGCAAGGAAATTCTCCTACTGAGGGCATCGGCAGCACGGTTTTCACTTCCGGCCTTATGTTTGATCACAAATGTGTAGGCCTAGATGTATTCGACCCATCGGGCATGCCGAGCATTCAGTTTCTGCTGGGAGTTGAGGTATTTTAGGGCCTCATGGTCGGAGAATATGACAAATTCCTTAGGCAAGAGATAGTGTCTCCAATGCCGGAGGGATTGCACCACGGCATAAAATTCCTTGTCGTAGGTGGAGTATTTCATCCTGGCATCACACAACTTCTCACTAAAGTAGGCCACTGGGTGCCCTTCCTGGCTGAGGATCCCGCCAATTCCTACCCCGGAGGCATCACAAGTCACCTCAAAGACTTTGGAGAAGTCAGGGAGGCATAATACAGGGGCTTGGGTCATCCTTTCCTTGAGCTCTTGGAAGGCCCTAGATGCTGACTTGGTCCACACAAAGATCCCCTTTTTAAGGCAGTCGGTGATAGGGGCTGTGATTGTGCTGAACCCACGGATGAACCTACGGTAAAAGGTGGCTAATCCATGAAAACTCCGGACTTCATGGAGAGTGCGGGGCTCCGGCCAATCGAGGATGGCTTGGACCCTTTCAGGGTCCATGGATACCCCTTCGGTGGAGACAACATACCCAAGGAAGGTAATGGATTTTGTCATGAAGTGACATTTTCCAAAATTGGCAAAGAGGCTTTCCTTCCTAAGGGTGGTGCAGACTTGCCTTAGATGATTGAGATGGGCTTCTTTGGACTGGCTGTAGATGAGGATATCATCAAAATAGACTACCAGGAATACTCCAATGTAGGGCCTAAGGACCTCAGTCATAAGGCGCATAAAGGTGCTTGGGGCATTAGAGAGCCCAAAGGGCATCACCAGCCATTCATAGAGCCCATCCTTGGTTTTAAAGGCAGTTTTCCATTTATCCCCGAGCCTTATCCTAACCTGATGGTAGCCACTTTTGAGGTCTATCTTGGAGAAAATGGTGGCTCCAGCTAGCATGTCAAGCATATCATCAAGTCTAGGTATGGGAAACCTATATTTGACCGTGATCTTGTTGATGGCCCTACTGTCGACACACATCCGCCATGTCCTATCTTTCTTTGGTGTGAGGAGGGCTGGGACAGCACAAGGACTTTTGCTAAGGCGGAGGAAGCCTTTTCTAATGAGTTCCTCCACTTGCCTCCTCAGTTCAGCATGCTCAGTGGGGTTGAGGCGGTAGTGGGGAAGGTTTGGGAGGGTGGCCCCTGGGACCAGGTCAATAGCATGTTGGACATCCCTCATGGGTGGCAGTTGATCGGGAAGCTCCTCGGGGAACACATCCTTGAATTCTTCTAGGAGAGGGTGTATTTCCACAGGGTGGGGATTGGAGGGTGTTGCCTCCCCTAGACAAAGGACAACAGTACACAAGGGTGTTCCTTGAGCTAGTTCTTCCTCGAGTTCTTTCCTAGAGATGAGGTGGAGGCCCTTGACTGGCCCAGTGGGATTGTCAGGGGTGGAGTTTTGGGCTGTTGGTTGGGTTGGTGCAGGCGAGACCCTAGGATTTTGTGGTGGTGTAGGAAGGATCCCCTTAGCGGGTGGTTCTTTTCGAGGAGGGGAGGGGTTGAGGCGGATAGTCTTCCCCTCGTGTTCAAAAGCGCATGTGTTCATTTTCCCATAGATGGTAGCATTGACATCATATATCCAAGGTCTCCCCAGTAGGATGCTTCCTACAGCCATAGGTATGACGTCACACCATACTTGTCCTTGGTAGGCTGAAAAGGTGATGGGGATAAGACAACATGTGTTGATGGGTAGGGAGTGATTGTTTATCCATGATACCCGATATGGCTTGGGGTGGGGTGTCGGGGTAAGCCCTAGGAGCTTGACGGTGTCTGGGGACACGGCGTTGACACAACTCCCATTGTCTAGGATGACCTTCCTAACATGATCCCCGATTTTGATGAAGGTGTGAAAAATGGAAGTCCTCCGCCAGTCGTCCTCCTGAGGTTGGGTAAGGGTGCACCTTATTACCCCTAGGTGGGTGGGATGGGGGTTATCTTCTATACCTTCCTCAAAGAATTGCTCTTCATACTCCTCTTCCCACCCTAAACCAGCCTCGTATTCCACAACATTATCCTCATGGGTTTCCTGGGATGTGGTAGGTCCGCCCTCAATAACCAGGCTCGACAACCCTTTGGAAGGGCATTGGGAAGCTATGTGGCCATAACCATGGCACTGAAAACACTTAACCGTACTACTCCCTGGGGTCTTCCCTTTGGAAATTTCCTCCCTTCGGGGAGGAGGGTTGGGTGGAGTGACCTTTGTGGGGGTAGGGTTGGTTGGCTAGGGGTAGGGCCGAGTGGGAGTTCCTCCACTGGGAGGAGGTGTTCTTAACAGGGGAGGGAGGTTGGGACGCGGTCTCGGGCCCTTGGGAGGGGCAAACCTTGGGTTCCTAGAAAACCGTTCTACATCACGGGCTATTTGATAGGCAACCTCAAGGCTATGGGCTTCCCTCATAAAAGCTCCCGTTTGATGTGGGGAAGGAGACCATTCCTAAACCGGGACAAAGTGACGGCCGGTTCTTCAACAACACCACACCTTAAGAGGTATGAGTCAAATTTCTCCACATATTCTTCCACGGTTTTTCCCTCTTGGGTAAGGCTTTGCCATTCATCAAGGAGAATTTGGCTATAGGAGTGGGGAAGATATTTGCTCCTAAGCTGGACTTTCATGTCCATCCAAGTGTCAATGGGTTCCTCACGCCTGATTCTCCTTTGGCTTTCTACCTTTAGCCAATAGGTCTTGGCTAATTTAAGAAGGTGCATCTTGGCCAACCTAACCTTTCTTTCCTCGGACATGGGGTACCAATCAAAGTATTGGTCCATGCCATGCTCCCATTCTTTATAGGCACTAGGGTTATGTGACCCATCAAAATTAGGAGCTTCCACTTTGATCATTCTTAATAGGAAGTCATCCGGATCCTCTTGTGGTCGCCTCTCATGGTACCGAGGTTGTGGGGCTCTCTCCTGCTCGCGATACCACTCATCCTCTAGGTCTTCCCTCTCATGTTCAGCCCGCGGGGGAGGAGCCCTTTGGACATGGTTCCTAGGTGGGGCCCTAGCTTCTTCTAATCTCTCCAATCGGGTGGAAACATCATTCATTTACTCCGTGAGGGCTTAAATGGCAGCCTCAAGTCGATCCATAGGAGCTTGGGGAGCTTCCCTAGGGTTGTTTTGATTGCCTTGTAAATTGGGATCCATAGGTGTATTGGAATTAGAAGGATCAGCCCCGTATATGGTACCCCTACGGGTGGACATGCACAAAGATGACGACACGGGATAGAAATGCAATTGCCCTTGGACCTAGGCTTGTAGAGACAAGTCTAAAACTTGCTCTGATACCAACTGATGTGACACAACTACGGGGTATGCAGCAAGCAGACGGAATCTTAGGACCTATTCCGCATTCACAATCACATAGCAAGTAAGTTGATAAATCGGGGCCAAATCGCCGTCGCACACACATGAGCCCGGGGTGACAAAATGATGCTAAGGGGAGGTGATGGATCAAGACCCTTGCTGGTAGAGTGCCAGCTGGGCTAGGGTTGCCCTCCCGAGGGTACGTAGCCCACGCTTATGGGGCTAGCCTGTGCCAATTGGGGCACTAGGTCCCACTCTCTCACTGCCCACGATGACCGCTCGTAAGTGTGGCACGTGGGGTCGGACACTCTTTCGCTTGCACAACGGAGCTATGTCTATGGATATTAAATGAACAGACACTAAAGAGTAATGGAGCAAAGTTTAGAGCTCACCTAGTTGGTTTGAAGAAACCAACCCCGTTCGGAGACGTGGGCGAGCGGGGAAGTGTGGATCCCGCACACTGCGCCGATGTAGCTTGAGCTGTTTATTACATACACTACTCCTCACGCAGGAGGGTTGGACTAAGGGTGGGGAAATAAAGCTTACATCCAAACACTACCTCCACGCAGGGAGGGGCGCTAAGCCGGCCAGGCAGGAGGGGGAAACTCGCCGAAGTTGTAGGAGAGGAAGCCAACGTTGGGTCTGCTCACTTGCTGTGAGAGGAGACAGGCAGCCGCTGTTGCAACCGTAGTTCTTACTCAGGAATTTTCCCGTCGACGAGACCAGAGGGAAATTCTTCGTAATAGGAACTGGGACGCCTCTGAATTTTACTGAATTCTTATGACATCTTCGCTGGCTGCGGCGGAGGCTCGAACAGGATGAAGGAATCTGGGGTTGACAGCTTCAGATCTGATGCAGAAGGATGCAGAGATTGTACCGTTGGCTCCCGAGCTCCGAATCTTGAACCCTCAGAGTAGCTGGAACTGTGGATGAACTCTCTTCACAGCAAAACCAGTGGGGAGGCCGTCTGAGGTGAGGATGGCCTGGGGGACGCCGATGAGTGGGTGCAGGTCGCTGAAGTTTGGGGAAGGCAGATCCGCACGACTGAAGGGGAAAAATCAGAACTTTGGCTCCCGGATGCCGAACGTAGTTCTGCTTCTTGCTCCTGGTCGGGGACAGGTGGAGGAAGAACTTTGAAGAAGGAACCATGGTCTGAATCCTTCACTGTGAATCGTGGTTCAGCTTCTGGTTGAACTCTGGTGCTCTGCAGATGGAGCTTGGCGCAGTCGAGGGAGAATGGCTCTCCCGGGAAGCCCCGAACTCGGAATGGTACGATTCTTTCTCGCCTGCGTAGTGGACTGGACGACCTTTCCGTCAATGTATGGTATGCCTCTGGATGTCGCTTTATGAATCCAGGGAAGCTTCTGCAAGTCGTAACTTTTTCTGCCACCTACAGACTGTCAAGGTAAAGAGAAAGGATGGTGGTGGAACTAGTGATAGGGGTGGGGATTGGCAATGGTGGAGATGGTGGGGTGGATGGTTGATGGGAGAGGGGTGTTTAGGGGTGTGGAGGGGAGAGGAACAGGGGATTAAGGAGTCTTGGAGGGAGGTGGAGTGGAGGGGCCGCAGCTATCAGGTGGGGTGGTGGGGGTCGGCCAAGGGAATGGGGGTGGGCTAGATGAGGTGGGTGCGCAACCAGCAGGGGGGATGGGGGTTAATTCGCCCAGGGGATATGAATGAATGGTGTGGGGAAGTGGTATGGCTGCTTGGGGGAGAGGGAAGGTTGCCTTGGAGGTTGAGAAGGTGTATGGGGAATGGGAAGGGTTGCCTAGGGTGGAGGAGGTATTGAAGGGAGTTATGGGCCTTGGGAAGATGAAAGGGTGGAGGGATGAGGTGGCAGCTGAGGTGGCAAAGGGGAGGGTAGGTGAAGGGCCAAGTTCGCCCAAGGGAGGGGAGAAGAGAGAGAGTGGGGTTCGCCCTCTAGAGAGAGAGAGAGAGAGAGAGAGAGAGAGAGAGAGAGAGAAAGCTAGAGAGAGAGAGGATTGCACTTATGCTCAAAATACTCAAATATTCATTACCCCTCTCAAGGGGGGGGGGGTTGGGGTCCTATTTATAGGGATCCCAACATTTACAAAAAGTCCCTGGAGAATATGCTAAAAGTAAATAAGCAAGGGGGTGTGGGAAGGAAGAGGGCACCCATGGGCCAGGCCCATCTAATTGGGCCCATATGACCCCCTAGCCGAACAAACATAGATAAATAACGTGACGACCTAGGGACATGACTCAAAATAAAGACAAGTACATCAAAATGACTCAAGAAAGGAGAAAATACATCAATATGTCCTCAGTAATAAACTCCCGTGTCGCCGTGGGCCCATCAAGTCGTGTAGTCGCACACTACCCGTCTCCGGAAGGGAGAGAGGTGTCGAGCCAAAGGGAATTCTGGGTGATGTCCCCATCACCCGTGGCTCAATCCGAGCACGGAAGTGAGTCGACCACCCTTGACTCTGCCGGTTTCTCAACCTCGCGGATCCACGTTTCCCCTCGCTTGGGACGACGAGTGAGCTTGCGTTTCTGTTAGCGACGTATAGCCCATATGAACTCTTAGTGTCATGCCGAAGTGTCTCTCCTATTCGTATGTTGCTGGTCGCATCTACATTTAGAGTCCGAGGTCCGCATCACTTAGAGTTGGTCCCTCTGTCTGTCCCGCATCAATGAACATGCTAGTTTTGACCTTTTAGCTGCCCAGAAAATATGACTTAGCTGTCCATCATCATTCAAATCCATCATGCAGAAGAATGTAGGACTACTCATTTGTTGTTTGATAAAATGGTTATGCAATCTTTGTATATCTCCTTTTAGTTGTGTCTGACGCTCTCGAGTCAAGAAATTTTCACAATCTTTCTCTGTAAAGTAAAGCTATTAAATTTCACATTTTCTTCTAGCAAGTGCATGCACTATCTAAGATGTTGGAATTCCTACCTGTAGATAGATTAATCTACCCCGCCCCGAACTAAACAATATAAGCATGCCCATAGACATGAAATTGCTTGAAAGGAAAAGGGGTGACGAAGAATAGAGAAGTAATCGTGATCGCCACCAAGGACTTACAGCACCAAATGGATGAAGAAAAGACGAAGACGGCGCCGTGTACCTTGGAAAATATGGAAGAAAATGCGACCCGAAGACGAACCACTACAACGTGTGATCGCGCTTGAAAAGGGACACGGGAACCGATGTGGGTGACACCTCCTCGCCTTCCAGCCGGCTAGAAAGCAAGGGCCTCACGTTCTATGAACAATCTCCTGCAAAACAAAGCCACAAACATAAGAGAAAACCCATTAGAATATGAAGTGTAGTATGTGCCCCAAAGTGATAAAATAGGGTGAAAGAAAGGGAGAGAACGCACCGGGGAGGGTTTTTAACCCCTATAAATGGGTGCAAATAGTAGGTGGGAGTGTTGTAATGAGAATAAAACAAAGATGAAGAATTAACACGCAGCAGGCCTGCGGAGAGAAGTGACGTAAAACTGGCAATCGTGCATGTAGAACAGGACTGTGCAGAGACTGAGTGTAAAGACTGTGATGATTTGTAAAAAGTAGGAGAGGAGAACTAAGCATGGAAACGAGGAAAAGAAGCCCAGAGTGGTGGAAAACGAAGATGATACTCCCCTCTTTAGGTTGGGGTCAAAGGAGAAGGAAGACGACATAGCATGGCTCCGCCCCGAACAGATGAAGAGCGTCTCGTCGCACAGCTTCAGAAGATGTGCAGAAAACCAAAAAAATGTGACGAAATCGAAAAAGTGAGGGCAAAGAAAGGCGGGCAGACGATGATGAAATGAAGTAAATAAAGAACCAAAATGAAGCTTATACTTCCCTTAACATCCTGGGGTCGAAGAAGAGAGATGATGATCCGGCATGGCTTCACCCCAGGTCCAAGAAGAGCGCCCCCGCGCGCAGGCGAAACTAGGCAGTTTAAATAGAGAATGCAGAATTCTTGAACTTTCTCCCATGATTCCCGGAGATACAGTCCACAAAATCTCGAGATCTATGGATCAATCTCGAGATAATAGATAGGATAAGAGCTAGGAACAAACAAGACTCTTTTTGGTGGAAGGATCTGGAAGATATTCGCGCTGGAAGGTGACCCCGGAGCCCAATTTGACAGAGTTTGAACTATACGGAATTGCATAAACCCAGAAGTTACGTCAAAGATTCCCGCGGATATAGCGCATGAAAATTTGAGTTCTATAGACCAAACTTGAGATAATAGAAAGGGCAAGAGATAGAAACAAACGAGGCTCCATTTGGTGGAATATCATGGAAGATAGAGCCTTGAGAAGGAGACCCCGGTGAGCAGAAATTGACCAGAGAGTCCTGCGGCGAAGAAATCGGAGTTTAGAGTCATCTGGACTCTCTGTTGGAGAAACGGTCTATCGCGCGGCTGCTTCATGAAGAAAACGGTCATGACTGGACCGCCATTTGAATAGAAACGGTCATGGGGCGACCGCCAGACGATTGGGGGCGATCGGGAGGCTTCTGGCACAAAAATTGAAGAAACGATCTTTCGGAGACCGTTTTTTGATAGTAGCGGTCTCAAGAAGACCATCTTTTGACAATTTAAAAATAATAAAAATAAAAAATAAAAAAGTTACGGTTCATGGCAGTCAACAGTTGACCGCCACCTTCTAGGTAGTGGTCAACAGTTGACCGTTATCTTGGGGGTGGCTGTCAGGCTCATGCGACATTAGAAATCGGAGTATATCTCAAAAATGGTGCAGAACTAGTTAAAGTGGTAGAAGAAAAAATTATAGATAACTAAAAAATGAACAACTTTCATGAAGAGAGTAAGATGAAAAGACGATCATAAGAGAGAGAAAATGGGGCAAGAACAGAGAGGAAAAATGTTGGGATGTAGGTGAACAGTGCAACACGTCGGAAAAATGCGAATAACTTGAAATCGGTGGAGAACTGGCCAATGGCATAGAAGAAGAAAATGTAGGGTTTTAAAAAATGGAACAACTTTGGTGAAGGACACTTAATGAATATAGGAACGGAAGGGGATGAAAATATACCATTTTTCAAGACTGCGCAGTGAAAGGGGCCGAATGCTTGAGGGAAGTCGACCTAAATGGGCCGTAAGTCGACTTGAAAGGCTGGAAGGTGATAAGATAAGCTCCAGGGCTCTAAGAAATCATGATCTCCGAAGTCCAAAGGCTAGGGAACAATGAAATGGGCTCGAAATCTATCCAATGAAGGCTCCAAAATAATGGATAATTCGGGACATCAAAATTGATAAATAAGAGAAATGACACAACTTACGGGATAAAAACGGGTGTCAACAGATGTCCTTCCTTGATGTTCGCTTTACAAGGGAACGAGTGAAAGTGACGCGAAGGTGAAATGGAAAGGAGATGGAGCGAAGGCGACAATGACGAGAAATGGAGATGAAGCAGAGATGAAGCGGAGAGAACTGAAAAGCGGGCATCAAGGCAAAAGGCACCCGTCACAACCAACAAGCGACAAGAATTCTCTCGAAAATGCCGAACTAATCACCTGGAATGATGACAAGGGTGAGACATGTCTGGAGAACTAAACTAAGGAAGAAGAAAACACGACCACCTCATCGGGGACACAATCCATGGACAATGAGGGGATCGGAAAGAACATAGTTGAAAAGCTGGAAAAGGAGAAAGTGAAACTGAGATAAAATCCAGACAGGAATCACGCTGGCCAACCAGACCAAGCGGGCAGATCAAAGAAATCGTTCAAATTCAAAGTGGAATGAAGATCTCTTATCCAAGAGAATTGAAGTGCAATTAACCATTGCTGAGGAGAAAACCTTGAACGAATCACGAGGCGTGAGTGCTTAAAAAATGACATGATGCATGCTGGGCTAAAATAAAGAAATCATCAAAACGAATACAAAGAAAGCACAAAATAGAAAGTACTTAAGGATATTATTTCTAGACTGAGCCAGACGGGGTCAAGAGTCTTCTTGCAACCACAGCGTGCGAGACAGAGTTCATCGTCCCCCACCAGGCTGAACCGAGTGGCCTATCCAACGATTAACCGTATGCTCCTTGATCATCATCGTTTTTGTTAAAGGGGAACATCAGATCCCAGAACACACGGGCAACCAGTCGGTCCTTGAGAGGCTATAATAAAGTAGATAACATATAGTAATGCAACAGTGAGAAGGGATAGAGAGCCATACCTGACTTACCTGCCAAGCGAAACGGTATTTTTTTAGATTTTTAGATTTTCAAATTTTTATGGATTTTTAATAAGACAACCAACACCATGAATAAACAAGTATGAACATAACGAGACTGAACGCATGAACAATAACAAAACGAACAAATGAAGGAAAGATGGCACAACATAACATAACAAAGGACGAACCAGCAACACATGCAAGACACGAACCAACAACATGCATGTAAGACGAACATAGTGGGACAAGATAACAATGCAATGGGACAACACACGGTTGGGACAAGAACACGCGGTGGGACAACACATGGTTGGGACAAGAACACGTGGTGGGACAACACATGGTTGGGACAAGAACACGAGGGATGACCACAGGGGATGAGACAACATGAGACACAACATATATACTCTTCAATCAAGCCCAAGACCAGACGAAGCAGAACCGCTGGGTTTACAATCGTGAGACAAAGAGCCCTCTCACAAAGATATGATCAAAACTGAGCAATGCTAATCAAAGCGTGAGAAGGACATGAGCTTCAGAACAGATCGAGAGACAACATTGAAGAAAAGAGAACAGATTGAAAAGCACGTGAACAGGAGACAGAGCGAATGATAAGGAGCTAGGAAGAGCTTGAACACCTGCGACTTGCACACTGAGCAAACGAATCATATCCGTTCTCAAAATAAAGATACGTAAAAACAAAAGACACATATTTTTTGGATTTTTGACATTTTTGATTTTTTGGGGGGGGGTTTTGACTATTTATTTTTTTTTGGAATTTTGATAATATTTGATTTTTTTGACATATCTAATTTTTTTGATTTTACAATATTTGATTTTTTTGGATTTTTTTTGACAATATTTTTTTTGGATTTTGGAAATATTTAATTTGTGGCTTTTTACAAAGCAATCTACAGCACGTAGACGGGCTCAAACCACTGGCTTGGAGCCGTCGTTCCTTCCCCTTTCATTAAAGATTTCCCTTGAGCAGGGCGTGCATATGCGGGTAGCTCGCCACAACCAACCGCCTTTAAAAAATGGTGCCCCTACTAAGGCCATACCCGGGATACAACCCAACCTAAGAGGGAGAAGTAGAAGAACAATGGGGTTAAGCTTAATACAGGATGGGAGATATCAGGACTCAAATTCCTTCCAGGCCACTATCCCTCAAAGATACAGTCTGTTGCGTTGGGGCTTTGTTTCTTTGATTTTTAGACCCATATTTATCAGACACGCATGCAACCGGGCTCATGACATCCCACGGGACACTGTACTGCCCCTCTTGTCATGCCTTCCAATCATAATTTTACATTGAGTTATTTCTCATTTTGGTAGCCCTTATTGGCCAGATATAGCATGAAAGATCACTTTTGAGGGTCAAGACTGCCCCTATTTGAGACCTCTCTCGTATTAGGGAGTGCCTAGGTTGGTCATCTCATCCATCCATCTTTTGCCCCTGCACTCGGCCAAGCAGAGAAAAGAAAAAGACATTTATGCATTCTCAAAGTATGGCCAAAGTAGCAACGGTGTGTCTAAGAGAGATCGGCCATAGCTGCCGTGAAGTGTGTGAAAAACCCATGCTCAAGGTCACCCTCAATGACCAGGGAAAGAAACTAGACTCCCAGCGTGGAGCTATCACCAGCCTAAGAATGCTGCAGAAGCGAACTCTTTTTAACTGAACTAAGCAAACTTCCTAACGCCACTCAACCATGTTGAGGAATTAACATTATAAGCATTATGATCATGTGCATGAATGTTAGGAATAAATAATTGGAATGCAAGCACATTCTTGCACAAAATAAAGATACCTTGCAAATCCATAGTGTGAAAATAGCATCCAGAAGTGATCTTGACTATCGAGCTTTGAGCAGCACGAGCTTTGTATTCCTTGCTTGACAGGATCAAGACGGAAAGGATAGCAAGGCTTGAAAATTCCTCTACACGGAGGAGCGGCGGTCATCATATTAGACGAAGAAGGATCAAAAGGAAGAGAGACGAGGGCTAGAACTCCCTTGTTAAGGCACAGAGACCCTGATAACAAGGAACCAAATACAGAATAAACAGAGGTTAGTTGAGATCAAGGTGGACTAAAGCCTCAAAAACAACAAAAAAAAGGGCAACGACCCCGAAAGGGTGAAGAAGAAAGAATAGACAAACCATAAGAAGATTGTTGTGAAGGTAAGGAAGAAGAGGAGTGGTCATCCGATGTGGTCGGCGAAAGAAAATGATAGTCATCCGATAGGGTCAAAGAAGAAGAATGAGAATCACCTGACAGGGTCGGGGAAAGAAAATGATAGACACCCGATAGGGTCGGGGAAAGAGAGTGGTAATCACCCGACAAAGTCGAGGAAAGAAAAGGGTAATCACCCGACAGGGTCGGGGAAAAACCAGAAGTAGAATCCAGAAGTACCGGAAGAGAAAATCTGGTTGATGTCCCGAGAATGGGATGACGGGAGGGCATAGGCCAAGGCCTAGGATCGTGGAGATGAGGAAAATCTGGAGGCTCCAGATGAGAGGAGGAAGAAGAATGGGAGTTTGCAGACCCGGAAGGAGAGGAGAAAATCATGGAAACTGAATTAGAGGAAGGGAGGTACACCACCCAAGGGTGGGAGCTGAGCAATAGAAAGGATGAATGAAAGGAAGAGGAAGAGGAAGAAGTGGACCCCTGAGTGAACAAAGGATGACCCTTAAACTTACATCGCCGCCTCTTCTTAGCTGACACTTCTTGAACATGGACCCGCTTGGTGCAGACTCGGACCTTCGGCCTTCTTGACTTGCAATGCCTTCTCATATAACGGGCCCACCTAGCAGATGTCCTGGCCTGGTCATGAACATGCAGCTTCATCGGGGCGGTTGCCCCTAGACTCCCAGTGCTAGCAACATTAGGACATTCTTGAGCAACTAACTCCTCAGGATGGTGAGTATCATGAAACCATGGAGTTTTGTCTCTTGGCACCATAACATGGAGATTCGCCAACTTCACTTGGCAATCAGACTTGAAGCATAACTCCCTTGATAGAAGAGAAGGATGAAACTGAGGGAGAGTAATGCGCGGCGTTGACGCGGCCGACTTACTGATAAACCGAGGGGCATTGCATAAGATGTGCAAGATGTCCTTAGAGAACTTTGAAAATACGGCCAATTGCCCTTTGAATAGGGAATCCATTAGACCCTTGGCGGCCGTATGTGTTAGCACGAAGCAAGTAGAGAACCCCTCTTGGCCAGTGAACTGAACAGTAATGGAGCTAGAGGTGGTAACATCATTGATAATCGAACCTCCGGCGAGCAATGAGATTGCCACCAACCTCACTTGTGAAGAAACCGACGCTAATGTGAGAGAGCTCCTCTTGGCAACCGTCGTGGGAAGTGCAGGCTGATCATCCCCAAAATAGCCAGGGATCAGGACGCAGATCGGCATCTGGTAAATAAAATCTTGAAGCTTGAAATGCACAATCGACACTGAATCATCCTGACTTGACTCATTATCTCCCTGGGAACCAGACCCAAGGGGCACCAAAGGTAGCGCACACCCGCTCCGTGGGGTGGAAATAGGTGGACTGGAGGTAGAAGGCTTGGAAGGTGGGGTAGAAAGTGGCAGAGGAATAGTGGCAATGACAGGTATGGGTGTGGGCAAAGGTGTAGGTGGAAGAGGCAAAGTGGAGGTGAAAGGTTCGGATGTAAGTGGAGGTGTAGGTAGGGATAATGGTGAAGCTTGCTCAGGTTCGGACAGAGATGATGGAGGTGGAGAAGGCTGAAGATGACGGAGATGGTAATGGAGGTAATGAAGGCGGCGGAGGTAGTGAAGGGTTAGGCAATAGGGATGGTGATGGGGATGGAGATGATGTAGGCGATTTGGAGAGAGGAAGCAGTGACAGTGAGGGAGGGTTAGGCAATGGTAACGGTGGTAGAGACGATGAAGAGGAGGGTCGCGGCGCCCACCGTCGGCGTATCGGCACGACCCGCCGGGTGGCGTTAGGAGTGGAAGTGGTGGTAATGGAAATGGAGGAAAGGGCGGCACTAGCTTGAGCTGAGGCTTGGGTTGGTAGAGGTTGTGGAGATGGAGTAGAAGATGGTGAAGGTGATGGGGTAGGTGGAGATGAAGATGGTCATGAGATAGGAAACGAGTTTGGCAAAGGCATAGGTGAGGGAACATGTGATGGAGTAGGTGACGGAGCGGGTGCAATGGCAGATAAAGAACCGTAGGGGTGCCCCTGATCTTGTGGTGGAGACGGCTGCCTGGGCGGCGCTTGCTATTGCTGCTTGCTACGGAGATAAAGAACAACCTTGTGAATCGCAAACCAATCGATCCTCTTCTCGGCTTCCAAGCCATAAACATACTCCCGAAACTCGGGGCAATCCTCAACCAAATGCCCCTACTGGCGATGATAATCACAATACTGAAGCATATTCCCGACCACGGGTCGGCATGGCACAACTGGAGGGAGCTGCAACGAGTGAGTGGCAATCAAAGCCTTGAAGATATCGGTAAAACACTCCGGCAACGGAGGATGAGGAGCCCGCTTCGGGCAAGGTGGATGCCGGGGGATATGGGAAGGTAATGAAGATGGTTGTGGGGGTTGCGTAGGCAATGGCGCATGGCAACTAGTGGAGGGACTCGATGAAAGTGCATGATGAGCGGAGTGGGGAGGTATGTAGCAGACATGATCCACTTGCTCGGGGTGTGGTATTCCCTTGACCGGGGGTGGAGACGCAGGCGGAGACAGATGGGGGTGCGAGGAAGCGGAAGGCTGACTTGTGGAAGATTGATATGTGGGGGTGTACGGGTATGTAGGAGCAGAAGGCTGACTTGTGGAAGATTGATATGTGGGGGTGTACGGGTATGTAGGAGCGGAAGGCTGACTCATGGAAGGGTAAGTGGTGGAGGGCTGACTCATGGGAGATGATGGATAGGAGGCGTATGTGGGCGTAAAAGGTGAAGGAGACTCAAGGTCAAGGGAACCTTGGAGTTGTTGGCGGATGAAGCGGGCTCGACTATAGAGTTGTTGCCAGGAGGTAATCTCATTAAGGGCTAAGACGAACCGATACTCGGGCGTTGCGTTGGAAATGAGCATTTTGATCTGATTTCCCTCCGAAATATGCCCCGGGACTTGCGCTACGAGGCGACGCCAGCGATCGGCAAAGGTGGAGAAATCCTCTTCAGGCTTCATCTTCTCATGATCCAGATCCACCATAGAATACTTGGGCCTAGCCTGGTCCTGATATTGTTGAATGAATTTTTCTTGGACAATCTGGAAATTTGTAACTTGTTCTTGCGGAAGAGAGAAGAACCAATCCTGAGTCGAGCCCTCCAAAGACAGACCTAACAAATATGCCATCAAACGTTGGTCATGTCGAAACTGGGCCGACTCATAAACGAACTCCTTTAAGTGCACATACGGGTCACCGACTCCACCATAACGACTGTAGATCGTGATAAATCCACACATGGAGAAGAGATTTAAATATGAGAAAGCATAATAAAAATAAAGGGGGAGATGGTATAATAACAAGGGAAAGAAGCACGTGGTGCTACTAAGGAGGGTGATCGCCAGAGGGGTTACCTCAAGAAGAAACAAAGAAGATCGCGAATACCTGGTGAAAAATAGAACGCGAGATGGATTGTGAATTCCTCCTCCTCCTTCAACCGGCCGGCCGATGAAGGGGGTTTTCCTTTATTGATTACCTTGCAAAAAAGACAATAAAACAAGCCAAGAGAAGTGGATCAGCCAAAAGTGTGTAGTATCAACTCTCAAATAGAAAATAGGATGAAGAGGATAAAAACATGCGCACCTCTTTTTTTGTTTTAAAACCCCTAAAGAAAATAGGGAGGGAGGAGATGTGTGATAAAACTAATGCAAACGTGAAAGAAAGAAAAACACAGTGATGATGATCGGTTGATAAAGATAAAACAACACAACAGAATAAAAAGAACCCGGCTGTCCCTAACGACAGTAAAGGGAAACAAGATGGACGCGGTTGATCGGAAGCAGAGGAAGCAGAGCCTTTAAACGATCGCACAGGAGGGAGATGAAGCTCTGTAACTCGTAAACCTCTAATCGTAAACCTGTAAACTCTCTGACCCGTCAACCTCTGCCTAGATCAACCAGAGCATCCTTTTATAGGATTTCAATCGAAGATAAGCTCAAATTCGGGAAGATAAGGATAGGCAATGATCAAAGAAAGCAGGACTCTAACTCCAATTCGAGCAAGGAGACCAACGGAGGTAGGGAACTACTCAGAAAAGACGAGTTTAAGCAGAACACGAAAGGTGAAACACAACCTTCGGAAGGGCGTCAAATCACAAATTGACGACCTACATCAAGACGTTACTCAAAACACGACCATGATAAAGGGCATCACTTCTTGGATTAAATTTTGGCAATAAAACTTACTTTATTTGAAAATTGTGAGAACACGCCTGAGATGAAGGCGTTAATTTAAACCACGCCCTGAGGAAGGACGTTAATCAATAATTTGAATTTATTTTGAATTTATTTTGAAACCGGATAATACCAGGAATTGACGCCCTGACATTTGGTCGTCCTTTCTTTGAACACGCCCCATGTTAGGTCGCTATTAAAAACACGCCCCTCTTCAGGTCGCGAATCATAAAAATGCAAGAACAAATCAAAAAACACACAAAAATAAGAAAAAAACTTCATATTATGAATATATTGAAGTTCACTTTGGGGCGTCAACATAGTGACATGAGATTTGATCAACATAGCGTCAATTTTGGCGTGTCTACAGCTGCCCCGCCTTGGCGTCTGCCTTGCAAGGGAGTGAGACGAAATGGAGTGAGAGCGCAACAAACGGAATGAAGTAGAGCGAACTGATAAGTAGATGCCAAGGTGTGATGTGACACGCCTCAGACACTAAGCTTTGGAAATCTTTCCAAGATTCTGAGCGAAACAACTCCGGGTGATTCCAAGGAAGTATCGATTTGCTGGATAAAGGAGATTAAACTAAACAAGTAAAAATGTGTGTATGGCACGATAAGGAGATACCATTGGAGAGTGGTTACCAGCCAATGTGGACATGCTACAACCAAGGTGGATTTGTAGAAAAATAAAGGGAATTGAGATGAAGATCCAACAAAGGGACATTTTCAAGTAATCAGCCTGAGCGGCTTCAAAGAGAACAAAGTACTCAATTTGGAGTGAAATATCTCATGTCAACTCAATCAAGAGCGAGTGACCTTCATTACAACCATAATATGAAGATTTTAGCATGAAGCTCAAAGTCCTACATGATGCATGCTGAGCTAAAAGGGAAAAATAAGACAAACTAAAAGATAGAAAATAACCAAAGATAATATTGCTAAGCCATCTAGATTTGGTCAAGAATCCAGATCTCTAAGCTGACACTAAGCCGAAGCCTGTTTGTCCACGCATCAACTCAGAAAAGTGGAACCATCATCCCAGACCTTTAATGACTCAACGGCCTATCCGTGTGATCAAGACTCTCCTGGAATTATCACCGTTTTTGATGAAGGGGAACTCAAATTCCAGGTTCATCAGAACCACAAGGTCCTTGATATGCTATAATAGCGTAGACCATATAGTAATAATGCTTACAACAAGATGATGTTACCTCCACATTAGTCTGGACATTTCGAAACCTGCAATCTTCTGCACTCAAAAGTTCATTAGTTCTCTCAAAATTTCAATATAAATAATCCTCAATTCAAAGCATGACATGATCATAAGTGCTTAATAAGATAAAATCTTAACGAAATAATAGCACTTAAGTTCATCAAAGCACGTAAGGAAGGAAATTCATGAGTTCACAAATTCACGCCTGCATCAAACGTCGTCAAAACATGGAAGGCGCCTTATAAAGAGGGCGTCAAAACGATGAACACGCCTTTCCATGAGGCGTTAGATGCACCAAGGGTTCAAGAAGAAAACGACCCTGGAAAGGGCGTTACACAAAACACGACCTCAGTCAGGTCGTCAATTCAACAATTGACGCCCTAATAGAAGGCGTTAATTAAGCACGAACTTCCGTTTCCGATTTGCAAACTAAACCCAGTCCTAATGGTAGTCAACTTGCTAACTCCGAACAGCCTCGAGACTCCCCAGACTCCTATAAAGGAAAGACAATTCCTCAAATCAATCAAAGCAACCTTCGGAGCTCTGTTCTTCTGCTGTGCTTGTTCTTCTGTCTGTTCTTTTGTAGACACCGCAATCGTCCGAGCTTCCTCTGCAAATCGAAGATGGAGAGGGCGATTAAGAGGTCCAAGTCCTCCACTCCCAGGTTGACCGATATTAACGGGCATATTAGCAGTAGAATTTCTATGAACCAGGTAGAGAGAAAATCCTTCTGTTCTTGTCTTTTCTTGTCTTTACTGAAACATTGTATGCATATTCATTCTTCTTTCTCTACATTGCTCTTCCTTTCTTTCTTCCACAGGACTTCCCAAATGTCCCAGGAGCAAGGAGATTCACAAAAATCAAGTGGCACCCTCTCATACTCTCCAATTTTTCTTCAGATATGAGAGTCTATTTAACAAGATGGCATCTTCTGGGTCTAGTCACCCATGCCAAACATTATGATCAAATTCATCTTGACTGGGCAGCTATAGGGGCTCTTGTAGAGATATGGCATCCTTCCACCCATACCTTTCTCTTCTCTACTTTTGAAGCCACGATCCTATTAGAAGAATTGGAGATAATCTTAGCCTTAAAGAGAACGAAGCAAGGAGATGAGGAAAAGGTGGCCATCATGCCAAAACCAATTGCCTCTCATGAACTATTGACAAGCTTGATATCTATCCCCAACCTAGTGAATCAAATCAAAGCCACTAAAGGAATCAATCTTCTAAAGCTCGCCTCATGGGTGTACAAGAGAGCGGATCAAGCCAAAGAAGATGAAGAGATAGAGTGGTTGAAAAAGGCTTTCGTGGTGTGCTTGGCAGGAGCACTCCTATTCCCATCCACGGAGGACTTTCTAGAAGAGGCACAGTTAAGCGCCGTAGTGAGCCTATGGGAAGGAGATAGAATGGGACCGGCTATTCTAGCCTATCTCTATAGCGGGCTTACCTCGGCGGCGATGGGAAGGCCCATCTATGGATGCATGCTAGCACTCTCTAGTTGGGTAGATTTCCACTTCAAGTTCGATCCATGTAACGAAGCCCAACAATCCTCGAGAATCTTCTCAAAAAGCCCACTCTCTTATATGATCGGTTCACTTGGGATAAGTAATAGAGTGACGAACCGGATTCCCCAAATCAAGAAGAGAGCGGAATGGAGAGAGCACCTCAAAGTAATGCCAAAGAACCTCTTCACTTGCGCCCCGGGAATACTCAAGACTCAAGAGCTCCGTGCAACATTTTCTCCCGAGACGGACCTTCGTCTCATAGGCGCTTCAGAATTCGTCTTGTACAATTCACATCGGTGCCTCCTTCAACTCGGGCTTCCACGGCGAATATTCGAGGACCCATCACACCTCCCTCCTATCAAGAGACGGGACCTTGGCAGCAATGAAGATGGAGAAGAGTGCACAACTATTCAAGCTTTGTGGAAAATCAACAAGGCTCATCAACCTGTAGAAAGCTTGAATGAAGACAGAGATGAATGGAAATCTTATGTAATAGCTCTTAGAAAATTGAGGCCCAAAATGACTCATTAAGCATTGTAATCTTTTCCTTCCAATAACTCAATGATATTTCCTTTATTAAGCCATCTTACTGTGTTTCTGATCAATTCTTCTAACGTTCTGATTCTGTTGCAAATAACGCCTCAAGCAACGCCGTGAATTCATAAAAGGACGCCTTCATCACATGTCGTCTTCAACATTCCAGTTTACAAATTTGACGCCTTCACCAATGGGCGTTAACTGAAAAACGTCCTAGGGCAAGGCGTTAATACGATTCATATTCCAAAATATATTCGTTGAAATTCCAAAAATAACGCCTTCAGGACAGCCACGTTTCATATAAATAACGCCTCAATCGTAGTCGTTACTCAAAAACAGTAATGATTATTCCCATCAAATCAATCAATTGCCATTAAATGCGTCTGACGACGGTTATCATTCCCCATACAAACAAAAATAACGCCTTACGAAATGTCGTCAATTATTAAGAAGCGCCTTTATGTCAGTCGTTGATTCCACAAGACGTGGCCTTGCTTAAGTCGTTAATTCTTTTTGACCGTTCGACTTAACTTTCCCTCCTTTCTTCTTCTTCCTCCGTCCATTTCCCCTCTTTCTCTCTTTCTTCTGCAACCCTAACCGAGAACCCCCTCCCCCAATCTCTCTCAATCTCTCTCTCTATCTCTCTCCCTTCTACACCCTAGCCCTAAGCTATGGCCGGAGGAGGCTTGAAACGGCAGAGGGTGGCCGCCCCCGAAGTCGTTGACCTGGGCGATGATGCCCACGGCGAGGAAGACGACGCCGTGGCGGCGGTTGAAGACGCACCGGCGGTGGCGACCGGCGACGAAGCTGAAGGGGGCCAAGAGGCCAACGAAGGAGGTGAAGAAGATGCCGGAGAAGAGGGAGAAAATGAAGAGGGAGAAGAAGGCGAGGATGGTGAAGAAAGAGAAGAAGAAGATGGCGATGAGCCACCGCCCACGACGGCGGCTCCTCCCCGTGCCGGCCAGCTCCGACGACCACGCCAACCACGGCCTCAGCCACAGGAACCCAAGCACAAGAAGGTAGGCCCCTGACCCTAATTCCATTTTTTTTATTTTTATTTCCATTTTTTTTATAATTTCCATAGCCCTCGGGTATAAACCCTGCAACCCAGAAAGAAGACGCCCTCAGGGGCGTCACGTTTCAAACATGACACGCCCGACCCAAGGGCGTTAATTAAATTATTTTCCTAAAGAATAATTAACCCCATGAGAACACGCCCTAAAGCATGTCGCCCATTTAAATTTATCATTTTTGATATCATGTTGTCAATTTCCGTTAATTCCCATGCTTTAATTATTTCAAATATTTTTCCATGAATTTGTTTCACATGCCATTATTTTCATTTTTATTTTCTGAAAAACTTGAAAACAACGCCCCCCACTAGGGCGTTAATTCAACAACAGACGACCAAACCAGAGGTCGTCCATTCATTAATTACTGATTAAATTAACGGACCCATTTTGGAAAACGCCCCACCCAAGGGCGTGATTTGAAATATTTTTTAGGAATTCAGAATTTAACCATAAAACCACGCCCAACACAGAGGCATTTCTTAGATGAACAGCGACCTAGGACAGGTCGCAAATTCAAAGCACATTTAGAACCACGCCCTCCTCAGGGGCGCTAATTTAACAAACCACGACCTGAGGATGGTCGTTAATTAAATCAAACACCAATATAATCCAAGGCAATCAAAATGAGATTCAACATGAATAATCAACATAATTAAGTGAAAATTCTCTTCTTTTTCTGCAGGGATTGATGAGGACACAGATCTTCTGGGTTATGGTCCGGGCAGCGTACTACGGCCTCCCCGAGTTTCAGAGAGCGAGGGTAGATGCCATGGGGTTTGGGGCCTTCCTTAGCATAGAGCCAGTTAGGCCAGACCTACCACTTATCCAGGTTCTACGGGAGAGATGGGACAGGACTAGCCGGGCATTCTTGATGCCATGGGGGCACATGATTCCCACCCTAGAGGATGTGGCTAGGATCACCGGGTTGAGGGTAGACGGTGAGGCTGTGAGCGGGATCACCTACCCCGACTATACTGAGTTCGCCCAGAGGTTGCTAGGGCTAGAGATGGTCTACGAGACACCCAGCGAGTGTAGGACTATCTTCCGCACCGACCTTACTATAGTGATGGACTTAGGGAATGCTAGGCACAGGTCCGGGGAGACCTTAGAGCAGTTCTCGCAGAGGTTGATAGACGGGGCTAGGGCGGTCTACTGCCAGGACCCGACTGACAGGGAGAGAGCAGACCGAGACTTGAGGAGGTTCCTGCTGCTGCTACTGGGGAGGCTATTGCTCGGGACAAAGGGTGACGTCATCAACTGTCGATTCCTGGGGATACTCGAGGACCTGGAGGCAGTTGATAGCTACGCCTGGGGAGCGGCGCTACTGGCGCACATGATGGCCGACTTGTCCACCGGGACAGGTCGAGAGACGACCGTCAGTGGCTTCTCACCTTTTCTTCCGGTATGCATTTTTCATTTTCCTTTTCTTTTATTTTTCTCATGCTGGTGAATGCTTCACTAATATGATGCATGGATGCAGGTTTGGAGCCATCTATACATGCCAATGGGGCGCGCTGACCCACGGCCTGGAGGTGAGGGAGCTTTCCCTCTAGCACGGCGCTGGCTGCCGATAGTGTTTGGAGCCCCACTCGGCTACGAGTTGTGGGTGCTGCGGAGAGAGTTCCGTGACTTCCCTCCCTCGCTGGTATGAATGAATGTTATGCATCTTTCTTTTGCGTTTTATTTTGAATTTACTATGATGATGATGATGAAATGATGACATGTATGTTTATGAATGCAGGTTCAGTGGAGACCCTATGAGGGGATGACGGACGAGGGCCAGCCGTGGGTCGTAGCGGGCCGTCGTCGTTTTGAGCGTGAGCTTTGGGTTCACTACCTGAGCGAGATCGAGCCATTACGACTTAGGTTGGTGATGAGGACAGTAGGCCTCCACCAGGAGTGGGTAGAGGTAGGCGAGCCGCGGGGCATCGGGAAGAAGACGCGCGGTCGTACAAAGGCGACCGACTGGAGGGTGCGGTTCGAGGAGCAGTACGCTGACTGGCAGTGAGGCGGGACCAGAGTCACCTCCCGGGCGACTGACAGCTCCGAGTACCTCCGGCGCTACTGGGAGGTTTACGCCGGCCGACCTCAGATGAGGGTCTTAGGGGTATGTATGAATGCAATTATTTCTAAATTAAATGCAAATGCTTATGTTTCTATCATGTGACTAATATGTAATGAATGCAGGATGCGCAGGACATAGCGGCGATGGATGCCCAGGCCCACCTACACAGCCTGGAGGACCAGCTGGCCGCCACACGGGCCGACCTAGAGACCCTGGTGAGTGTTTAAATTATTCCTATATGCATGTATATCTCTTTTTTTTATTGAGTTATTGATGATTAGCCATTGACGATCTCAATGAATGCAGCGTGCCCAGCAGGGAGCAGTGAGGAGAGACCCAGGAGAGGCCTCCAGCTCGAGAGGGCCCAGTGCAGAGGTGACTGCACTGGCAGGGCAGCTAGCCGGAGCGATCGCACGAGCCGAGGCAGCAGAGCGCGATCTCGCCTCACGGGTAAATTCCAAAACACAGATCCATTCAAATATTGATTATATAACTGTGCACTGATGAAATTCAAATATTGATTATATAATTATGCATTGATGAAATTCATTTTACAGACTGAGGAGCTTCGAGCCGCTCTCACTTGCGTCTGCGAGGGACAGCAGGCGATGACTGCCCAGGTGAGTTTTTATTTAGTCATGTGTTACTTTATTTCAAAAAGGTTGAATTGTTGATGATTTGTTACCTGTTTGCAGAGCACACAGCTACGGGCGGCACGTACCGAGTTGGCGATCCGCGATCAGCGGCTCTCAGAGCTTGAGAGGTCCCTGAGGCGACGAGAGGAGCTTCCTCAGGACGTGGCCGAGCTGCGGGTGGCTCTTGAGCTGGAGCGACGGGAGCATGCCCGGGAGCGCGAGGAGCGTGCTCGTGAGCGGGAGGAGTACCAAGCGGAGCGTGCTCGGTACCAGGAGCAGGTAGCAGCACGTGAGCGAGAGCTGGCAGACTCGAGGACCCAGTTGATCCTTTCTTAGGAGCGGCTACGAGTGTCCGAGGAGCGTCTCCAGCGAGGGCGCGAGCGAGCACGGGCTGCGGGATACTCCTTCACCAGCTCCACTTTTGTGGCGGGCTCTTCCCTCCGAGAGAGGAGCGAGGCAGGAGGTCAGGTTCGGGTTCCAGCTTCTTCACGGGGGCCCATGCCTCCTCCACCAGCGCCAGCTCGGGACGGCGAGGAGGAGGCTGAGAGTAGGAGAGAGGAGGGTGGAGGCGAGAGCTGAGCGACTTACTTGTACTCCTCCACCCTCACACTTGTACATGATAGACATTCATGATGTATATATATATATATATATGATTGAGATTTCTTTGTTACCTGAGCACTTCGTGTAGTTGTGGTCTTGTGTTTGTGTACTTTCCTCTTTCCACGTTCTTCATTTTTGCTTTACTGTGCCCTGTTTCTGCAACTGTAATCCACACCTTGAACAAACAGGTTAATTCATCCGTTCGACTTGGTCCCTTGCCCAATAAGTAAGAGATAGCAATATTTTGACCTTAATGAGGGGTCAAGGGGCCAAGCCTTTAATCAAATAAGGCAAAATAAAATAGCTGATAGCAGGGAGATGCATCATGCAAAGTACGCATATGCAAACCATAAATAAAAGATGCCCATGCAAGCATACATCGTGAAGAAATGCATTTTTTTCTTTTTTTTCACTCATTTATATTTTTTTTGTTATTTTTCCTGAAAAACGCGCCTTAGAGTAGGTCGTGGTTCGCATAAAGACGCCCGAGAAGACGGCGTGAATTTGAAAAGGAAATCTGATTTTTGAGAAAGTAACGACATGTTCAGAGACGTTATTCAGAAAGAGACGACCTAATCTAGGACGTTAATTCTATAAAAAGCGCCTTAGCCAAAGGCGTTAATTGGATTATTCTGCGAAAAAGGGTGTCAAGGCTATCAAGACCACGGGTCCTGCACGGTCACCATCCAAAATTCATTAACCTTTCTTGAGTAATTAAGAGGGGGTTGACGTGGTCATAGTTGACTTGTATTCGAGATTTCGCACAGTGCAATTTCTTTAGTCCGTCTTGACCATCCTACCAGTTCGTGACTTACCACATAGAAAGGATGGAAGAAAATATAAGGGAAGCCCATAAGGGATTCTGAGATGCTCAAGGTAAAGTTACCTCCCCTACCCTATGCCTGTTGGGGTTCGGTCTTTGGCGTAGGGAAATTTGTTGCCTTTTGCCCCTTTTATATTGCACGCATACGCCCAAGGTTTTCCTTGCGGGGACTTTGTCCTCTTGACATACTTTTCTTTTCACAACTTGACTTTCACTTTGGAATTGATTTGCATTGATGAATAAAAACCTAATTGTACTTGGGCTTTTATGGCATTTGCTCCCTTTTGGGCCCTGACTTCCACCTACTAGGGCGGCGGATAGGCTTGGCGTGTCTACCTCAAGGTCTCCCTTCCTCCCTTATGGGCCGAAGAAGAAAAGAACGGGTATTGCCTTTCACTTTTAGTCAGGTTTTTGACTTTCCATCGGATTTCGCACTGCTTGAGTTCAAGAATAAAGCGTGTAGTGTGTGCGGGAGTCAACCTCCTTTTAAGTTTGCAAGACTGATGAATGAATTCTGAATTTTGACCTTTCGGACCTTGATCTTTCGTGTGCCATGGCTTCTATTTTTTTTGTTTGCTTTTTGGAATTTCTATATATTTTTTTTTGGTTTTTGGAAATATTCCACTTTGTTTTGGATTTTTGAAACAATTTTCATTTTGTTTGGATTTTAAAATCAAGGGTAGTATTTCTTAAGATACAAACCATTCCAAGGGTGAGTTAACTCTTCTCCTTCAGCATTAATCAATTTATAAGCATTGCCTGGAAAAACGTCTTTTATAACAAACGGTCCTTCCCAATTGGGTTGGAGTTTTGAGCGAGGGCCACCCGGCTTTACGAAAATCCTCTTAATTACCATCTCGCCGATTTTGAATTTTCTCTCAATTACTTTCTTTTGATAAAAACGCGAGAGCCTGTTTTGATAAACGCGCGCATGCTCAGCGGCGACCAGACGCTTCTCATCTAGGAGTTCCAATTGGGCGAGGAGTGAATCACGACGTTCATCCATAGAAAATTCCTTATCCAATTGTACTCGTAGAGAGGGAATAAGAATCTCATAAGGGACTACTGCCTCCATCCCATAAGTAAGGGCGAAAGGGGTTTGCCCAGTGGGGGTTCGAATGGAAGTTCGGTAGGCCCAGAGAGCTTCAACTAGCTTGTCTGGCCAATCCGTAAATTTATTAGCCTCACACGTCTTTTTGACAATTTTTATCAAAGTTTTGTTAGTTGCCTCTGCTTGGCCATTGCCCTGCGGATAATAGGGAGAAGAATGATGTAATGCAATATTATACCTGTTGCAGAGATCCTTGATTTCTTGAGAGATAAATTGAGGTCCATTGTCGGTGACGATGGTGCTTGGGATGCCGAACCTCGTGATGATGTTCTTCATTATAAACTTGCAGACGGTTGACGCTTTGATCTCTACGTAAGCTTCTGCTTCCGCCCACTTGGTGAAGTACTCCGTTGCCGTGAGGATGAATGATTTTTGCTTGGTCAGGAGGTTCGAATCACCAAGAGGTCCAATGATATCAAAAGCCCACATGGAGAAAGGCCATGGGGAGGATGTAGGGTGGAGTGAAGAAGCAGGAGAATGAATCTTGTCGGCGTGCAGTTGACACTTAACACACCTTCGAACATAGATGGAACAATCCTCTTCTAGAGTTGGCCAATAGAAACTTAGCCTAAGGATCTTCTTAGCTAGCATCTGGCTATTCACATGACCACCACACACTCCAGAATGCGCCTCTTCCACAACTTTCCATGATTCATCATCGTCGAGGCATCTTAATAAAACACCGGTGAGCCCTCTCCTATAGAGCACACCTCCAACCAAAACATAACGCTGAGCCACTCTTCTAATTGCTTTCTTTTCTTCTGCGGTGGCTTCCTCGGGATAGGACTGATCATTGCAATATCTGGCAATCTCATAATACCAAGGCTTCTCTTCATCAGCCAGCTCTTCTTCCCAATCTAATAACATGATCTCTTTGCCTTTAAGAGCTTCCTTTTGCTTAATCTTTTCAAGCACCTTATCCCTGATATCGAGGAATGCACGATCCTTGATAGCTGGCGTGTCATGCTGATGAATTAGAGGAACATGAAAATCACGCTCAGGAGGGAAGACTAAAGCAGAGGCCAAAGAAGCAAGGGCGTCGGCCAAGATATTTTGGCTACGAGGAACATGGACGAAGATCAATTTGGTGAAGAGTTTGGCATAGGCTGAAGCAAGTTCCTGGTAGGGTTTGAGCTTAGGATTGATAGTGCGGCATTTGTCCAACACCTGGCGCAGAATGAGCTGACTGTCACCCACAATCCTCAAATGGGTAACACCATATCGATGAGCGGTTTGAAGACCGGCCAAAAGAGCTTCATACTCAGGTATATTATTGGTGGCGGGAAAAGTGAGTCGAGCAGCAAATGGGATGGTGACCCCTTCTGGTGTTAAAAGAACCATACCGATCCCTCTTCCTTGAGAATTTAGAGCTCCATCAAAATGTAATGTCCACATAGGATCGTGGGGTTGATTAATGGACATTAGTTCTTCATCTGGAAACTCCGAATTGACAGGATCAAAACGCGGTAGAGGGTGGTGATCAAGATGTTCAGCAACGGCGTAACCTTTGATAGCTTTCTGTTGAATGTAAGTGATATCAAACTGAGAGAGGAAGCTTTGCCAGCGTGCTAATCGATCAGTGAGGACAGATTTTTCAAGGAGAAATTTAATCGGATTCATGCGAGCAATGAGGTGGACCTCGTGAGCTAGGAAATAATGCTTTAACTTTTGAACTACCCAGACTAAAGCAGCGCAAGTTTTCTCCATGGCGGAATACCTCTGTTCACAGGGGTTAAGAAGTTTAGACAAATAGTATGCTGCCCTCTCCTTACCTTCTTCGTCCACTTGAGCTAAGACAGCACCTACAGAGTCATCCAGGACAGAAACATAGAGAATAAGTGGTTTGCCTGGAATCGGCGGCCTCAGGACAGGAGGATTGGCCAAATAATCCTTCAATCCGTCAAAGGCTGCCTGACACTTGTCATCCCAATTAAACTTGACTCCCGGCTTAGTAAGCTCGTAAAATGGCCTACATCTTTGTGAATGCTGGGAGACGAAGCGGTGAATGAATTGCAACCTCCCGATCAATCCTCGAACTTCCTTCAAATTCTTGGGAGGAGGCATATCTCTAATGGCCCTTGCCTTGTTGGGATCAACTTCAATTCCCCTCTTGCTAACAATGAAACCAAGCAACTTCCCTGAAGAAACACCAAACACGCATTTCTTGGGGTTCATCTTCAACTGATACTCTCGTGATCTTTGCAAGACTTTAGCTAGAACACCAGGATGTTCAATCCTCGTCCTTGATTTCACAACTAGGTCGTCCACATACACCTCGACGTAGATATGAATCATGTCGTGAAAAATCGCCATCATAGCCCTCTAATAGGTGGCTCCAGCATTCTTAAGTCCAAAAGGCATGACCACATAGCAATAAGTACCCCATGGTGTAGTGAATGATGTCTTCTCTTGATCTTCTTCAGCCAGACGAATTTGATTGTAACCCAAGAAGCCATCCATAAAAGAGAGAGTCTCAAATCCTGCCGTGTTATCAATTAAAACATCAATATGAGGGAGGGGGAAGTCATCTTTAGGACACGTGCGGTTGAGATCCCGGAAGTCTATGCAAATCCGAACTTTTCCATCTTTCTTCATAACCGGGACGATGTTAGCCACCCAATTGGGATAGAGGACAACTCTAACAAATCTAGCCTTATGGAGCTTGTCGACCTCTTCTTTCATCTTTAAAGCCATATTAGGGTGGAAACACCTCAACCGTTGCTTGACCGGCACAGACCCTGGCTTAAGTGTAAGGCGATGTTCAACGAGCGCAGGGTCTAAACCAGGCATATCTTCATAACTCCATGCGAACGTGTCCTTGTATTCTTGCAGGACCAAAATGAGCGCCTCCTCTTCGGAGGGCGGCAAATTTTTGCTTATGAGGACAATCCTAGGGTCTTCCTCGGTACCCAAATTAATTTCTTTGGTAGGCTCTTCTACGGAGGCTGATGGTTCGTCAAATCGTCTAATGCCACTAGCAAAAGCATTAGCCTCGTCCTCATATTCTTCATAACTTTCATCCCCCTCTTCAATAGGGTCTTCGTCATTCATAATTTCATAGACACCCAAACCCTCATAAGACACAGCAGCATTCTCATCTTCTAACTCTGGCAGGATGATTGGATTCTCTATAAATTCAGGAAGGGCTAAACAAGCCTGGCATCTGATAGCTAACTCCAACAAAAACCTATGGGGAATCTGCTTACCCTTGGATTTCTTATGTGAGTCTACCCCTTGAATTTTATTAGAAGAAGAGGAGGAGCAACTAGCTTGATCGGAAAAAGGAAGGGAAGGAGGTGAAAAAGTGGATACAGGAGGTAATACAGAGGAAGTCCCCTCACCAGAGGGGGAGAAAAGATTTAGCAATGAATCTTGAAGGAGCGGCCCCTGGGTCAGGACGCACTCAGAAGAGAAATAGGAGGTCTCCTCAACAGAAATGGAGGATTGGAAATTTGGGAATTTGGCATTTTTTTTTCATTTTTGTCTTTTTCTTCATTTTATTTTCTGTTTTGAGAAGAAAGCAGTGTGAAGGGAGGATAGCAGGAGGAATGGAAATTGCCAGATTAGAGAAAGATTGAATCAGTGATGGCCCGCGAGGGGGCGTGATGGAGAGTTTAGAAAATCGCTCGAGGAGCGAAGAAGGAATTGTGAGAGAAACTTGGATTGAATCTGGAGATAAATTGATTACAATCGGAGGTGGTCTTGGCACGCGACCAAACCGATGAGAATATAGAGAAGCAAGCACCGATGGATGCATGGAAGTGAGAGAAAAGAGGCCGGCCCACAGCCTGTCCACGGTGAAGCCTTCTTCAAACGGAACATCTGGCTCTCCAGTATCAGTGTAGTCACTCAGCAGCTGCCTCTTATCTGTAATTGCAGCTGGGATCTCAATCAATTCATGAATAAGTGGCGGCCATTCCGGGTCAGTCGGCATGAAGAGGCAGCTCAACGACATAGTAATATCCTGCATATCGAACCACCTGTACCAGTCACATTCTGGATCATCCATTTTTCTTCTTTTGTCAGGCCTTAAGGATTCCAGGGCTTTGTATGTGGCCAACGGGGCAATATGACGAGCAAACTGTCTAGCATGAACATCCTGATAGTCTAATATGGAAGTGATTATGGTAGTTTGCTCATTATTTTGAAAGCCACCTGCGACAAAATGTGTCTTCAATGTCCAAGTGAGCGGTTGGCGATCTGTTTTTAATGTGGAGGTCATAAATGCCCATGGTTCATCTTTGTTTTTGCCTGGCCCTTTGTAACCTAGGCCACTTCGTGTAATCAGCTTTTGAGGTTTAACAGGCCTAATCCTGCCTTGACAATTGGCACCCAGACCTTTGCCATTTTGATACCCCATTTTCATTAAGATGTTCCAGCCAGAGGTGTTCATCATTGTTTTCTTCTTTTTCCCCTTGGCAGGCAGGGGTGTCATAGTAACTGTTGTGACTTTTTCTGGCATTGGTCATGGACAAGGGACGTCCAACACAGATAATAGTGGCTTGTTGGCCGGCCACATGGATGGAACTGATGAAGCCACATGAATATCTTCCTCTGGCAGAATCGGCATACTGGTAACTTTAATAATGCGGCCCTTGTGTGGGAATTTAAGGCATTGGTGATTTGTGGAGGGCACTGCATCGAGTTGCTGAATATAGGGGCGTCCCAGAATGCCATTAAATGTCGGATCCATATCCAGAATATGAAAATCTGCTGTGATGGCGGTGGGACCCAAACTTACTTTTAACGTAATCATGCCTAGAGGAGGTTTCTTCGTGTTATCATAGGCAGTGACTGTGATAGTAGACGGCCGAATTTGGCTTTCCAGAATGCCACACAACTTCAAGGTGCTAGGTGGCAAGACATTGATGGATGCCCCAGTGTCCACCAGACATTGCTTAATAGCCACCTTATTAATGTCAACTATGATGCATAGAGCGTACTTTCTTGCTGGGAGTGGCGCCAGTTCATGTTCATGGAAAGTAATCGCCGGCTGACTGCTAGCGGGCATTAAAACCGTGATTATCTGCTCAACTGGGATGTCCTCATTGACCATCACCTTTTGCAGGTATTCTTTCAAAGCTAGCTGATGAGTGGTGGACCTTTTAATTAGTTCCAGGATTGAAATCCTTGCTGGTGTTCGGTCCAAGTGCCTTAGCAAATAATACTGAGTCCCTGGCACTGACTCTTGTTCTTGTTCTTGCTCTTGCGGCCCCTACGCGGGCTCTAGCTCTCTCTGTGGAAAAATACGGTGGAACATCCGTCCACTGCGGAGCGGCGCCACGCCTTGACGTGCCTCTGTCGGGACAAGTGTGGGAGGGGGATTAGAAGAAGAAGAAGGTGTGTTGGTGTTAAGAAGTGGTGGAGTGGGAATTCCCGCAGAGGGAATCCCTGTAGAGGGTGCTGGTACCCTGGTAGGAGGCGTAGAGGTAGAAAGGGATACCCGAATGCGGGGGGAATTGGTGGGGGGTGGAATGATAAGGGTTCTGGGTACAAAAGGTGGCGGAACCGATGGTGGGGGGATCCCTGCCGGTAAAGGAATAGTGGTGGCGGGTGCAGTGGGCGTTGGTGATGGGCGGATGAGGAGTGGCCTAGATGGCAGTGGCGAAGGGTTGGTTGTGGACGGGTTCTGTTGTGGCGTAGGCTGTAGAGGTGATAAGCGTGTAAGAAGGGGGCGAACCGGCAGGGTCGGAGAATTGGCGGTAGGAGGTGAATTAACGGGGCGCAGAAGAGATCGGCCCACTTGAGGGGTAGGAGAAGAAGAAGGGGTGCGCAAGAGGTGCGGAGGTTGATTTTGATTATGATAAAGTGCCCCGATAGAGGCATTTTCTTCATGCCATCCCTGCCCTCTCTCCACTTCATAGAGAGACGTGACAGGGTTTACGTGCTGGTTTGGCGGGTGCTCCGGCAGTGGATTGTGGACAATCCCCATATCGTGCTGAGGCGCTGGAGCTTGTTGTTGCTGCTGTGGAGCTGGTTGCTGTGGTTACTGAGCCTGTTGCTGCCGAGGAGACCTTCTTTCTTTCATGGTGGCGATGAATTGCCTCATTTCATCCCAATTGATGTCACCTTGGTCATTTAGGTCATAAATGTAATCTCTGAAGTGGAAGCAACGATCAAGGTTATGACCAGGTGCACGATGGAAAGCGCAGTAACGGGATGTGTCAACATTAGCGGGCCACGCTGTTCTTTCTCTTGGTAATATGAGCAAATTGGCGGCCATTAAAGCATTGAAAATATCCGGGAGACTTTCTGGTAATGGAGGGTAGTGGTCCTTTTTGGGGCCAAGTGGTGGTCTCCGTTGTTGTTGTTGGCCATAGTTGGTAGGTGGTGGTACCTGGTGGTACTGTTGCGGAGCTTGAGGGTTAACGCGGGGCGCTTGGTTTGGTGGTGAAGCAAAGGAATGTTGGGGTGCGAATTGGCATTGTGGGGTGGAGTTGAAATGGGGGCTTTGTGGTGGAGGTGGGTTAGGACGTGGGTTAGCTTGATGGGGGTGGCCAACTACGCCAACCTGCTCATTTGCAATAGTGCCCTCCGTCGTGGGCCCGCTGTTGTTGACAGTTGTGGTTTTCTTGAATAGCCGTGACTTCAGCTCAAACATGCCCATAATGGGCGAATCCTTCATCTGTGTCTGGATATAACGAGCTCTCTCATAGAGCTCCTCCATGGTGGTTAACCGGTTCATGGCCAGTATGTGCCGGAACTGAGGAGTGGCATTGGAAATTATCATCTTGACTTGTTCCGATTCAGACAGTGTATCTTTCAACTTTTCGGCCATAGACCGCCATCTATCAGCAAACATTATGAAGTCCTCCTCGGGCTTCATCTTTTCCGCGACCAGATCTATGAGCGAAAGGGATGGTCCGACCCGGTCTCTGTATTTTTGCAAGAACTTCCTTTGAACAATATCGAAGTCACCGGCATCAGCGGAATCCAGTGAATAAAACCATTCAAGGGCTGGCCCCTCCAGAGATCTCCTGAATAAGTAGGCCAAAGAGGCCTTGTTGTCTTGCCAGAAGGAGGTCTCGTACCTGAAGTCCTTCAAATGAATAAAAGGATTACCAGTCCCATTATATCGCCGGAAGTTCGGCATTTCAGATGGTGGTAAGTGGAAGACGGGCAATGTAGGGAGCGAAATTTCTGGGGCATTCTTAGCCGTGGTGACCTTCTTTAGTTGCTCCTCCATGCTGGCCAATTTCTGGAGTAATAGCATATTAGTGTCGGACTCGGCTGGGGCCGGATTTTGAGTAAAAGAGTGTGGTATAGGTGTCCGCAGAATTCGGGGAGGTTGGAACTGAGGCCTAACCGCTGAATAGCTCGCCTGTTGGGCCGGTATGGCCGCACCGGGCGTTGGTGGACGAGACGGGGGTTTGTGCAAGATCGCCTGGTCATTAGTGAGGTGATGGCCACTCTCGGCCGGAGGGGGATTGGAGGATGAAGAGGGAACAGACTTCCCTTTCAAAGCGGCCTGAATAGCCTGCCGCTGGGAATCGTCTAACTGAGATAAAGCATTAATCAAATCGTGACATTGAGGGATGGAGAAGAATTCCCCGAGGTGTTGGAGGGTAAAGTTTGGGAAGAGGGCACAACCTCTTGGGGAGTGGTATCAACCAGATGGATTTGAGGATGATGGGACTGAGGAGGAGGGTAATTTCCCTCATGATAGATGGAATCCTGAGGGGGGTCCCATATTGACCAAAAACATTCTCATCCTCATCATCATAAGAATACCCGTAGCCTGCCATGTTGATGATTTTTCCTGAATGGAGTTGCATGTTTAAGAGGAGAGATGGCTTTATAAAGGCAGTATCAAACAAACAACCACTCAATCCAAACAAGTCTAAACAAATCAATCCAAGCAAGTGTATGCAACCAAGTTGAGATGAACGCAAGGTTTTAGTGTTATGCTTGAGATTAGAGTGGATTAAATTGTTGAATAGTTCACTTCCGTTTGCAATGTGAAACCTAGTTGATCCAAGTGTAACCTCCGGGTCAACTAGATTCTTTCTCTCTCCTCACTAACGATAGGTTCTCTATACTCCGGGTACTTCAAGGGTACAACCAGCCCGGCGTCCGTGATGGAATCCACGGGTGCGGGGACTTACGGAGGTCTTGGAAAAGGGATTTCCGGTCCAAAGAGACGGAATGCTCCATGGAGGGTCGTCCCAATTCCAAGAGAGGTGTGTGGAATCCCAGTGTAGAGAGAGGAGGTCTCTCAACCGAATGTCACAATATGCAAAATAAGATGATAAGATCACAGCAATATAGGCAAGCAATGTAATAATCAATCCAACAATCACAGGCAGCAACAGGAAGCAGGTTTCTGTAAAACGCAGGAAAGAGACGACCTGGGGCAGGTCGCTATAAACCAAAGAGACGACAGGGTCGCTGTCGTGAATCACTGTGGTGGCCCATAGATAGTGCGAAACACGCGCCTTGGTGTGCGGCGCGTAATATGAAAGAACGCCTCTACGAAAGGGCGTCAAATACCAGTGGTGCACACGGTCGAGGAAACACGCGCCTTAGTGTGAGGCGCTGGCAAATAAAAAGACGCCCAAAGTTAGGGCGTGAATTATCAAACAGAACAAGAAGACAGCAGATATGATAAAAGACGCCTTATGGGAAGACGTAATACAAAAAATAGACGCCCTAAACTAAGGCGTGAAAAGAAAAAGCGCCTCTGGGTGAGGCGTTAATTCAGGAAAATAATCAAACAATCACAAACTGGCTGATCCCGGGAGTGTGCAGCGTGCACGATGGAGGGTGCCCGTGGGGCACAAAAGGAGGGGTACCGAGGGTACCGAGGGGAAAGGGCACACGTGGGTGCCGAAGGGGAAAGGGCACACGTGGGTGCCAATAGGAGATGGTAATCAAAAGAAAAACAACGGATGTCCCACCGTGATCGCCAATTTGTAGATCGTGATAAATCCACACATGGAGAAGAGATTTAAATATGAGAAAGCATAATAAAAATAAAGGGGGAGATGGTATAATAATAAGGGAAAGAAGCACGTGGTGCTACTAAGGAGGGTGATCGCCAGAGGGGTTACCTCAATAAGAAACAAAGAAGATCACGAATACCTGGTGAAAAATAGAACGCGGGATGTATTGTGAAATCCTCCTCCTCCTTCAACCGGCCGGCCGATGAAGGGGGTTTTCCTTTATTGATTACCTTGCAAAAAAGACAATAAAACAAGCCAAGAGAAGTGGATCAGCCAAAAGTGTGTAGTATCAACTCTCAAATAGAAAATAGGATGAAGAGGATAAAAACATGCGCACCTCTTTTTTTGTTTTAAAACCCCTAAAGAAAATAGGGAGGGAGGAGATGTGTGATAAAACTAATGCAAACGTGAAAGAAAGAAAAACACAGTGATGATGATCGGTTGATAAAGACAAAACAACACAACAGAATAAAAAGAACCCGGCTGTCCCTGACGACAGTAAAGGGAAACAAGATGGACGCGGTTGATCGGAAGCAGAGGAAGCAGAGCCTTTAAACTATCGCGCAGGAGGGAGATGAAGCTCTGTAACTCGTAAACCTCTAATCGTAAACCTGTAAACTCTCTGACCCGTCAACCTCTGCCTAGATCGACCAGAGCATCCTTTTATAGGATTTCAATCGAAGATAAGCTCAAATTCGGGAAGATAAGGATAGGCAATGATCAAAGAAAGCAGGACTCTAACTCCAATTCGAGCAAGGAGACCAACAGAGGCAGGGAACTACTCAGGAAAGACGAGTTTAAGCAGAACACGAAAGGTGAAACACGACCTTCGGAAGGGCGTCAAATCACAAATTGACGACCTACATCAAGACGTTACTCAAAACACGACCATGATAAAGGGCGTCACTTCTTGGATTAAATTTTGGCAATAAAACTTACTTTATTTGAAAATTATGAGAACACGCCTGAGATGAAGGCGTTAATTTAAACCACGCCCTGAGGAAGAACGTTAATCAATAATTTAAATTTATGTTGAATTTATTTTGAAACCGGATAATACCAGGAATTGACGCCCTGACATTTGGTCGTCCTTTCTTCGAACACGCCCCATGTTAGGTCGCTATTAAAAACACGCCCCTCTTCAGGTCGCGAATCACAAAAATGCAAGAACAAATCAAAAAACACACAAAAATAAGAAAAAAACTTCATATTATGAATATATTGAAGTTCACTTTGGGGCGTCAACATAGTGACATGAGATTTGATCACATAGCGTCAATTTTGGCATGTCTACAACGACGAAATGTGGGAATTTGAGAGGATGGTGGAAGCCGGAGATTTTGAAATGCAAGTGGGACACTCAAGGAGGATCTGGGATCGATCCGACGTTGAACCTCATCAAGCTGACGTTGGGCTTGAGCAATCATCTCTGGGGTAGGGAGAGATCGAGAAGAATATGGGCCAACTTGAGCAAGAGATTGTGAATATGGACCAGGATGATGATATTGGGCCAGATAAAAAGATCCGGACTGGGAAGAATGAGGAAGGCCCATTCTGGAAGTAGAAGGATGCATGGACTTAGAAGGATCATGAACATAAGCGTAAGGACCCATTGGGCCAGCAGCAACATGGGTAGGGGGAGTGGGCCTATTAAGAAGAGTAGGCCCACTAAGAGAATAGGAAGGCCCGTTAAAAGAAGGGGTGTTGGAACCTTGGTTTTGATAATGACATACTATGAGTCATGTGTGTAGTGCAGATCATGATTCATGGTTCATTTGTACCTGAATTTGCTAAGGGTTCACATGTTGTGTTGATACAGTTCATATGTGCTTATATATGCTTGAATATAATATGTTGCTAACTGTTGGTCAATGCCAAGTCAACTCTTGCACCAGATTATGATTTGGTCAAATAATCATGTTTCACATAAGTACTATGTCAACATTCTTGTTTCATCAAGTCTGAGTCAGTGCATTTGTTTCATTCTGTAAGTCTACGTTAGACTGAGCTAAGTCTAAGCTAGCCTGAGCTAGTCTGCACCTCTTGCTTACCCACAAAGCAAGAGTCGACTCATAGAGCCGACACACTAGGCCGTGCATAGTCTTATCAGTCATCAGATAGGTTGGTGCATATTGAGGTTTGTTCACTGTTAAGGTCGAAGCATGTTTTTTCATTTGACGCCAAAGTCGGTGCAGGTTTTAGTGCTTAGCAGAGTCCGTGCACTTCACTGATTAGGGACGGTGCATATATATGCCTAAGGCATTCTCACCGTTGGTGCAATGCCTTCCTCAGTACACACAACATCGGTGCATCTTTCTGTTGTCTACATATGAGGTCAGTGCTAGACGCGTTATATGTTTAACCAACGTCTGTGCATTTCTTGCTTTGACTGAAGTAAGGTCAGTGCATGTTTTCATCTAAGGCATACTCCATCGTGCATGTTTGAGTCTAACTACATAGCATCGGTGCTAGTTGTGTCTCTTTACGACTGAAGTTGACGCTAGTCGCGTATTTCACCTAGCAAGATCGGTGCACATCGTTGCCGCATGAACGATAGGGTCGGTGCAAGTTTCATGTCTGCATGTTACATATACACACAAGTCTCGCATAGAAGCCAATGCATTTTATCGAAGCATGCAAGTCGGTGCATACCTTGCCCGCACACATAAAGTCAGTACAGGTTATGTTTTGTACGCACCAAGTTTGTGCATACCTTTGGCTGATCATACACAAGGTCGGTGCAATTACAGCTTGTGTATAATTCACGGTCGGTGCAAGTCTTTACTTGTGCTACTCATGTCGGTGCACACCCTGTGTTACCTTGTCTAAAGTCGGTGCATGTCATTTAGAGTCCATGCATGTTTCTTTTATGTTATCAAGATCCTTGCACATTCTTTACTTGTGTGATACAAGATCAGTGCACACTTCTTTCTGTTGCACACTCATGGTCTATGCATACTTTGCTGCACGTTACCTGATGTCTGTGCATGTCTTGCTATATGACTATGCACGTTTTGTTATATGCTACCTAAGGTCTGTGCATATTCGTATATTACTTTATGAAGTATATGCTAGCACGATCAGCTAACACTTCAAGTTGTTTCCCAGGCCAGTGACTTGGTCGAGCATGTACTGGGTTAACCTACAACCTATGAACATACTTCACGTGGAAGTCAAAGTACTAGGTAAAAGGGTTCGTGATCCGAGGCAAGGAACCGAATGGAAGAATCTGCCACGTGGTTAGCCACAACGCCGAGATGCTGACACGTGGCTAGGGCATTCCAGAATTCTCTTGGCGGGAGTGTTCCCTCCACGCGCCCATTAAGTGAGCTCGTGGGTCCCAGATCTGAAGCCATATAAGAAGGCCTTCTCTGCGATCAAAGAAGTGAAGAACGGTAGAGAGGAGAAGGATCTGAGGAGAGACGAAGAGCAGAAGAAGAGCAAAGCTGAAGGGAAAAAGAAAGAGAGAAAAATCAGAGTCTGAGGAGCAGAAGAAGAGAGAAAGGAAAGAGTGATAGACGGAGAAGTGCAGAGATTGTGAGATCATGCGAAAGAGGAAGAGGAAGAAAGAGAGAGAGCTCGAGAAAAGAAAGTGGTGCTCCTGAAGATCTATTATACTGGCCTTTGGATCAAATCCAAGCCAGTCTGCTCCTGCGAGAGCTACATTTTATCTGATTTCATTTCCAGCTTTCCGGTGCTGTTGATTTCATTTTCTTGTTTTTCTTTTAAACCTTTCTTTCAAGCTGTGTGTCAGCGATTGCAGAGAATTTATTTCTCTGGACAGCAAGCTATGAGGCTCAGCAGTCGAGGTGGATACCTCGGACAGCAAGTTGTGTTGCTCAGCGGTTGTAGGCAAGCTGCGAGGCCCAGCAGGTTAAGCTGTGTATCAGCAGGAATCCACACTCAGGTCCAATGTGGGGTGGAGGTAGGTCTGGGGGACCGAACCACCTAAAAACCCGTGCAGTGTGGTGTGTTTTCCTTTTGTCAATCGTTAGATGCATGCTTAGGCTCGATCATACAATTCTGATCATTCTATCTAGTAAGGAATCTGCCTACACGATGAGCATTTGTTACTAATCATGAGAGAGCTATGATGAATACATGAACTTAGTCACCACTTTAGTGTTCCTAGAGTTGTTCAGAAGATTTGTCTGTCCGATCTTCTACTCGTTGCTGGAGACCACTTGAGTTGTTTCATCTGAGATTTTACCTCCGCATAACTGTCTAGCTATAGCTTTAATTGGGAAATTTTTTTAAAGGGAAATTCATTCACCCCCCCCTCTGAATTCATCACACCGATCCTAACAAGGGGGTCCATTAAGAGTAGAAGAGGGCCCATTGGAGGAAGATGGCAACCCATTAAAGGATGGGGGCCCATTAGGAATAGAAGGACCATGAAGGGAATGGGGCCCACTGAGAGAATGGGACCCATTGAAGGAAGATGGGCCACTCAAGAAAGATGGCCCATTAAAGGAATGAGGCCCATGAGATGAATGAGGCCCGTTATGAGAATGAGGTGATTAGCAATGAGTTTTTGGGCCTAGGCCGGGTCCATTTGACGAACGAGGCCTGATAAATGGGTCATGAGATTGGCCTGTTCCTCAGATGGATCAGAGGGACCACGAGGAGATGGGCCCGCCTGGGAAGAGGAATCTACGCGGGAATAGGAAGATGAAGAAGGAGGGTACAAGGGATTAGGGTGATGCTCCATGAGGGCAAATGGAGACTTAATACAAGGAAAATCAAGGGAATACAATGAGAGAAGTAAGGGCTCGAAGATCAAGGAGGGGGACTGACTCGATAATACAAAGGAAAAAAAATACCTAGGACAATGAGACTAGATAATGGACACACAAAATGGGCCTAACAACAAAACCTATATGGATGATAGGGGATGCAACACAAAGCACCACAAATGGGCTTGAACAAGCCCGAACAACATAAACAATATGAAGGACTTCACCCAAGTCAAACAAGTTAATATGATGAGAAATATTTTATTGTCAAAGTTTTGGTAAGCCTTTTAAATGTTTTAAATCAAGATTAATTCCCTCAAGATAGGTATCCTATAGGGAATAAGGTCCAAACTTTGGGTTGACTAAGGCTAACTCCCTCGCAATGTATGTAAAAGCAAAACTATGGGGTGGAAAGGTACAACTGGCCAGACGTCCGTGTGGGAATCCACGGCTCGCGGGGACTTACAGAGGTCCCGGATAAGATCACCTAGTCGAGCCCAAGAAATATGGGAGCGAGAGGATCACTTATCAAGGGGGAATGCAACTATAATATGCAAATATGCATGATCCTATGTGCACCAGAGTGCATGTAATTCTAGCCTAAATCTAGCATATCAAGACAATAATAAAACTATGCAAGCATAACAAAATGCATGAAAAATACAAGATAATATGAATAACAATAATGCAAGACCAGAAACAGGGATAACTAGGTACTAGAAGATAAGAAAATCATAAAAGAACAACGTACCTTTGTGTTTGCCCCCGGACCTACAAGTGGATTTTATGCATAAAAATGCAAAAATGAAGGCAAGTTTTAACAATGCAAATGGAGTCCAATGCATGCAAATGATATATGGATGCGAAGATAAAACAAAAGACTATGCAATGGAACCAAAAAACATCACAAATAAACCATGGGAGGCAATTTAAATTAGCAAAGAAAATGGACCTGTGAATCTGTCCCGAATCTGCCTGCAGACTAGATGCATAAAATGCAAAAATGGAGGTAGGTTTTAAATATGGATAGCCAAATGATGCAAACTTTATATGGATGTAAAGATAATATCAAGGACAGTACAACAGAATAAAAATCAGCCCAATCCGATCCCGGGAGGCAAAGTTATGCTCGAATGAACATGGCCTCCTTGAGCAGTGTGCCTGTCCTGCCAGAATCAAGTAGAGGTCTCCAGGAGACCGTTTCTAACCAAGTAGCGGTCTAGTGGTAGATCGCAACTAATCTGGCGGCCCTGAGAAGGCCGCTACAAATGGGAGGCGGCCCCTCGAAGGACCGCTACCCCCTGAAAGACCTGAGAATGCCCAGAACAGTGAAAAAATGAAGAAAACACTACCTAAACATGGTCATACACCCACCCAACTTACATGAGAGCATTAAAAATGTGATGGGCACTAGATGTCCCACCATGATTGCCAAAAAATAAGGATGTAGATAGATTAATCTACCCCACCCCGAACTAAACAATATAAGCATGCCCATAGACATGAAATTGCATGAAAGGAAAAGGGGTGACGAAAAATAGAGAACTAACGTGATTGCCACCAAGGACTTACAACACCAAATGGATGAAGAAAAGACGAAGATGGCAGCGTTTACCTTGAAAAATATGGAAGAAAACGTGACCCGAAGATGGACCGCTACAATGTGCGATCGCGCTTGAAAAGGGACGTGGGAACCGATGTGGGTGACACCTCCTCGCCTTCCAGCCGGCTAGAAAGCAAGGGCCTCACGTTCTATCAACAATCTCTTGCAAAACAAAGTCACAAACACAAGAGAAAACCCATTAGAATATGAAGTGTAGTATGTGCCCCAAAGTGATAAAATATGGTGATAGAAAGGGGGAGAACACACCGGAGGAGGGCTTTTAACCTCTATAAACGAGTGCAAATAGTAGGTTGGAGTGTTGTAATGAGAATAAAATAAAGATGAGGAATTAACACGCAGTAGGGCTGCGGAGAGAAGCGACGTAAAATTGGCAATCGTGCATGTAGAACAGGACTGTGTAGAGACTGTGTAAAGACTGTGATGATTTATAAAAAGTAGGAGAGGAGAACTAAGCATGGAAACGAGGAAAAGAAGCCCAGAGCGGTGGAAAATGAAGATGATACTCCCCTCTTCAGGTTGGGGTCGAAGGAGAAGGAAGACGACGCAGCATGGCTCCGCCCCGAACCGATGAAGAGCATCCCGTCGCACAGGTTCAGAAGATGTGCAGAAAACCCAGAAACTGTGACGAAATCGAAAAAGTGAGGGCGAAGAAAGGCGTGCAAACGATGATGAAATGAAGCAAATAAAGAACCAAAACGAAGCTTATACTTCCCTCAACATCCTGGGGTCGAAGAAGAGAGACGACGATCCGGCATGGCTTCACCCCAGGTCCAAGAAGATCCCCCCCGCGCGCAGGCGAAACTAGGCAGTTTAAATAGAGAATGCAGAATTCTTGAACTTTCTCCCATGATTCCTGGAGATACACTCCACCAAATCTCTAGATCTATGGATCAATCTTGAGATAATAGATAGGATAAGAGCTAGGAACAAACAAGACTCTTTTTGGTGGAAGGATCTGGAAGATATTCACGCTGGAAGGTGACCCTGGAGCCCAATTCGACATAGTTTGAACTATACAGAAATGCACAAACCCAGAGGTTACGTCAATGATTCCCGCGGATATAGCCCATGAAAATTTGAGTTCTATAGACCAAACTTGAGATAATAGAAAGGGCAAGAGATAGAAACAAACGAGGCTCCATTTGGTGGAACATTCTGGAAGATAGTGCCCTAAGAAGAAGACCCCGACGAGCAGAAATTGACCAGAGAGTCCTGCGGCAAAGAAATCGGAGTTCAGAGTCATATGGACTCTCTGTTGGAGAAACGGTCTATCGCGCAGCGACTTCATGAAGAAAATGGTCATGATTGGACTGCCATTTGAATAGAAATGGTCATGGGGTGACCGCCAGACGACTGGGGGCGACCGGGAGGCTTCTGGCACAAAAATTGAAGAAACGATCTTTCGGAGACTGTTTTTTGATAGTAACGGTCTCAAGAAGACCATCTTTTGACATTTTAAAAAAATATAAATAAAATAAAAAATAAAAAAAATAAAAAAGTTACTGTTCATGGTGGTCAACTGTTGACCACCACCTTCTAGGTAGCGGTCAACAGTTGACCGCTATCTTGGGGTGGTTGCGAGGCTCCGTGACTTTAGAAATCAGAACATATCTCAAAAACGGTGCAGAACTAGCGAAAGTGGTAGAAGAAGAAATTATAGATAACTAAAAAATGAATAACTTTTATGAAGAGAGTAAGATGAAAAGATGATTAGAAGAGAGAGAAAATAGGGCTGGAACAGAGAGAAAAAATGCCGGGACGTAGGTGAACAGCGCAGCACGCCGAAAAAATGCAAATAACTTGAAATCTGTGGAGAACTAGCCAATGGCGTAGAAGAAGAAAATGTAGGGCTTTAAAAAATGGAACAACTTTGGTGAAGGACACTTACTGAATAGAGGAACGGAAGGGGATGAAAAGGACCATTTTTCAAGACTGCGCAGCGAAAGGGGCCGAATGCTTGAGGGAAGTCGACCTAAATGGGCGTTAAGTTGACTTGGAAGACCGGAAGGTGATAAGATAAGCTCCAGGGCTCTAAGAAATCATGATCTCCGAAGTTCCAAGGCTAGGGAACAATGAAATGGGCTCGAAATCCATCCAAGGAAGGCTCTAAAATAATGGATAATTCAGGACATCAAAATTGATGAATAAGAGAAATGACGTAACTTGCGGGCTAAAAACGGGTGTCAACACTACTGTACGCATGTTCTTAATTTTTGCTTTTTCTGGCGTACATATTTTTCTGTGTGACCTAAGATATGTCACCGATAGTAGATTTAGGTCATGGTTATGCTCAATGATTGCATGTTCTATTGTCCATTTTCCTATGTTCGTGAGAAATTTTACCTTTCTTGATGTAGGGAAACCCACCTTTAGAGAGTCTCTAGGGCGCTCACTTGTGGGGTTTCTCCTTAACATCTCATACTTCTAACAACGTAATGCTTGAAATTAGGTATGCATTTGTAGCTCCGACTGTATAATTTAGTGATGTTAAATCCAACTGATTTTGCATATGCATTGTAAGGAGAGTAGAATTTGCCAGGCCCAGTACGGCCCGACATCGCGAGGCCCGTTGCGGCCGAGATTGACCAAGTCCATAACATGACACTCTACGCTCAGCCTATCCAGGGCGGTCTAGCTGAGGCCCAAGGAAGCTCTGCCAGCCCCCAGGCGAAATTACTGCATGCATCCCGGACGCCATAAAACTCGCCATCAAACGAACGTTGCCACTACTATTACGGGGCCTCCCTCGGAGTGGACTAAGTCACACCCACACCACTGGAATCCCCGCCGCGGAGCCTCCCTTCCAATAAAGAGCAAGGGAATAATGGGAAAATCCCCACAATCAAGGAAATGCCCCTCCACAATCCTCTTCACTTTCCCGGTGGAGGAACAGTCGGCACCCCTGCCGCCTGTATAAATGGGCTCTCACTAGACCCCAAGAGGGGGGATTTTTTGGCTGCAATTATAGCTATAGTGCCAGAGACTCCCTCTGGATGCTCCTACACAGAGTCACTCACAGAGAGAAGAGCTCCCGCATAACAACCGAAGGAATCTTCGCCCGGGGAGTAAGATCAGAGAGGTATGTACACGCCTAATTATGGACATCCTGCAGACCTCCAGTTAGACCGTCATATAAGTAGCATTATTATTTTCCCAGATTGATTGATTTTTCGTGGTTAAAGTCTATCCCACTTGTCCTATTGGGCCTAAAATCGAAATGAACCGGGGTTAGGGCCCCATGGGCTGGGTGGCCAGGTCGATGGCCGCCTAGGTTTGGCAGACGACCAGACTCCTGGCCGCCTTCTCCTTAAGAACGGCCAGAGACCTGGTCGCCTCCTGAAAACTGCTAGTCAACTCCCCACCTCCCACGATTTCTCTCCCACTTCGAAAACTCCCCCGTTCAAGCTCAACTCCCGCCTCGTTGCCCACCTTCCGGAGGCACGTAGGTGGAAGGTGCTAGAAGGTCGAACAAGTACAAAACACTCGAAAGCGAGACAATTTAGGGGACATTCAAGGAGAAGGACGTTCGAGGACAGAAGGAGGGAACAGAGAGATTCGAACGGAGAGTCTCAGAGGAAGAGAATCAGAGAGGAAAGAAGGAGAGCGCCCCAAGTGAAGGAGAGGCTCCCCTGTGTGAGAGAGGACCCCTCAACACTCATGAGAGTGTCCCTAGCTTCTGACTGGTCCTCGACATTGCTTCCTGTCTTGTGCTTCCTAGAGGGTGGGCGGCCATCGACTTGGCTGTTCACGGCACTGGGCGGCTAGTCTCCTGGCCACCTCCTCGTTTGATCCTTCTACTTCGTCTCTGTTTCGCTGCTACACATATCTATATTTCATTTGTCGCATCACTGCATATTAGAAACTCCCGTAGAATCCTTTGCTATAGAGGTTTTCAAACTAAACAAAAGCGAAGGCGTGTGGCTGAAAGTCTCGGCCATCCCCCCTTCCCAACACCCCTCCAAGTAAAGCCACCACCACATTTTTCTGCTTTGTAGTTTATTTCGAGCATTTACTACATAACTCAGCTCTAATTGGTGTTTTCTGTGTCTTTTCAAGTTTCTGCTTCTGTTTTAAGGAATTTCGGTACATCAGACTACACAGGGCTCTCTGTCCTTGGTCGGCCGAGAATGGAGAAGTCAGGACCCCACAAGCTCCCTCCTTGAGACACCACCACGCGATCATGTTCATGCGGGAATCAAGTAAAACTTCCCTGGCAATCACATTCTAATTCTGTGCACTAATGAGTCAGGAACCAATGGGGAGTTCGACCCAGGAGGGCCCATCTGTCATACTGCAACTAACAGAAAAGGCCCCTTCACGTCGCGAATCTTCCCAGTGCCAACAAGGTCCCTGTTGTACCCAGACAATTTTCCAGCAAAAATATTAAGAAATAAGGGTTCGGGAATTTCCCCAAACACCTTTGAGGCATGGGCTACTCAGCCCTTCCTATGGCTCATCGGGCCCAACCAAGGGCCCCAACCAGCTAGACGTGACCCACGGCAACATTAACAATCGATTGGGGCCACCCCCGATCACCCAATTTACGGGTTTACCCGCCTTCAACCAAGCCACCCAGGCCAACCCGGGGGCACCCAGACTACAAGCCACAGCACGTGGCACCCAGCAATGAGGCCGGGACCTACCCCCAAGATGCCACCCTCCAACCCTGTAAAGTCAAAGAAAGACTCATCTTGGTCAACCGCAGGCTTTAGAGGCTCATAGCACCCTTATGCGGCCCATACACGTGTGTCGGGAATTTTCCCGAACACCTTGCGGGCGCGTGTATTCCAGTCGTTCTACAATAAGTCGAGGGCCAACCCGCGGCTCCAGCACTCCAGCCATGTTCTATGACAACCCTCCAGTAAGTCGGGGCCATCCCCGACCCTCAGACACGCGGCGACGAGCCATTTATCTTCAGCTCCCGGGCCAACCCGGGGCTGCTCGCCAGCCCTCCTCATAAAGCGGCATACGCCATGAAGGCAGGGCCTACAGGCCCAAAGTACCTTCTCTTGACTCCTGCAAGCTCCTACCCTCAGCCCGAGGCCAAATCTAAGCCCTCCCCCAGCCAATTACCCAGGCTGTTCGACAACTCGCGGTGTGTCGGGAATTTCCCCGAACACCTTACGAGCGGCAACGACAACACGACAACGACAAGCCCCCATGGGCCAATTCCAGCATCCCGGAGCACCCCGTCCTTCGAAGGACAACTCCAAACAACATCGGAAGACCCCCGGGGCTACCCCCCGTACCCGCGGCTCGCCTGGGGGGGAGTTGGCCCTGGGCGCGACCGCGCCCCAAGAAGGGCGAACTCCTTTGGGGGTCGCGCCCTCCTCCCAGCCCGATGGCCCCACGGCCATTTTCCAATCTCAGTCTCTCCCAGTCTCGTGCAAGATTGACCGGCATACCCGTGGATCAAAGGATTCACGAAGACGGAGCCCCGAGATCACACGGAGTCACACAAGCCAATCGTCTCGATCCACGCGCGCAAGCAACCAACTGCCCAATCCAAGCCTCGTATCCTTCATTCTTTGCGGTCACACGGAGTCAATGTAAGGCCAAAAGAAGTAAAAAATCAGATTGATTTTATAGGGTGGGGGGACCCCTCTCTCTATGACCCGCGTAAACCCCCCCTGTGGGGGGGGGGGGGGTTAGGCGGACCAGACCCAGCCGCAAGGCTGGTTCGCCTAAACCCCAACCATAATAAAAAAAGGTTTTTTTATGAAAAACCCCCCAGCCAAGCCAGTCTACCTAAACCCCAGCCAATAATAAAAAAAACTTTTTTTCAATAAAAAAAACCCAACCTTAGCCCGCGTAACCCCCCCTAGTAGGGGGGGGTTTAGGCGGACCAGACCCAGCCCTGAGGTTCGTCCACCTAAACCCTCCTCCCCAACTCTGAAAAAAATAAAATAAAATATATTTCAAGGGGTTTACGCGGACCAGGTTCTACCCTCAACCTGGTCCGCCTAAACCCCCCCTAACCCTTTGTATTCTCCTATAAAAGCCCCCCTTGGGAGCTCAAAATGATAAAGGCGAACAAGACAAGCACTCGGCCCTCTGCATGCACCCGACAAGGAGCAAAGATGCAAGGAGCTAAGTGCGCGCGTGGTTGGCTTGTTGATCATCTTGTACACATCGAGGGTATATCACACGTACTCCCCTCACGCGGCGTCTAACCATCGCACACATGTCCACCCCCATCGCGTATAAGGCATTTTGATGATGGTGAACACACTCGCATCTCGGGTCAGCCCGCGTACGACACCTTATGACGGCTACGCATACGCCATGATGCCATACTTATCTCTGTCACGGAACCGCGTGCCCACCGCTCGCCCCGATTTGGTCACCAACCACCCTGACCACGGAATCAAGTTAGCCGGACCCTGGCCCGGAAGTAACATTCCCGGGACCGGCCCCGACTCCCCAGCATGAAGACACTCGCCTTCTAGGACCCGTACCCGACTGCTCATCTTGAGCCGCATATGGCCTCCTTCAGGCGCCAGCCAACGACTACCCCTGCCACCTAGTCTGGCCCTCTCGACGATTTGGGGCCCGTCTCAATCTCCTCATGGAGAGCCTCTGTAAAACATGCGGATACCTACTTTATTACGCATTGACCCGGGGACCAACCCCCGCGTCAGAATTGTCCCGCGGCTTGCACCAGTTGTACTTTGGTCTCTTCGGCCCATTTGTAAAGCCCATGTGGCTCTCATAAAGCATGAAATCGGTTGAATCCACATACTCGTACCCGGGTCTTAGCCTCACCTCCGTACCACCCAATGTGTGTCCGGTGCCTCTGACTCCAATTAATTAACCCTCCCAGTCAAGTGCGATGGTCCCCCTATAGCTGCAGGGTACCCCCGGTCCTCTACCCATGGCTTCAGCCATATCCAGGCTCTTCTTTAGCACATAACAAAGGTGTTCTGATTCAATCCGATGTAAATAAACACCAACTGGTTACGGTCGGTGGGGAAAGACATCTCGTACACGAATCCCCACAATCACCTGCACACTCGCAACCGTGGAACCTCCTCTCTCCACGTGTCGCTCGATCTTCCAAGCCCACGTGCCGCATCCTGGCGACGCTTCCCCAGCCAATTTGCGGTCGCCAGCTTCCAGTTCACATTTCGACGGCCGGACCGAGCCCGGCGACGGTCTTCGACCATTGCCCCAATCCAGCATCCAGCACCCCATCGACCATGGCGGTCGTGATTTATGGCCCCATCGTCATCCCACTCATGCATGGGTGGGCTACTTGGTGACACCGATCACTTTCGACAGTTTCACCCCCGTCATCGGACCGCCCTACTTCTTGGGTGTGGTCCCGGTGGCTGTTCCGCAGCCACTCTAAATGCCTGTGCCCGTTCGTGCAGTCGACGCGCTGCACCCTTCTCCAACATTGGCGTCCCGTCCGAGCATCAGGCTCGGAGCCTCCACCACCGGTCCCCGTGGGGGCCCAACATCATTACCCGCCCGAGCAAGCGCTAGCTCTCGGGCAGCACACCGGCCGGTCTCCAACACGGGCTCTATGCCCCTGGCCCCCGGCCCCTCAACATCTTACTCGGGCTCTCGGTTCCGAGTTCCAGCCAAGCCTACCCTCGACACGGGTCTTCCACCCAGGGGCCAAGGCTCCCCAGCATCTTCCTCGGGCCTTCAACCCCGAGTCCCAGCTGAGCCGACATCTGACATGGGCTCTCTGCCCCGGATTCCCGGCTCCTTAGCACTTTGCTCAGGTTTCCAACCCCGAGTCCCGGTTAAGCCTATTCCCGATACGGATTTTTGATCCCGGGTTCAAGGCTCTCCAGCATGTCACCCGGGTTCTCTGACCCAAGTATGGAGCAAGCCGACACTCAATATGGGTTCTCAACCCTGAGTTCAAGGTCCCCAACATCCACTTCGAGCATACAACCCCGGGTCTTACCAAGGCCGGTCCCCAATGCGGATTCTCTGCATCGGGCCCTTGGCCTCCCAGCTCTACCACGCGGTCTTTCCCCCTACAATCCATCATTGTCAACTCCCGGCACAAGTCTTCCTCTCTGGGATGCGACAACCCTAGCACCCGCCATGGGCCTTCTGCCTCACACTCAAGGTACCCCAACACTCGACACAGGTGCACAACCTCGGGTTGCTGGCACCCCAGTAGCTTCTACAACATTAGTTCTCGGTGCAAGAGTGCCATCTCGAGCATCGACAACACTCCTGTCAGCTCGGGCAAGAGCTTACGCCCGAGTCACTCAGCCATCGACTCTCGGTACGGGCTTCATTCCCCGGAGACGGATCCCAGCACTTTTGGCTGGCGGTCCCATGCTGTCAACAACGGCAAATGAGGTCTTCTCGGTCTACAACCTCGGAGCAGAATCTTCTTCGGCTCCCCAAAAAAGCACCGCAGCGGCCGCAGAGGCAGGCGACTCGCTACTGTAACCAACAATTCTGGTAAGACCCTCCTTATCGGGAACCTGAGGATTCGTCTCAATGGAGGTGAACCAATTTTACCCCGAGATCGGACCATGCCTATGGTCCCCACCACCAACCGCTTTAGCCTCCTACAGCGAATGCAAGAGGATAAAGCGGAGTTAAAAGAAGCAGGTACCTTGGCAACGAATCGGGGGCATCCGCACCAGTCCAGCACTCAAACTCCTAAGTCCTGGCGAAAGAAACATGATAGGGGAGGTCAACCACTTAGCCTAAGAAGAATCTGAGTTACCCCGGAGGAGGCTCAAGCTATTCGAAGGGCACGTATCATAAACCCCCTTCGAACGTTCGGGCGCGGCGTCGATCAAGACAAAGCTAAGCCTTTACCGGCACAGTCCGACGGCACCCAGTGCCTCAATGCCCCTAGCCTGAATAGGCGGAAACAAAGAAGGGCTCATGCTGAGCCCCACCAGCGTCCAGCTTCAGGCTCTCCCCGAGTCAGCCTCGGTCTCAGGATGGAAGAGCCACCCCAATGAACCTCAGTATTTGATCGACGAGGGGTACCAGTCTGCTCTGAGAAGCCTCCCGAGAAAAAGTGGACCGAAGATCTCCTTCAAGAGCGGGACCTTCACCCTCAGCAGCCTGCTAGACCTCCGGCCGAAGCACCGACACTACCAGTTGCGCACAACGGTGCCAACGCCTCTGCGGCAGCCACTCCCCAACAGTAGTCGGGTTCAACACGCCCCCAGTCGAAGCTCATCCTCGAGCCTCTAACACGCCGATGCCAGAAAATCTTATGGCACAATGCCAGATGATTGAGCAAATTGTCGAGACAAAGCTCGCTCAGTATGGGGAAGGGGTTGCCACTATATATCTTTATAGTGTACCCTACCCACTCCATTACCAGTTGAAAAAGCTTCCTCCGGAGTACGCCAAGCCCTCGAAGCTACAGAAGTTCGACGGGCAAGGATCTCCGCACAAGCACTTGGCCTATTACATTACGGCCATGGTCGAGCTAGCGTTGGGTGAGTCATATCTCCTCCGCTACTTCGCTACTTCACTTACAGGAATGACCTTTCAGTGGTATTCCCGCCTGAATCCTAACTCAGTGGTCGATTGGGCAGATCTCCAGAAGAAATTTCTCGATCATTTCCAGACGGCCGAGCATAATATCTCCCTGGCGGAGCTCTGCTCTCTCCGGCGGAAGAGGGGCGAGAGTGCCCTTGACTTCATCAAAAGATGGTGAGACCTCAGCATGAGGTGTATCAACCCGCCAGCCCAGGAAGACGCCATCACCATATGCTATAAAGGCCTAGCAGCCGAGGTCAGCGAAAAGCTTCTCGGCACCAATATCAAGGGCTTCGACCAGCTCAACTCGGCAGTCGCCGAAATAGAGATGTTCTTCGCCAACAACCCGAGCTATACTTCAGCCAAGGGTAAACAGACGCGAGAATGCCAGCCTGACAAAGAGGTGAACATCATTGAGTTCACCCCCACCGCTAAAACCAACAAAGAGGGCGAGTCAAGCGGCTCCGACAAGAAGCCAGCAGACAAGCCAACCGCCCCTTCCTTTTCAGAGCGTATGAAGATTCCCTTCTCCTTCAAGAAGGAACACACGAAGATGCTCTTCGACCTCTACATGGCTTAGAAAATCATTGAGCTGCCAGAAGTCCGCAAGCCAGATGAGGCCCAGAAAGCCGATGACCCTAGCTATTGCCCATATCATCGCATGTTGGGTCATCCACTTGAAGATTGCTATGTCTTCAAGACTCAGGCACAGAAGCTGATCCGAGACGGGCTCATTAAAATGAAGAGTAGTCTTGTTAATCCCACGCAGCCACACACATGGTCCAGACCCGCTAAGGTCACACGTGTGATCCACTACATAGCAAGTATGATCCACATGATGGCCACCTTCTCCCTCTCTGACGTCGAAGTGGAGGAGCCCATTACCAGCCAAGGCGAGCACTCGCTGTGGTATCCAGGGTGGAGACCCTGGCATGATCGCATTCCTCTTTCCTTTCCAAAGGAAAGGACCAGGCGACTCTTTGATGTTGTCGTCGAGAGGGGGCAAATCATGCCTCGTGAGCCATCGGTAGATTACAACCAATGGGACTTCAGTCACCCCCAGTACTGCCCTTTCCACGCCAGAATCTGCCACACGATCGAGTCCGGTGAAGAAGTCCAGCACCTAATCCAGGAACAGATCCAGTTGGAGCAAATCGATGCTGAAGGGAACTCTATGGTGACTCTGAGGCTTTGAGAAGCTGTCGAAGAAACTCTGAGCATTGCCAGAAATGCCCCAAATCAACCAGATCCTCCTCAAGCAAATGGGCATGGCCTGCCTTATCAACATACCCCGGAATGGCTCGAGTTTTGAATCAATAATCGAGAAGCTCTCGAGCGATTGTGAAGGCGCAGGGAGCGGGATGACAGTCAGGAGGTTGAGTCGAGCGAATTCTCAGTTAACGTCATCTATTCTTCTGCCACCTCAACTCCTCCGGATACCCAGACGCCAGTCACCAGTCGGCCAGTTCCTGCCACTTCGGCCTTACAATGGCGGCCCTGGCAAGAGCGGGAGTCCCTCCCATTCTCCAAGGAGGACACCGCCAGGCTAGTCCGAGTCCTTCTCGGCTGATAGGATGTCTTGGTAAGCGAGACAATGATGGGCGCCCCAAGTTCCTCATACCCTACCTCCATCTCTGGTATCAAGAGATAGGAAGGGGAAGCAAGAGCAGGGTGAGGTTCCGGCACGATCATGTCGCGCCTCCCTAGCCAGCGAGCCCTTGGGTCCTCTCCACATTCCCTGCAACCCATCCTAGATCATAATGAAGACAACTTCGGAGCCTTCAGCGACTCCGTCTGATAAGTCGGGTCCTTCGCCACAAGGCCCGGTTGATGCACGAGGTCAGGGTGACTACCTGGAGCAGCAATATCTTGCTGCATCTTCGGCTGTCACCAGACCCTGCTCGATCGTAAAGGCAAGGCTAAGGATCAAGACGCCAAGCACGTCTCCCAGTTCACATTTCAGCAAAGAGTATCGCCACCGTGGGTAAGGCATCAAACCGCACATATGTCTTCGGACGCTAGCACCAGCATGCCAGCTCACCACAGTCCCATTTTGCCACTGCGGGTAAGGCATCAAACCACGGATACGTCTTCGGATACCGGCCCTAGTATACCATCTCATCAGAAAATGCCCTCTTTGCCACCGCGGGTAAGGCATCAAACCGTACATACGTCTTCGGATGCCGGCCCCAGTATACCAGCTCATAAGAAAATGCCCTCTTTGCCATCGCAGGTAAGGCATTAAACCGCACATACATCTTCGGATGCCGACCCCAGTATACCAGCTCATCAAAAAATGCCCTTTTCGCCACCGCGGGGAAGGCATCAAACCGCGCATACGTCTTCGGACGCTAGTCCCAGCATTCCGGCATACCAGGAGCTACCACTCGAGGTCATTGAGTAGGCGATCGACGCCACCTTCCAAATACAACAAGTGGAAGGTGCCTGGATTGAAATCTGGTCAAAGAAAAGCCGTCGACCTCACTCTGCTAAGAACACAGCTCAGAGATATCCTCACAAGGATTTCTCCACTCCGGCCCCAGCACCTCTCTCTCCTACTCCCCTGGAGGCGGCCATCGCCAAGAGACAGGAGAGGAATAGGAGGAAGAACCTCGAAAGACGGCTCAAGAAGCAAGCGGAGCAAGTAGCCGCCTTACAATCACCAACCGAGCCAACGCCTCTCCAGAGGCTACAACGGCTCATTGACGACCTGGAGGAATACATCCCTCCTCGTCCTACTGAGACTGTCCCACTCGATAGCTACATCCCGTGAGAATAAATGCAGAAGTGAGCCCGCCTCAGAAGCTGGGTCCAAGAGATGATCCAGAAGATCAAGAGCCGCGAAAGGGTCCTGATCCCAGAAGAACTCTCCTTGTTCTATAAAGACAAGGAGATCACAACAAAGTAGCTGGAAGAAATGCTTCGGGGCTGCACCTGCAACATGGTGACCATTCCACCCCCTGATAACATCAATGCCTCCCGACGCTACTCCCGAACCAGGCAAAGGACTAGTGCCCCACTCGGGCTACAGCCAGCTCCGAAACACATAGGCCGCGGTAAAGGTCGCGGAAGGATTCCCGAGCTACCTCTTCACCCGTCTACCTTTGACCCGGTGCGAATTATCCTCTTTCAAGGGGAGGAACCCGCCCCCATTCCGGAGGTAAACATTCGGACGGCCCCAACATCTTTGATCCCTCCAGCAGGGAGGGAATCTCCACCAATGCTCCAGCCCATGCTCCGGTTCAGGTTGCTTCCGAAGATCGAGTAGGTCCGTCCGACAAGGATGATTCGGCTTGCCAGCCACTCCCAGAAGAGCCATCATTGGCACCCCTATTCTAGGAGTCCACGGGCAATCAGAGTCAGCCCGATCCCAGTGGCAAAGGCAAGGCAGTGCAACTCCTCGACGGGGAGCAGCGCGGCAGCCCACAGAAGACCCAGCCTGACGTACTACCATCATTGGAGGATGCTCGAGCTCGAGCCGATCAAATGGTCCTCCACCAGATGAAGCGGTTTCCCACAAGCATTACAATCTGGGAAGCCATTGCTTGGAGTAAAGAGTTGAGGGAAGCTCTTGTCAAAATACTCCAAGAACCAGAAGCCTATGAAGCACATGCAGTAGAAATGAAGGCCTCCACATACGAAGCCTTCGCTACCACTGTCACTTTCTCGGAGAAGGATATGCTGCTATCTCCACCATGTCACAACCGCCCTCTCAACATGAGGGGGAAAATCAATGGGCATGAGGTAAACCGGATCTTGGTGGATGCCGGTGCTACTGTCAACATCATGCCGCTGAAAACCTTCAAGACTCTATATCTGACACCATACCTCCGGAAGGTTCAAGCGGTCAAGATATCTGGCTTCAACCAAGACACTGAGGATGTCCTCGGCTGGGTGGATGTCGACCTGGTGCTTGATGATTTCGCCTCCAAGGTGACATTCTACATCATCGATGCCAACACATCCTACAACGTGCTACTGGGCAGACCATGGCTGCATGAAAACCGGGTCATCCCGTCAACTCTCCATCAATGCATCAAGTATGTCAAGAATGGAGAACAACATACGGTCGTCGCAGACCTCTCCCTGTTCACTCCAGCAGAATGCAACCTGGCCGATGCTGCGCTTTATTTCGGGGGAATTAGTCCTTACCCAGTTATTAAAAGCAAAAGCAATGGCTGGCTCTCAAAGGAAGATGATGATGATCTCTTCTCCATTGATGAAGAGAAGGCTAAGCTTCATCAGCTACGCCTCAGCTCCAAATCAACCCCAGATCACCCCGAGAGGGGCAAAATTGACTTCGAGGCTAATCTTATTGGCCGATCCATTAACAAGAGTATATTCTTGCCACCGGACTGTATCCAGCTCCCATGTGCATCAGAAGAGCACATGGTTGACTCGCAACCGACATTTGTCATTACCTTCAAGCGACAATGCATAAACAAGAGGAAGGCTAATAGGGATAAGCCCATTGTCTTCTATAAGGGAGACATGGTCCCTCAAGCCCCACTAGAGGATGACTTCGGTTGGTCCAAACGAGCCGATGATACCCCTGAAGTAGTCCAAGTACCGGATGACCTGCCGCCACATATTCGGGAGATGTGTCTGAAGCAACACATTCCCCAATGGCAAGGTTCCACTCAGCGAAGGTATTTCCGCCAACTGTGGACCCCTTCCCAGGTCCGGGGGCAACCCCTATCCTTTCATAAGGATACCAGGGGGCTTGGCTACAACCAAGACCCGGACTTTCGTGTCTACTATGCGGTCAGCGTCGTGGGCTTCACACAGCCAGTCGACGGCCAGGCTAAGGTCGATGCAAAATTCGACAGCTCCGGGGATGAGGGAGAGGAGATCCTGATCTCGCTCCCCGCCTGGGCCAGCACCCCAGTTCAAGCAATTAATGAGTCTTTGCCCCCCCTGCAAAGGGTTCAGGGCTGAAGAAGCTCCTCCTGCCACCCAGCCAGTCGAAGGATTCAATTTGACAAACTCTTCTGACGGGGGAGGTGTCCAAGACACTACCTGTGAAGGGTTGTCAGCTTTAGCAGGCAACCCCACGGAAGCTTCACCGACACCAGTCGAGAACCGCAGGAGGGAAGCTAGCGGTCCAGACCAATCCTTGATGGATTCCAGCAACAACAATTTGCTAGTCCCATCGACGTCAACCAGTGGCTTTGAAAATCAAGAAATACACGAAGCCGACACCGATGATGAGGAATTCATCGACTTCCAGCCCGCTCCTCCCGAGCTGGAGGACGGTGGCCAGGTGACCATTGATGAACTCGTCGAAATCAACCTGGGTGAAGATGAAGCCCACCAGCCAACATTCGTCAGCGCTCTCCTCACCGAAGCAAAAAAGTGAGACTACAAGCAACTCCTGCTGGAATACAAAGACTGCTTCGCCTGGACATAGAAAGTGATGCCAGGTCTAGACCTCGCCGTAGCGGACCATGAGCTAGCCATTTCTCCCTCAGCCACTCCAGCCAAACAGCCACAGCGGCGCATGAGCTGGAACTCCAAGTTTCGACTGAAGTCAACAAAATGGTAGAGGTCGACTTCATCGAGCCGTGTATCTGCCAGATCTGGCTCGCCAACATAGTCCCAATCAAGAAGAAGAATGGTCAAGTTCGCATTTGCGTCGACTTCCGGGACCTCAACAAAGCCTGTCTGAAGGACTACTTCCCGGTTCTAATCACCGAAACCATGGTCGACATGACCATCGGACATGAAGCCTTGTCTTTCATGGATAGATCGTTCGACTACAACCAAATCCAGATGTCCCTCAAGGACAAGAACCACACTACCTTCCGATCCCCGAAAAGGGTTTTCAACTACAAGCGCATGCCCTTCGATTTGAAGAATGCCGGTGCTACTTACCAAATGGCCATGACCAAAATATTCGACGAGATGCTGCACAACACCGTTGAATGCTATGTCGATGACCTCGTCGTCAAAACAAAAAGGCGCGAAGACCACCTACATGATATGCACCAGATTTTCAACCGACTCCGACAATACGGGCTCAAAATGAACCCTATGAAATGCGCCTTCGGCGTATCTAGTGGCAAGTTTCTCGATTTTGTCATCAAATACCAAGGAATTGAGGTGGACCCCTGCAAGATCAAAGCGAACCAGGAGCTGTCACCACCCACGAACCTCACCGAGCTCAGGTCTTTCCAAGGAAGACTGGCTTACATTCGAAGGGATTGATGTGCGCCTTTCAACAAGCTGATGAAGAAAGATGCCGCATTTACATGGGACTCAGAATGCCAAACTGCTTTCTAGCAAATCAAGGAATACCTCCTCTCTCCCCCAGTCTTGGGGCACCAGTCAAGGGCAAACCCCTCATACTCTACATCGTCGCCATGGACGCTTCGTTAGGAGCCCTGTTGGTGCAGATCAATGAGGAGGGTAAAAAATAGCCGCTATACTACCTCAGTCGAAAACTGATCGACGCTGAATATCGCTACTCCCCCATGGAGAAAGTATTCTTAGCTCTGGTGTTTGCCGTCAAGAAGCTGCGGCACTACCTCCTATCCCATCAGGTTGAGCTCATATCCAAGCACGACCCACTCAAGTATCTCCTCAAACAACCCGTCTGTAGACACGCCTTTCCTGACGTCTCCTGAGAAAGTCTCATATTACTGTACGACGCCCCGCGACAGCTTACGCATTTTTGAATCACTTGAGTGCTTCCTTTTCTTGAATCTTCTTCCGCCCTTTTCGGCATCCGGAATCGTCTCGTTGCAGCATTCGGACGGCATCAACACCATTTAGACACGCCAAAGAATTCCGGAACCAGGAAGGGTGCCCGCCGGGGAGCTGCCGACGCCTTTTCAGTGGACCCGGGGGATCTTAATGGAGGCATCCAGGCCCCTGGACGCCTCCATTACTTTAATTTATTTTTTAAGAAAAAAAATACATAAAAACATATATATTTATGGAGGCGTCCAGGCCCCTGGACGCCTCCATGAAAACAAATATAAAAAATACAAAAATGCCAGCTTTGGCATAAAAACAAAACAAAAATAAAAAATATATTTTTGGAGGCGTCCAGGACTCTGGACGCCTCCATCAACTTGCCCACCGGGCCCCGTCCACCGACCGACAGTTTGTCGTGTGTGAAAAAAGCCAATTGTGGAAGCGTCCAGACAACTGGACGCGCCCATTTCCGAATCACGAGGCACCGCTCACAAAACTACGCGTTGTGCCAAACTGCGTGCGGCTTTCGGTGGAGTTCGGTGGATCTTATTGAGGCGTCTGGGACCCTGGACGCCTGCACGAAAATATTCAAAAAAAATGAATAAAAATAAAATAAAATATTACTTCAGCCCTGATGGAGGTGTGCAGGGTCCTGGACGCCTCCACCCTCCGGAGCCCTAAAAATAGAGGCCCACCCCCTCAGTTCTGAGGGAGCTAAGAAGCGATCCGATAGGCTGCCGGAGCCCAGAGGCTGCCGGAGTCATTTTTCTAACCCGTGGGGTCTTTTTGTAGGAGGAGGTCCTGCCGGCTTCTCGGGTGTCCAGGCTCGCGAGAGGAAGGTTGTCTTCGTCCACCGCGCTTCCACGTCGTCCCCACGCTACCGAAGCTCCGCCGGATTTCACCATCGGCTCATCCAATAAGCCATTTCTTCCCCTTTTTCCCTATAGTTCTTTACATTCATCATACCGCACCCTCTATCTCCCTTCATAAGGGCATCGCCTCTTGCATACTTCTTGCATTCGTCATCGCATTTTCCTCCTACTCGAGTTCGAGAGGGGTTTAAAACCACACCAACCAGGTGTGTGTCAGGTCACGATCTCGTTACTTTTATTGCAAGGAATTGTTACTACACTGCCGTTTTCTAATTCCGTTCGTTTATTGTCTATTATTTTACAAGGGTAACCGAGGAAAGCCATCTCCGTCGGCCGGCCAGTAGGAGAGGAAGAAGCAACCCACCGTCTCCTGCTCTTGAGGTAGGCGCGATCTCTTTCTATTTTGGGGTCCTCGACCCCTGGCGATCACCTTATATTCTCGAGGCCGTGGAGAGTTACTTCCCGCCATGGCCGTTTAATTTTTGTCATTCATATTCTGCCTCTTTCTCACGTTTGTCTCTTATAATTGCCATATTTTCGAGGCCGCGGTGAGTTACTTCCCGCAATGGCCGTTTAAATTTTGTTCTTCATAATCTGCATCACTCTCGTATTTGTCTCTTATATCTGTTATATTCTCGAGGCCGCGGAGGGTCATCTCCCGCAATGGCCGTTTAAATTTCTGTCATTATATTATGTGTTATTCTTCATATATGTCTCTTATATCTGTTATATTCTCGAGGCCGCGGAGGGTCATCTCCCTCAATGGCCGTTTAAATTCCCGCCATTATATTACGTGTTATTCTTCCAACTGTTATATTCTCGAGGCCGCGGCGAGTTGCTTCCCGCAATGGCCGTTTCAATTTCCGTTATTTGATTTTTGCATTATATCTGTCCCGCTCGCCCCGCCGGAGCAATCTCCCGTGGTGTCCCCTTCTCTCTTCTCTCTTGATCCCTTTGTGTTGTAGCTTAAAGCACCAGGATAAAAGTAAAAGAGGAGCCCGCGCGCTCCGCTCTCTCCGTCTTCATCTCCGAACCGCGTGACGTCGCTCACAGATTGGTGATCACGGTGGGACGTCTACTGCTTCCTTTTGGCTACCCTTGCAAGTTCGGCACCGTCCGTGCCTCTCCACCTTGGCGCCCTCGCGCGCCCCCGTTGTGCTCACGGCAGCACTGTCAGTTGTGATTAGTTGGGTGTTTATTATATGTTTGTTATTTCTGTTATTTTCTTACTCTATATCTCTGTCAGCATTCCATTGCATACATCCATCCCTCTTTTATATCATTTTTCATTTTTTCTAAGGATCACCCTTTCCCGGTGAAGGAAGGACTCTCTGTTTGAGAATTCCTCTCAACGGACTAGAATCTCCTCCACTGGGACCTCCGTAAGTCCCCGACATCGAAGAATCTCCTCTTCGTTCACTGGGCTGGTTGTACCATTGAAGTTACCCGAAGTTAGTCATCCCATTCGTGGTGAGACGAGAGACCCTAGCTGACACGGCGGTGAAACAAAAATAAACTAGGGTCCCTATTTTGTGTGAACTTCGGATCTCGCTAAAAACACAAAAAAATCATCAAAATCAAAAAACAAAAAAAGGCGTAAAGGCATCCACTTGTTTGATAATCTCTGCTACCTACTTGCTAGTGTATGTTTTTGCGTTCTGGGAAAACTGTGAGCATGGCTCACGAGTCTTTTGAGGAGAACCACCCTAGTCGTGGTTTGTCAGCCGACCCGCGAGTCTATGCTATGGACTCGGGTCCTTCTCATGAGCCCTCGCATGAGATGCAGGTTATTACCGGGGACACATCCCCACCACAGGATATCTCTTCCTTACTGGGCATCCTCGCCAACACGGAGCTTACCTCTGAACAGCTCCGGGCCTTCCAGGCCATTCTGAAGGGGAAATCTGTTTCCCCCACGCCCCAGGAATCAACTCTGGCCATCGCACCTCTCCAAGAGTCCGTGCAGGCCATTCCATCTCCTTCATTGGCGCAAGCCATCCAGTCTCCCTCGCTTCAAGGACAAGCGAGCCAACAACCACCCTCATTCCAGTTCCCGTCATAATCTCAAACTCCCGTTGTTCCCCACATACCGCTTCAGCCGGGGCCGACTATCGGCGGTCCGGTAGCTCCCTCTCATTCGGGGTTCCCCCCTCAAGTCTCCGGGAGACAGTTTCTCCCCCAGTGGCAAGTGCCACCTTCACCTCCAAAGGAGCTCGCCCAATCGCTCCTCAATAGGTTCAATCGCATGGACGAGCAGTTTCAAAATCTGAGAAGAATGGTGGACGTGAAAGCCACCCCGGAGGTTGCTTTGCCAATCCTTCCCATCATTCATCTTCCTCCCTCCGAAATGCCCACGTACCGCAGATACAATGGTACCGGCAACCCCTTCATTCACCTCAAGGATTTCATGTATGAGTCCTCCTATTGGCAAAACGATCAGAGGTCCCTGGCATACCTCTTTTGGAGATCATTGGATGGTCCCGCGCTAGAATGGTTCTATTCTTTGGAGCCCCGCGAGGCCGAGAATTTTGTAATAGTCCAGAGAAGGTTCTTGCAGAAATATAGGGATAGGGTCGGTCCCTCACTCTCCATTACCGACCTAGTGGCCGAAAAGATGAAGCCCGACGAGGATTTTGTCCGCTATGCTGATAGATGGAGGTCTCTGGCGGAAAGAATAAGGGATACCCTCTCCGAGCCCGAACAAGTGAAGATGATTGTGTCTAATGTAACCCCACAGTTCAGACACGTCCTGGCCATGAATAAACTTACTACAATGGAGGAACTCTATGAAAGGGCCCGGTACATCCAAACCCAGTTAAAAGACTCCCCCATTATGAACATGTTTGAGTCGTCGAAGCCCAAAGTGGTCAGAAAGACAGGCGCTGGTGTCCCGGGCGGAACCACAGAAGGGGTCGTGACAAATGAGCAAGTGGGTGCGGTCAACAATGCCAACTATGCAGTCAACCCAAGGCCTCCACAAATGCCCCGACTTCCCCTCCAACCAGGTCCTTTCCCTCTTCGTCCTCCACCCCAAAATAATCCACCCCAGGATAATATGCCTCCATTACTTCAACCCCAGCAACAATAACCACAACCTCAGCAACAACAACCACCACTTCAGTACAACCAAGTTCCACCCCCGGGGAATTATGGTCCCCAACAGCAACAAAGGCGGACGATCAGTCGCAAGAGAGCCTACTATCCACCGTTGCCAGAAACTCTGGCGGATATTTTCAACGCCCTCATGGCCTCAAACATACTTGTGCTACCCAGGGAAAGGCCCGTGTGGCCCCCGAATGTTGATACCTCCAAATACTGCGTCTACCACAGGCAGCCAGGACACACAATAGATTACTGCTTCCATTTCAAAGATTACATCCACGATATGAATGATGAACATCAAATAGATTGGGATGAAATGAGACGATACGTCGCCGCTCTCAAGGCTGGAGACCTCCTCATAGGCCACAGCAGCAGTTACAACAGCAGCAGCAGCAGCAACCACAACAACAACAACAGCAGCAGCAGCAACCACAACAACAACAGCAGCAGCAGCAGGCCCCACAACAACTGCCCAACATGGGCATAATCCAGAATCCATTACCGGAGCACCAACAGCCCAATCATCAGGTTAACCCCATCTCCTCCTTCCCGGAAGTCGGGAGAGAGCAGGTGTGGCACCCGGAAAGTACCTCCATTCTTTCTACCGCCAATCCTATCATCACGCAACACCCTTGCCTTGCCCGGGTAGCACCTCTCTCTCATCAACCCGCGTCAGTATCGCCTTCACCATTTCCACTACCATTACGCCCTCTCTACCACATTTACCCCTACGCCTTCTAAACCCCTTATCATCTGTCAACCATGCATAACCCCGTCTTTCTCCACCATATCACCACTAATGCCTTCAAAACCACTCATTACCCATCACCCACCTCAAAATCATTGCCCGCTTCAAGCCCTACCCACTTCTACTTCGTCTCCACCTCCACCTTCTAGACCCCTTATCCTTCATAATCCGTGTGATATCCCCTCTACCTCCACCATGCCTCCACCTAACAAACCCCTCATTAGAATCCCTGCTCCCGTCATCACCCCTGCTTCATCAACCATTCCTCCACCACTACCCCTCAAATCCCTGTTAAAACCCACTGCTACCCCCACAGAGGTAGAAAAGCCGCAGGCAATGGTGCTCCGGAGTGGAAGGATTTTCCACAGGGTTTTCCCTCACAACAGTCAGAATCCTGAGCAATCTCAGCCAGAGAAGGATGATGGAGAACAACCAGAAAGAGCTATCCCTGGAACACAGTATGATCTATTGAAACACTTGGACAAGACGCCTGCTCAGATCTCCATCCTGGAGCTACTTCAAAGATCCACATCCCACCAGGCGGCCTTGATGGAATATCTTCAAAAATTCATGGTTAATGAAGACCTCCCCGTGGTGAAGATTTCAACCGTCCTGACCCCAATAGACACACAACCGGCCATCATGTTCCACAACTACGAGCTCGCTCCCAAGGAAGCTCGGAAATATGCATTGTGCATTTCAATAAAAATTAATGGGGTATCCATAAACCAGTGTCTTGTGGACACAGGTGCGTCCATAAATGTGATCTCCATGAACACCCTTCAGTTGTGTGGGGTCAACGAGGAACAAATAAGACCTTCCTCGATCACGGTCACAGCTTATGACAATAGCAAAAGGCCGCCGCAGGGGATGATTATTCTGAAGGCAGAACTAGGCCCTATGTCAGTTCTCACGGAATTCCATGTCCTCGACATGGACCCCACATTCAAGGCTATACTGGGTCGCCCCTACATTGAAGCCATGGACGTTGTGCCTTCCACCAACCATCAGTGCCTGAAGTTTCCTTACAATGGGAGGATTATTAAAGTGGTCAGCACACCTGTCCTTCACACAGTGGATGCTATCAACACCTCTCTGCCCTCTGTTTGGCCATCTCATCGGCCCATATTGTCATTGCTGGACGTGCGTGATCTATCTCACGTTCCACTAGCACCAAAGGAGCCGGTCAGGGCAACCGCAACATCATATCTCCCTTTTCACTCCAAAGGTTGGGAGATTATGAGGAACATCGGATACCAACAGGGTAAAGGTCTGGGCGCACAGTTACAGGGTAGGCTCAAACCGCCAAAGGAAATTAGGCCGAACCGCAGGTTTGGCCTAGGCTTCAAAGGACCGTTCAAGGCGGATTGGAAGCCCCTCACATGGACTTTATCAAACCACTTCAACAGAGGGCCCGTTGTTCAGATGGGAGATTACCCACGAGAAGTATATGGGGGATCACATGCTGTATATTTGGCTGAAAAATGTCCGAGGATCACCAAAAGAGACAAGATCAAAGATCCAGAATGCGAGTGGAACAAATGGTTCGACATACGGGACATTTCCGTTGCACTGGAAAGGATGTTCTCGTCTCCGCAACTTGAAGGACCACCATTGATCTCCGGAATACCAGAGAATATTACCACTCTTGCCAAGGTTCCAAACTATCCTCGTCCTCGCCAGAAGGACCCTGTCATCGACGGATCTTCATCCGTCCTCAACATTGTCGTCGACGGCTCATTAGCCGCCATCTTCTCCATCCACTCGTCTCAGCCTTTGCTGATATTTTCTTCCTGGGCCAGACAGTTGTCTGATGATCTTCCCATGTCCCCTTCTTTACTTAAATACCTACCGGGCTTTTCAACCCGCGCCAGGTCTTCAACCATGATCTGCTCTATGAGCCTCGCAATCCTCTAGCCATAACCACTTTTCTCTCTCCTCCGATCTCTTTTCACTGTTTTGTCATCAAAAATGAAAACGAAAAAAAAATGTCAATTTTCAAACTCCTCAACAACACATCTTCGTTGAGGAAACCTCCTACATCTCCCACGGGTGCGTCCCGCCATGCGAACCACCCGTCCAAGATCCGATGAGCGACCTTTTCTACCCCTCCTCTGAGGGGTCTTCTCCTGTACATTCTACACCATCCTCTTTGTCTTCCTCTTCTTCTGTAAATATTGTCAGTCAATCTCGGAATGATAGGTCAAGGGTAGTACCTAGTAAGAAATCCAAGGGTAGGCAGATCCCTCGTCGATTCCTTCTGGATTTAGCCACCAGGTGTCAAGCCCTCCTGGCCATCCCCCAGTTGTTAGAAAATCCCATCCGGCTACTGGAAATAGAATGTGAGGGTGACTGTGCATTTGATGAAGGGTATGGAGTCTATGAGATCACAGATGAAGAATGCCCCACTGACGATGAGGGTGAAGAATATGAGGATGCGGCGGGCGCATACGCTAGTGGAATAAAGAGATTCGACGAGCCGTCAACCGTCGTAGAAGAATCCACCAAAGAAGTCAACTTGAGAACTGAGGAAGACCCTAGGATCATCCTCATAAGTGACAATCTACCACCCTCTGAAGAAAAGGCATTAATTGAAGTTCTCAAGGAATATAAGGACATGTTTGCATGGAGCTACGAGTATATGCCGGGTCTAGATTCAACCTTGGTCGAACACCGTTTAACCCTAAAACCAGGGTTTGTCTCGGTAAAACAAAGGTTAAGGCATTTCCACCCTCAGATGGCTTTGAAAATGAAAGAAGAGGTCGATAAGCTCCACAAAGCCAGGTTCATTTGAGTCGTCCTTTATCCTCAATGGGTGGCGAACATTGTCCCGGTGATGAAGAAAGACGGGAAAGTCAGGATTTGCATCGACTTTCGGGACCTTAACCGCGTGTGTCCGAAGGATGATTTTCCCTTGCCTCACATTGATGTGTTGATCGATAACACAGCAGGATATGAGACCCTCTCATTCATGGATGGATTTTCAGGATATAATCAAATTCATTTGGCAGAAGAGGATCAAGAGAAGACATCATTCACTACACCTTGGGGAACATATTGTTACGTGGTCATGCCGTTTGGGTTAAAGAATGCTGGAGCTACTTACCAAAGAGCTATGATGGCCATATTTTATGACATGATGCACATATATCTAGAGGTGTATGTGGATGATTTATTGGTGAAATCAAGGACCAGGGTGGAACATCCAGAAGTTTTGGCTAAGGTCTTGTAGAGATCAAGGGAGTTCCAATTGAAAATGAACCCGAAGAAGTGTGTGTTTGGTGTGTCATCGGGTAAATTATTGGGTTTCATTGTGAGTAAAACAGGGATCGAGATAGATCCCGACAAAGCTAAGGCCATCAGGGATATGCCGCCTCCCAAGAATTTGAGGGAAGTCCGAGGTTTAATCGGGAGGTTGCAGTTTATTCGTCGGTTTGTGTCCCAACACTCACAAAGGTGTAGACCTCTCTATGAGTTGACCAAGCCAGGAGTAGAATTCCATTGGGATTCTAAATGTCAAAAAACTTTTGAAGGGTTAAAGGAATATCTGGCTAGTCCACCCGTTCTCATTCCACCCAAACCAGAAAAATCTATGATCCTTTACATCTCAGTCTTGGATGACTCCGTGGGAGCCGTCCTCGCACAAGTTGATGAAGAAGGCAAGGAACGGGCAACCTATTACTTGTCCAATCTTCTCAATCCCTGTGAGCAGAAGTACACAGTCATGGAGAAAACCTGTGCTGCCCTCGTTTGGGTAGTGCAGAAATTGAAACACTACTTTCTGGCTCACGAAGTCCACTTGATTGCTTGAATGAACCCTATCAAGTTCCTCCTGGAGAAATCCGTCCTTACGGATAGGCTAGCACGCTGGCAAAGTTTTCTCTCTCAGTTCGACATCACCTATATCCAGCAAAAGGCGATTAAAGGCTATGCCATAGCCGAGCATCTCGCTCACCATCCTCTTCCCAAGTTCGATCCTGTTCAATCTGAGTTTCCAGATGAGGAACTAATGTCCATCACCCAATTTGATGAGCCAATGTGGACGTTATATTTTGATGGAGCTCTGAATTCTCAAGGGAAAGGAATCGGCGTCACCCTTCTGTCGCCTAAAGGCCTCACATTCCCACTAGCCTATCAGCTCAAATTCCCAGTTACCAACAATATAGCCGAATATGAAGCTCCACTAGCTGGCCTCGAACTCGCTCATTCTTTTCGCATCACCGAATTACGAGTCGTAGGTGATAGTCAACTCATTCTTTGCCAGGTGCTCACTAAATATCGCACTCGCGATCCCAAACTCAAGCCATACCAAGAACTCAATGCTGCCTTTGCCAAACAATTCACCAAACTGATCTTTGTCCATGTCCCTCGTCATCAGAATATTCTGGCCGATGCCCTCGCCTCGTTGGCATCATCTTTAAGTTTCCCTCTAGGGAGATGATTTGAGTCCATTTCCATCTACAAGCGTCATGCCCCAACAATCGATGACGCTTCCTACGTAAATATCAAAGACAGGATAGCAAGGAAGGTCCTACAAGAAGAAATTCTTGAGAAGAGGGAGATCATGTTGGCAGAAGCCGAAGAAGAACTGGCCGACGAGGAGAAACCATGGTTCTATGAAATCGTCAAATACTGCGAAGATCAGTCTTATCCTGAAGGAGCCACCACAGAAGATAAGAAAGCCATAAGAAGGGTGGCTCAGAAATACACATTGGTTGGAGGTCTACTCTATAGGAGGAGCCTTACTGGCATTCTGTTAAGATGTCTTGATGACGATGAGGTTTGGAAATGTGTAGAGGAGACACACTCGGGTGTGTGCGGTGGCCATGTGAATAGTTAGATGCTCGCCAAGAAGATCATTCGGCAGGGCTTTTACTGGCCGACTATGGAAGAGGATTGTGCTGTCTATGTCCGTAGGTGTGTCAAGTGTCAACTTCACGCTAATAAAATCCATTCACCATCTTCCTCACTTCATCCAATATCCTCCCCATGGCCTTTCTCCATGTGGGCATTCGACATCATCGGTCCCCTAGGTGATCCCAACTCCCTCACCAAGCAAAAATCTTTCATCCTTACTGCGATGGAATACTTCACCAAATGGGCCGAAGCTGAAGCTTACGCGGAAATCAAGGCATCAACAGTCTGCAAGTTGATCATGAAGAACATCCTCGCCAGGTTCGGCGTCCCAAGCATAATCGTCACCGACAATGGGCCACAGTTCATTTCTCAGGACCTATACGACCTCTGCAAAAGGTACGCAATTGTATTGCATCGTTCATCGCCTTATTACCCACAAGGTAACGGCCAAGCGGAGGCCACCAATAAAACATTGATCAAAATCATCAAGAAAACCTGCGAGTCAAGTAAGTTTTTAGACTGGCCAGAAAAACTTATCGAAGCCCTATGGGCCTATCGCACTTCAATCCGTACCCCCACCGGGCAGACTCCATTTGCCCTTACTTATGGTATGGAAGCGGTAGTCCCGTACGAGACTCTGATCCCTTCTCTCAGGGTATAATTGGACGAGGAATTTCCCCTCGATGATCATCGTAATTCACTCCTCACCCAGTTGGAACTCTTGGATGAGAAGCGACTGGCCGCTGCCGAACACGCGCGTGTGTATCAAAATAGACTCGCTCGCTTTTACCAAAAGAAAGTCGTTGAGAGAAAATTCAAAGTCGGTGAGATGGTCGTAAAAAGAATTTTTGTCAAACCTGGAGGTCCGCGTTCTAAGCTCCAACCCAATTGGGAAGGACCATTTGTAATTCAAGCCGTGTACCCTGGCAATGCCTACAAGCTAGTTAACGCCGAAGGGACCGAGTTACCCCACCTTTGGAATGGACTTTATCTTAAGAAATACTACCCTTAGCACAAAACAAAAAAATGATGAAAAGATAGAAAACATCAAAAACAAAGAAATATTGAAAACCACTAAAAATATGAAAAATTCAAAATGCCAATGCCGGGTGGTCACCATGTAGTCAAGTCACTGCATCTAACCTTCATGTTAGGATAGGGCCCATTAAGGCTTGGTAGGCACCGGGTCTTGATTTGCCAGAACCGTGGAGATCCCTGTCCGGCCATGTCGGCCTATGCTCGCTCGAAGGAAGCTAACATGTGCTCACTTATGTATTTTATTCAAAAAAAAGTCGGTAGCATCACCTACGGTGGGGCCCCACCCAGAAGATCTCCGGAAGCTGTAATCTTTATTCTTTTCTCTTCGACCAAATGAGACAGTCGGCGCCCTTAAAACGCTGAGCATGAGAAACTGAAACTCAAACCCCAAGGGCAAGAGTATGATCCATTTCCTCGAGCATCGATCAGAGCACGAGAAGAGGGCAGTGTCCCCGCAGACATACGAAAGGGAGCCCACAAACGTCAAACGACTATATCTCCCTCACAAAAAGAAATACAAAATTAAAATCAAGAGCCTGGTCGTGACCGTGCCTGATGCGATAAATGGAACCCCTCAAAGCAAAAGTTTGAATCCACAAAAGGGGGGGGGGCTATGGAATGTAAATGCTCGCGATTTGGTCCGAAGTTGTCCGAAAGGAAAGAGTTAATGGGCCCTTATTCGCTCGCCGAGTTAACGGCTTTGCCGGTCCTCTCAGGAGGTTTATCCCCTAGACTCTTCCTTCTCCCTCTAAAGATGAAGGTTCGATGGAGTTTCTGAAGGGTGAAAACTGCCCAGGGTCTGCGACCTTATTTTAATATACACATTTGGTTGCCTACTTTGAAAAGTAAAAGCTATCGCTGCGAAGGAGTCTCCGTGTTTTTGGCTGGTCAAGACCCCTGTTTACCACCTTGATGTCTTCTTGTTTAACCTCGGGCTTAGGCCAATGCAAGCGCGTCACCTATGGGTGCGACGGCGTCTGATTCCGGGTCAGCGTCGCGCGGTTGGTCATTGGGGTTCCAGGGTGTTCCATCATATACCATCTAGAGTTGTGAGGAAACAGACCTGGGTCGGGCAAATCTCTTACCTCAAACACCTTTTGGGTGAATCCCTGTGGTCGGAAGCGACTGGGAGCCTAAGCATGGCATGACGGTATTGTCATCAGGGTAAGTCTTAGCCGGCGGGATCATCATTCGAGGGGTCTAGAGGCCCAAATCAACCTAGATGTGCACTTAGGATACTTGGGAGGTTAGTAAGAAACCCCTGTTCTGGTATAGGTTGGGTGCCATTTGGGTGCTTGACAGGCATTAGCAACAAAAAAATTTTATAATAAAAGCAACAACAAAAAATGGAAAAGAGAAAATGTACATATTTGCAAACAAAAAAAGTCTTTTTTATGATAAAACAAAAAAAATGCCAAATATAAAAAAGAAAACAAATCAATTTTGCATGATTGCATTTGCGTGCAGCATCTCACTTTTAATACCGCTTGCATTCGTGTGCTTGCCTGCTGCATTCATCATCACCGCATCTTTCCCTTGCCTTCGTTAAATAAAGGCTTGGCCCCTTGACCAGTTATCAAGGACAGTCAAAGTGACCATTTGCTTATTGAGCAAGGGGCCAACTCAGAGCAAAAATTTTGATTTGTTTGTCTTAGTGATGTGTGCAGGGATGCGAGGCGACAAAAGCAAAGGCGGAAACCAAACAAGCCGAACCTTGTATTTTATTCTAAAAAAATAAAAAAATTACATCAAGTTTTGCCCTCTCTCTCTGCATTACTCGTCTCGCTACTCTCCGGGCAGAATGCCCTCAAGGGTGCTACCCAACTACGAAAAGTGGTACTCCTACCGCTCTGTACTCCTCCTCCTCTTCCTACACCCCAACGTTGATCCGTGGGGGCAGCAAGAAAGCTACTAACACGAAAGCCACGCTCTCGTGCTCTTCGGTAGCGCTCCTCACTATCTCTCAGCCACTGTTCAGCTAGACCAAGGCTGGTTCGGAGTTCGAACAGCTGGGCCTCCATCACCCTTCGTTCCTCCCTTTCAACCAATCTGTCGGCTCTTTCTCTCTCTGTGTCTCTTTCTCTCCCTGCCCTTTCTCTCTCACGGTCTTCCCTCTCTAACTAGAGAGTGATCCTTAGCTCCATGGCATCCCTAGAAGAGTCTGTAAGGTTTCGCACAGCACCTACGGGCGACGCAGCGGATAACAAAAATTTAATTTGCCCGATCCCGGTATTGTGGAAAGCTTAATCTATGCTCTAATCGGTGTTTCTAATACCCTAATTACGGGTTACGTGTTTCACCTTGCGCGGAACGACGCTGTCCGCTAAGCCCGATGCAGAAAAACCGAGCCGCACAGATGTACGGCCTCTAGAGATGATCCACACGGATCCTTGCGCAGCGACGGTACCTCCCCGGCACGACCTTCCCCAGCTTTAACACCTTCTGGAGAGAGAGAGAGCAAGGGGGAGAAAGGGGGAGGCTTAACCTCTCCTTAATGCTTAATGCTTGATTAGCATTAAGGGGGGTTGGAAGGGAGAAGCCAAGAGTTCGAATGAACTCACGTAGATGGCTATATATAGAGTTTAGGTTTATTAGAAAAGGGTTCTAAAAGACCGAAACTGTATATATGTCCTATCCACTATTATACATATGTATTAAGCTCCATTTACACTCTTTTCCAAAAGGAATTAATACATACACTTGTATAATAATAATCCGTCACCCAAGAATCCATTGTGTGTGATCCTTTAGGCCCACAGTCACTCTAGTTTAAGATCCATTAACTTCTAATTCTCAATTAGAAGTAAATTAAACGTATTATTCGCTTCTACAAGAGCCGAATAATAGTTTAATTCATTCTGAACCTTCGATCACGTTGGGTCAAGCAAATCCGCGTGATCCTAGAGGACGCCGGGTTTAAACCAGCCTGTCTGGTACTTGTAAGTCCACAGTTACCACATCGATATAATCCCTCGCTCCTTCTATGAGTCTGGTACGATCGAGGGTACGGTATCTGTCAAACCCCATGATCGTGCCATTTGACTATGACCTCCTTAAAGTGTATGACGTCCGTTCTAAACGAACTCATACGACCCTGGCCAGGGATTTAACGGAGCGTCAATGTCATGACCCATTAACTGTCTGATATATACCCGACAGTGAGCGATCCCTTCTTGACCATTGACGATCTTCACACGTATCCTGGAGTGGTTAACGACTCGGCAACTCATGACTTATGGTTAAAGTCACTTAGCCAAGTAATTAAACCATTCCAATCCTCGTGTAAGATCCGATCAATGTCTCAAGTCAAAGGACCAACGATGCTACTGAGACCGTTGGATCTTCAGTTGACATTAGGTATAATCAACCATCTGAAGATCCAATAGCGGATCAGTTCAGTGCACATCCTCCAAAGACATACACCTACACATATGTGTTGGTGCCCCGCACCAATGACCATGAGACTGGTCACTGATACATCATGTGTACTGGTTTAATAGGTAATCAAAGTCCCCGAGTGATTACCCTCCAACCAGGAACAGTTTAAGGTATGTGTTCATGTAAAGTAAGTCTCATGTTCGAGATCCAATCTCGAGCTGACTTTACAACCACATATCCTAGGGACAACGTAAAATAACACAATCGCATATTTACGCTCAAACACCACTTTATTAATGAACAAGATCGTACAACTATTGGGCCTACCCGACCCGAAATTGGCCTGTAGCACACCAACACTAACAATCTCCCACTTAAACTACAGCCAATTGCCCACAACTTTGAGGCCCATCTTATCCCGATGACGCTCAAATACAGTCTGTGTCAAAGGCTTAGTCAGTGGATCTGCTATGTTATCTTTTGACGGTACACGCTCTACCATCACATCTCCACGATCAACAATCTCCCGAATAAGGTGAAAGCGCCTGAGAATATGCTTTGACCTTTGGTGAGATCTCGGTTCCTTCGCCTGGGCGATGGCCCCATTATTATCACAAAATAATGGGATGGGAGCTGTTATCTCGGGAACTACGCCAAGTTCCAAGATGAATTTCTTCATCCAGACGGCTTCCTTAGCAGCTTCTGCTGCAGCAATATATTCTGCCTCCGTCGTCGAGTCTGCAGTCGTGTCTTGTTTGGAGCTTCTCCAACTGACTGCCCCTCCATTCAACATGAATACAAATCCAGACATGGATTTGCAGTCATCTGGATCTGACTGGAAACTAGAATCTGTGTAAGCTCTAAGCTGTAGGTCCTCTCCTCCATAAAGCAGAAAAAGATTCTTAGCCCTTCGCAGGTACTTAAGGATGCCCTTTACTGCCTTCCAGTGCTCTTCGCCTGGATTTGCCTGATATCTACTGACAATGCTCAAAGCATTGACAACATCAGGCCGTGTACATAGCATTGCATACATGATTGACCCTATCGCCGAAGCATAGGGTACCTTATTCATGTGTGCCAGCTCCTCAGAAGTTTTAGGACTCATCCCCTTGGATAGGCAAATTTCATGTCTCATGGGAATGAGACCTCTCTTGGAATTTTCCATCCTAAACCTTTTGAGGATAGTGTCTATGTACATGGATTGGGATAATCCTAGCATCCTTTTAGATCTATCTCGATAGATCCTTATGCCCAGCACATAGGATGCCTCTCCCAAATCCTTCATGGAGAAAGTCTTGGACAACCAAGACTTAGTTGATGTCAACATCCCTACATCATTCCCAATGAGTAAGATGTCATCAACATAAAGGACCAAGAAGGTCACTGAGCTCCCACTGACCTTCTTGTAAACACAGGGTTCATCTTCATTCCGAATGAAGTTGAAAGATTTGACAGCCTCGTCAAATCTTAAGTTCCAGCTTCTAGATGCCTACTTTAATCCATAAATGGACCTTTGAAGTTTGCATACCTTATTAGGATGTGACTTGGAGGTGAATCCCTCAGGCTGTACCATGTACACCTCTTCTGACAGGTTTCCATTAAGAAAAGCTGTCTTCACATCCATTTGCCAGATCTCATAATCCAGGTATGCAGCAATGGCAAGGAGGATTCTGATTGACTTAACCATGGCTACCGGCGAAAACGTCTCGTCATAGTCAATGCCTTGCCTTTGACGATATCCTTTCGCCACTAGTCTAGCCTTGTATGTGTCAACATGTCCATCTGCACCGATTTTCCTTTTGAAAATCCATTTGCAGCCGATCGGGACCTTCCCTTCGGGTACATCAACCAAGTTCCAAACTTTGTTGGTGTACATGGACTGGATCTCTGAATCCATTGCCTCTTGCCATTTCTCGGAGTCTACACTACGGATCGCCTCCTGGTACGACTGAGGATCATCATCCTCATCGATACATACCTTAGAGGACCCCTCTGAGACATGTCCAACATATCTCTCAGGTTCTCTCGGTAGTCTACCAGATCTCCGTAGTGTCAGTGTTTCACCTTGAATACGATCAACCGATATAGTCTCATCTAATGAGTTTGTGTCTATGGGTTGTGGTTCTTGGACCTCGTCCAATTCTATCTGGCTCCCACTGTTTTTCTGGAGTAGATATTCTCTTTCCAAAAATACAGCTCTCTTGGCCACTAAGACCCTTTGCTCAGAAGGGTGATAGAAATAATATCCAAACGTCTCCTTTGGATATCCCACAAACCTACACTTATCGGTTCTGGACTCAAGCTTATCACTCTCGTTCTTCTTTACATGAGCAGGACACCCCCAAATTTTAATGTGATTAAAATTTGGTTTCCTGCCCTTCCATATCTCATATGGTATAGAAGGAACTGATTTACTTGAGATCATATTCAATAAATAAGCCACAGTCTCTAACGCATAGCCCCAAAGAGACAAGGGTAGTCCTGACATAGACATCATGGATCGGACCATGTCTAACAAGGTCATGTTTCTCCTTTCGGATACACCATTGTGCTGTGGTGTATACGGTGGTGTCCACTGAGAAACTATTCCATGGTCTTTAAGATAAGAAGTGAATTCATGGCTTAAGTATTCACCTCCTCGATCCGATCGAAGAGCCTTAATACTTTTGCCAGTCTGTTTCTCTACTTCATTCTTGTATTCCTTAAACTTCTCGAAGGCTTGTGACTTATGTCTCATTAAATACACATAGCCATATCTAGAGAAGTCATCAATAAAAGAAATGAAATAGAGATAACCTCCTTTCGCTTCTATGGACATGGGTCCACACACATCCGAGTGTATGAGCTCGAGAAGGTCAACAGCCCTCTCTCCATGTCCACCAAAGGGAGCCTTAGTCATTTTCCCCATGAGACACGACTCACAGGTATCAAATGGCTTGTATTCGAATGAATTCAAATACCCATTTAAGTGTAAGTGAGAGACTCTTTTCTCACCTACATGACCAAGTCTGCAATGCCATAGATATGCAGAATTCACTTCATCAGCATTGGAAATTTACATAACATTAGAACGTGTATCTAATACATATAGACCATTGACTAATGAACCATTGGCTATAACCAAACCATTATTCATTATAGAGCACCCAGTGATATTAAAAGCCAATGTATATCCAATGTTATACAAGCCAGAGATTGAAATAATGTTCTTAATAATATTAGGAACATAATAACAGTCATTCAGCTCCAGAATGACTCCTGAAGGTAAACTGAGGCGTGCAGTCCCGACATCTTTTGCAGAAACCAAAGCTCCATTGCCCATCCTCAGTTCAATCTCCTTTTTGCCCAATCGCCTTCTATTTGCCATCACCTGCACAGAATTGCAGATATGAGATGCACATCCAGTATCCAATACCCATGATGTGGATTCCATATATGACAAATTAAGGTCTATGACAAAAAAACCTTCATTTAGAATTGCCTTGCAATTCCTTTTCCAATGCCCAGTTTCCCCGCATCGAAAATATTTGTCTTCATTTTCATTGTTCTTGCCCGTCCCTTTGTCAACTTTGGCGAGTTACTTACCCGTGGCCTTTTTCTTTCCCTTCCCTTTGTTACTCGTGGTGGATATTTGAGAGACCTTCCTTTTCTTGTTGGCCCGGCCAACAACCATTACAGACGAAGATGGTTTATCTTTCTGCATGGTTCCTTCAGCACTCTTTAACATATTGAGCAGCTCTGGAAGAGTTGCTTCAATCCTGTTCATGTTAAAGTTCATGATGAAGGAAGAAAAGGAATCAGGCAATGACTGGAGTATAAGATCAATGCATAGTTCAAGATCCAACTTGAACCCCAGTGCATTGAGTCTCTCTATCCACTCCATCATTTTCAATACATGAGCCTGTACTGAAGAACCCTCAGACATCCGTGTCCTGAAAAGCCTTTTGGAGATGTCATACCTCTCAATCCTACCCTGCTCCCCAAAGAGCTGGCATAGATTGAGAAGTATACTTCTACAATCAGTCTTTTTAAATTGCCTCTGCAGCTCGGGAGCCATAGAGGCCAACATGTAACATTGGGAAAGGGAGGAGTCCTCAGACCACTTGGCATAAGCCAGTAAGTCACCCTCGTCGGTATCAGGAGCTGGCTCAGAATGAACCGTGTCCAACACGTACGCAATCTTTTCGGCGGTAAGGACTATGAGTAGATTACGCAACCAATCCGAGTAGTTCGGTCCAGTTAATCTATTTGCATCCAAGATGCCGCGGAGGGGGTTGGACGACGACATTGTAATCTGGATAAGAAATAAAAGACAACTTAGCATGTGTTCAAATTCTAACTTAGATGTGGTTTTCTATCTTAGTTAGTCCCACTATTTTTCGATCGGACTATATAACCCTCAGTATATAGAACGGGATATCAGCGAGATCTACCTAGTGGGTCGGAATCCCAACGAGACTGATGTACGACCTTATGGAAAGCACAACAAGCCATACACCATCTCAAGGGTAGTCAACAAGCACTTGCATCTAATGCAATATCCGATATTCGGCCCCCGAGAAATCATCCCCTTGTGGAAATCACAACAAAGGATATTCTCGGTTAGATCTAACCATCATTACTACATAGCAATGAGTTCATGACCCGACCCTTGTGGAAAGCACAACAAGCCCGAGTTCAATTCCTCACCCCATTGAGGGCGAGCCTTGGAGTTTAATCCCGCCCCTAAACTCATGGACCTTGTGGAAAGCACAACAAATCCATGAAATGAAGACGTTCATTCACTCCATAATGATGGAGGGCCACGACGACTCCTAGAGCCACGCTTACCAGATCTAAAATTTAATCGCGAGGGAATTTAATTTTATCTTGATCTCACCCTAGGTGGTAATATAAATATATCCAATATATTTACCGTACCTAGTAGTTTGCACAAAATAAATGCATCCAATGCAAAATAAACGCAAGTGATCATGGACTTTAACCCTAATGTAACTAAGACATCCGGCCCGCTTCCGAAGCAGCTGGATCGTCCTCATCGGGTGTGCTCCGCGCTTTCAAACTCTGACGCCGCATCAATTACAACTTTTACACGGCACGCAGGCCGGAAAAATTAAATTACATGTGACTCAAATTCCAGCAGCCCTCAGGGCGAGTACAACAATTGAGGAAGATAGAAGTACATTGGAATTTTAACAGAGAGAGAAAGGAGGTTCGCAGACCCAATTAATTACATTAATCCAAGTCCATGATCACTTGCCAACCCATTCAAATAAAATCAATCAAGGTTTATTTTCTGAAAATAATCCTTACTTTGAATTTAAAAATGGGATGTGCAAACAAAAACAGGCTAGCTTTGTTTAATTTTAAAAATCAAAGCATGATTAACTAAAATTAAACATACAAGCAGGCCAATACAAGGTAAATAAAGTAACGCACGTAAATAACCATCATTTTCTATAGGGGCATCTAATTGAGATAATTAATTAAATTTAAATTTAAATTTAATTATCCAATAATCAAATTTAAATTCAAAATTTAAACATGCCAATAATTTAAATTTAAATTCAAACTAATTATCCAATAATTTTTGTTTGAAAATAAATTTAAATAATGCAATTATCCTCAATTAGTAATTTTTTAAAATTCAAAATTTGAATTTAATAATTATCTAATAATTAAAATTCAAATAAATGAATTTTCCACATTTAACTTCAATAAAATTTAAAATTTGAATTTTCTAATTATCTAATAATTAAAAATTCAAAAACTTAAATTTTACTGAAGTAACTTCAATTATTACCATTTTATCTCAAGATAAAAAGTAATTATCTCACCTTGGTAAATTCAAATCGGTTAAATAAAATTTACCATTCGACATTTACTATTGAGATAATACTATTTAACTTATGAAATAAAATTCTATATAATTTACTGAGTATTTTGATATATATATATATATAATATATATTTAGATATGCTTCAATAAATTAAAAAATAAAATAAGCAAATTTTTTTTTAATAAAAAAAAAATTTTCCGCGGCCCTCGCAGGTTTATATAGAATTACCCGCCCACGCGAGCGCCGCCCCGCCCGCCCCCCCGCGGTCAGCGCCCACGGGCGCTGACCGCGGGTGCCGCGTGCGCCGCCCACGCGGCGCACGCGGCGGGCGCACTGCGCCCAGGGTGCAGTGCGCCCAAACGGGCCTTAAATTTTTTTTTTATTTTTTTTTAAAAAAATTTGCTCTCCTGATGCCCAGCATCCAGGAAGAACAGAAATGCCCAGCACTCCTGTCTTTAAATAATAATAGAAGATTTAGATTGCCCTTAAAGCATGGTTCTAAACAGCGCTAAAAACACCGACCAGAGCGCGAACCTGGCTCTGATACCATTGTAAGGTTTCGTACAACACCTACGGGCGACGCAGCGGATAACAAAAATTTAATTTGCCCGATCCCGGTATTGTGGAAAGCTTAATATATGCTCTAATCGGTGTTTCTAATACCCTAATTACGGGTTACGTGTTTCACCTTGCGCGGAACGACGCTGTCCGCTAAGCCCGATGCAGAAAAACCGAGCCGCACAGATGTACGGCCTCTAGAGATGATCCACACGGATCCTTGCGCAGCGACGGTACCTCCCCGGCACGACCTTCCCCAGCTCTAACACCTTCTGGAGAGAGAGAGAGCAAGGGGGAGAAAGGGGGAGGCTTAACCTCTCCTTAATGCTTAATGCTTGATTAGCATTAAGGGGGGTTGGAAGGGAGAAGCCAAGAGTTCGAATGAACTCACGTACATGGCTATATATAGAGTTTAGGTTTATTAGAAAAGGGTTCTAAAAGACCGAAACTGTATATATGTGCTATCCACTATTATACATATGTATTAAGCTCCATTTACACTCCTTTCCAAAAGGAATTAAAAGGAATTAATACATACACTTGTATAATAATAATCCGTCACCCAAGAATCCATTGTGTGTGATCCTCTAGGCCCACAGTCACTCTAGTTTAAGGTCCATTAACTTCTAATTCTCAATTAGAAGTAAATTAAACGTATTATTCGCTTCTACAAGAGCCGAATAATAGTTTAATTCATTCCGAACCTTCGATCACGTTGGGTCAATCAAATCCGCGTGATCCTAGAGGACGCCGGGTTTAAACCAGCCTGTCTGGTACCTGTAAGTCCACAGTTACCACATCGATATAATCCCTCGCTCCTTCTATGAGTCTGGTACGATCGAGGGTACGGTATCTGTCAAACCCCATGATCGTGCCATTTGACTATGACCTCCTTAAAGTGTATGACGTCCGTTCTAAACGAACTCATACGACCCTGGCCAGGGATTTAACGGAGCGTCAATGTCATGACCCATTAACTGTCTGATATATACCCGACAGTGAGCGATCCCTTCTTGACCATTGACGATCTTCACACGTATCCTGGAGTGGTTAACGACTCGGCAACTCATGACTTATGGTTAAAGTCACTTAGCCAAGTAATTAAACCATTCCAATCCTCGTGTAAGATCCGATCAATGTCTCAAGTCAAAGGACCAACGATGCTACTGAGACCGTTGGATCTTCAGTTGACATTAGGTATAATCAACCATCTGAAGATCCAATAGCGGATCAGTTCAGTGCACATCCTCCAAGGACATACACCTACACATATGTGTTGGTGCCCCGCACCAATGACCATGAGACTGGTCACTGACACATCATGTGTACTGATTTAATAGGTAATCAAAGTCCCCGAGTGATTACCCTCCAACCAGGAACAGTTTAAGGTATGTGTTCATGTAAAGTAAGTCTCATGTTCGAGATCCAATCTCGAGCTGACTTTACAACCACATATCCTAGGGACAACGTAAAATAACACAATCGCATATTTACGCTCAAACACCATTTTATTAATGAACAAGATCGTACAACTATTGGGCCTACCCGACCCGAAATTGGCCTGTAGCACACCAACACTAACAGAGTCGTCATCCGGACGACGCCGTAGTTCCTCCTCCAGCTATGCTATTCTGGCCTCCCTCTGTGCAGCATGGGCAAGTGACTCCTGCGTCTCCTTTTCTTGCCAGATATACCATCTCAGATATACGGTAAGACGTAAACAAGGAGGATTCAACACTGAGACTCTTACCTGTATAGAGAGCATTCCTTCTGCCTCCGCAGCATACTGCGTGGCACAAGCAAGTTGCTCGTGAAGTAAGTCAAGTTCTGAGGTAGGGACCCATAAGCTAGAAACGCCACCCGATCCCATCGCTGAGGAAGCTGCGTCAATCTGGGCTCGCTATGATCACACATGTGATAGTTAGTGGCCGGACACCATGAATCTAAAGTCTTGATTAGGAGTGTGCACTGTACACCTACCGAGGCACTCAGGGCTTCACGTGTGTCACCCAATTGTTGCTCCCTATCTGCCAGGCGAGATCGCAAGTTCGCTATCATAGTATCACGGACATCCTGCAGCCATAGGAGTCAGCATTCCCACGAATAAAACCAAAAGAGGGAAAGAAGAGAAAAGGGGAGACCTACCTCCACAAGTCTTCGGGGTTGGAGCCGCTCTACATACATTATCTTATACAGACGCAGATAGTTTTTGCTATCCTGTGCATGTGATTCCACGATTGTGCCACCCCGTTGCCAAACTTCATACTGTTCGGGGAACCGCACGCGCCAATCATTGCAGGTTGCCGGTCCCCGCGTCTTTCTCCCGACACGAGGTGGCGCAACCGTATCCACCCATTCCTGAGCCAGTCCTAAAGTCCTCATAACCAATCGTAGCCGAAGCGGCTCGATTTCATTCAGGCAGTGCATCCACAGTTCCCGTCCGAATCGGGCACGACTTGTTAGAACCCATGGTTGGTCGACATCGACCATGCCGGAGTAGGGTCTCCTGTTTACCTAGGTTAGGTTGTACATACCCGTTTAGCTGGTCAAAATCAAAAACCAGAAACAAAATGAAAATAATTCCAAAAAAAAATTCCACCATTGCTGCAGGGAACTCCTGTATCTCCCGCCTTAGCACCATCAGTTGGTAGGTTAGGGGTGCCGCACTCATGAGGGGTTGCCACCGCCTGGCTAGCGGCACCGTCACTGGTCGCCAATGTCGAGCTCTCCCCATCGGGAGGTAATAATAGCTCCACAGCTGCTTTAGAGCATGTCATAAGCACCTTAAGTGGGCTATCACAAAAACAAACAAAAAAAATAAAACACAAAAATACCTGAATGAATGGTGTGAAACCACTCACAGTCATCTCACGGTCCGCCTCTTGGAACAGACCTGTAAACAAATACGCCAGCATGGCAGCTCTCCAGGCGTAGTGCCCCACTCTTTCAAGGTCTGATAGCAGCTCCAGGAAACGACAATGGATATCATCTCCCTTCGAGCTCAGTATCAATCTTCCCAGTAAGAAGAGGAGAAATCTCCTCAAATCCATGTTGGATCTCTCACGATTGCCAAAATCTGTGCAGTACACAGCACGACATCCTCTTTCCATCCCTTCCATGAATTCTTCTGAGGACTCATCATCCCGTCGACAAGTATCAGTGAGCCCTAATGCCTCCATGATAGATGCCCTGGTTACTGACCGGTTCTTCCGACCATCTAGGTCCAAACCCAGTAGCTTCTGAGCACCTTCTCGGTAGTCCGCATAGGTGACTCCAGTCACTGCCTCGCCATCCACTTTGAGGCTCGTGATTCGGACCACATCCTCCAGACTGGGCACCATGTGCCCTCATGGCATTAAGAATGCCCGACTTATTGGGTCCCATCTTTTGCACAAGGCTTGGATAAGGGCCAGGTCGAGCTGGATCGGCTCGATCCGAAGAAAGGCACCAAATCCCATCACGTCTAGCCTGGCCTTCTGAAAATCCGGGAGACCCCTGTATGCGGCCACTGCTAACTCCCATGAAATGTGTGATTTCATCACACTCTGTGCGTGCATAAGAAATGGAGAAGGGTGTCGTCAAAAGGAAGGAAGAAAGAATGAGAAAAGGGGGGGAAAGCTCAGCTTACGAGTTGTGATTGGGCCCTTTCGCTGAAGAGCCCTTCGAGGTCCGAGAGCCTCCTAGAACTGCTACCACTGGACTTGCTTCTCTTCGAGGAGTGGGAAGATTCACCCTCCATCCAGACTCTCGGAATTCTGAGCTCCTCCTCTCCCGTGAGAACTGGTGCTCCTCGAGTAGCTCTCGATATACCTGGGAGAATAAAAGAGACAGGAATTTATAGAAATGGAAGGAGTGCCGGCCAAGATTGCCTCCATCACCTTTAACGATAGCCCTTGCGATGAGGCACCTGCCATGCGGTCCCATGTGTCACTTCACCACTCGCGCAGGGTGATTGATTGGACGGGGTAATATGACGACCCGCCCCCTATGTTGTCTAGGGATACCCTATCATGTTTTAGAAGTCGTCCGCAAAGTTTGAAACATCGTCCGGGAGAAGGGACTGGAGCCATCTTTATTGACTTCCACGACAGATTCCCGTGGAAAATGGTCACAGCAAGACGCAATTCTCGGTAGACACATCACATGGGAACAGTGCAAAGGAGAAGAAGTGTGGGGGGGAAGGAACGTACAAGAGAACAAACGAGCGGCAGAAAACCAAAAACGCTCCATTCATAATTCTACATAAGTTGTCATAAACATCACAATCATAGAGAGGAGGCGGGTCCACTAGCTCGCCAACTCTTGCCATTATCTTCATGCTCGTCCCTCTAGGCGTCCCTCTCCTCTCCCCTGAGGTGAGGGTCCCTCAGAAGCCTCCTGGATCCCCATGCAGTAGCACCCGCCTCGCCTCGTGGCGCCGGCTCCACAGTAATGACTCGCTGCTCCTCCCCTGGCATGGCGAAGAAGCCACTAGCGGCAAAGCGACCAGACTGGCGCAGTCGCTCCCAGAACTCTCGCGCTCTCTCGTAGCGCGTCTCCATCGCTCCTAGCCTCTGCACCGCGACCTGAAGGCCCAGCTGGAGCTCCCTCACCTGGGCCTCCATGGCCCTCCTCTCGGCCTGATCTCGCTGTCGCTCGGACCTTCTCTCGGCTTTCTCTCTTTCTGCCTCTCTCCTCATCATCTGCAGAAGAACCCTTAACTCCATGATGTCTGGAGAAGGTCTCTCCTCACCGCGATGTCCCAGCTCTGCTACAGTCGCCACCCAGGCATCATGCTCCTCTTCGGCCCGGGCAGCCTAAGCCACCGCACCGACAAGTTGCTCTCGGAGGGAGGCAATCTCAAGAAAAGGGGCCGAGGAACTGGAAGATGCGCCGCCAACCACTCCCACCATCGCTGTCTGCTGGGCACGCTGGAACGAACAAACAACAGCCGTCAGCTAAGCTCCACATTTAAAAATAGAAAATGCAGCACTTAGCTTACCAGGAGCGACAGTTCCTGTTGAGTGGCGGCCAGCTGCCGCCTGACCTCGGCTAATTGGGCACGCGAGCCGTTGACGTCGCGCGTATCCCCGGCTCGGGGAAGACCCATGTAACTCTCTCTCTGCTGCCGCAGGAAGTCGGCACTATCCTGCACCAGTACGCTCCCTTGCTGTCCAGGGAGACGTATGCACCAGTCTTCAAGCTTCGCCTTGCCGCGACTCTCCTTCCTGACGCGGCTCGGCTCGTCTGCACTTGCCCACTCATCGGCCAGGCCCAGGGTCCTCGCCATGTTCTGCACCATTAAAGAAGGGCCTCGCATCATAACAAAGAACGCGTCCCCTGTCTAGGACGCGCCCATCATTTGAGTGCAACACTCGCCGAACCCTTTCCCCCCTCGCACGCCTCGCTTCAAAACTCAAAATAGATCAAAGAAGGGGAAACCGAAGCACTCACCGAGCCGTGTTCACCTCCTTCTGCGCCATTGGGCCCCTCGGGTCCCTCGGGGGCCCGAAGCGGCCCTTCCTCCTCCATGGACGCTGTTCCGTGCTCTGGCGCGTCACTCCTTGGGCGAGGGGTCCCGCGTCCCTCTCCACCTTCGCCGTGGTCCAGACCGCCGAACTCCATCGATCGAGGGGAAGAAGACAAAGACGGGCGAGCGAGTTTCGGCGGAAGGCGGGCTCGTTTGCGGGTAAGGCACGGGAGAAGAAAGGCCACCCGACGCTTTAAATTTGAATTCGAGGATTAAGATGCGTCCTCGCGCCTGGACGCGCCCAAAAAAGGGGGAGAAAGGAAACAAAATTCCCCTGTGCAAAGCGCAGTTCCCCGCTGTTCAGGGTAAAGTCTCGTAAGGCATGCCTCGAAACAACTCGGTGCAGCAGAAAAGTGAGAGAGGAAAGGTACACACAACACAAGAAAGCCATTTTCATTTCATATAATAGTCGAAAGTACATCATGCAGTAAGGAGGGTGGAGTGTACAAGTAACTCTCTAACTCTCGCCATCACCCTCCTGGTCATCTCTCTCCTCCCTCCTCCGACGGGGATCCCTAGGGGGCCTCTGCGAACCTTGAGAAGCCGTGCTCGCCTCCCCAGGTGGCACCATGCCAGCCTCCAAGGTGCGGCGACGCTCCTCGGCCGAAGAAACTAGAAAGCTGCCCACGGAAAAAGAACCAGACTGACGAAGTCGCGCCCCGCGCTCCTTCGCCCTCTGATACCGCTCCTCACTCTCCCGAAGTCTCCCCTCCGTCGTGCCAAGACTCAGTCGGAGCTCCGACACCAGGGCCACCAGAGCCCTCCTCTCGTCCCAATCTCGATGTCACTCTGCCCTCCTGTACTCCCTCTCTTTCTCTATGATCTCCCTATCCCTCTCCCTCTCTCTCTCTAGGATCTCCCTCTCCCTCTCTCTCTCTATGCTCTCCCTATCCCTCTCCCTCTCCTCTCTCTCTCTCATCGCCTCTCTCCTCGACAACTCGAGGGCAATCCACAGATCCAACACGTCACGAGGGAGCTCCTCAGCCTTCCGTCGCTGCTCCTCCTCCAGCTCCACAATCCGGGCGTCACACTCCGCCACCCGAGCATCGCGCTCCTGCTTGGCACGAACAGCACGGGCCAGGGCCTCCCGAATCTCGGCCACCTGTCCAAACACGCATGCACCGTAAGAGAGCAGTGATAAAAGGAAAGCAGCTAGAAGAGGGTCAGGGCCAAGCAAGCACTCACTCGAGCCTCGCGGTCACGCTCGGCCTCCTCAGCCCGAGCCACCGCATACGCCAGCTGCTCCTGAAGGGCAGAGATCTCCGGGGGAGGGCCCCACGAACTGGAACCCGCTCCACCATCCGTCCCGGCTGCTGCTTCCTGGTGGGCCCGCTGAAACACGGGGCAAATGACAGTCAGACGCTAAGCATCGAAATCCAGGTCACAAAAAAATGCATTGCATAGACCCACCAGGATCTCCAACTCCTCGCCGACCTGCCTGGCCTCCGCCAACTGGGCCCGCAGGTCGGCGATCATGTCGTCACGAGCATCCTGCATGGCATATAAGTTAGTATCACATGCATATACACATAGAAGAATGAAGCATTTTCATTTCACCCTTACCCCTACCATACCACCGAGGGAGAGGCGGTCCCCGTACGTAGCTCGATACCGTCTCATGTAATCAGTGATGTCCTGTACATGGGACACCACTGGGGCCCCGCCCTGCTTCCAGTCCTGGTACTGTGCTGGGAAACGCGTATGCCAGTCCACAATCTTCGCCTTCCCCTTGGTCTTCCGCCCGATGCGGGCCGGCTCATCTACATCAACCCACTCCTGGGCTAGCCCCAACGTCCTCATAACCAGTCTGAGCCGCAGCGGCTCGATCTCATTCAGGCAATGGACCCACACGTCCCGCCCGAAACGAGGAAGACACACTACAACCCAAGGCTCGCCAGCGTCGCCCATGCCCAGGTAGGGTCTCCACACCACCTGCATCACCATACATACATCATGTTAGTTGCCATTCAGTCACATGTATAAAAACACCCATATATATATATATATATATATATACGCATCATACCATGGCCTCGGGATACTCGCTCAGCTCCCGACGAAGCGACGCTAGCTGGTAGCCGTGGGGTGCCGCAACCACGACCGGCCTCCACCGCCGCGCCAGAGGCACGGCTCTCCTGTTCCTATGCCTAGCCCTCCCCATCGGGAAATAGTAATAGCTCCACACCTGCATCCATCATACATCATTAGTACAATAATTGCATATTTAACTACGATAGAATGCATAAAAAAATGTTTACCTGGAGAAAAGGTGCGAAGCCACTGACTGTCGTCTCCTTCTCCGAAGTCTGGGAGAGATCGACGATCAGATGAGCAAGCAGAGCTGCTCCCCACGCATAGTGTCCCACTCTATGCAGGTCCGCCAGGATCCCGAGGAAGCGGCAGTGGATGCCATCCCCCTTCGTCCCCAGCAGAAGGCGGCCCAGGAAGAAGAAAAGAAACCTCCGGAGGTCTAGATCCACCAGCTCCCGCTCGCTCGGGTCCTGGGTGAAAGCTGCACGGGCATCTCCCTCCAGTCGTGCCAGAAACTCCGTGATGCGGGACGAGATCACGGACACGACAAGCTCGTGACTGCCCCTTAACGAGGGAAGCGTCGGATGTGCGCGGTTGAGAAACCGGCTGTGAGCTAGGGTGGTCGGCTCTCACTTGTGCCCGGATCGGGTCGCGGGACGGTAACGCTCTCTCTCGCAGCAGCGGTGATATAAATAGAAAGTGAGCTAATTACCCTATCATGCTCTCTAGCAGTGGCATAAGCAAGTATATATGAAAATTAAGCAAAATGCCAAGTAAGGGAGCGAATGCGATACCTCCACGCGCTCGGCGTGGGGACGACGGGCCTGGCCGAACTCGTGCTCCCGGGACAGTTAATACATGAATATTACAGCAATGGAAATATGCCCACTCCACGCAGGGAGGTAAAGGGCGAAATAATGGGCCCGGGAGGGCCGAATTCGGGATGACGGGCAGCTTCGTGTGTTGATTCGGCTACACGCGTGATCACGACCGCGGGGCCCACGTGCTGTCTGGAGGGGCCGTGTGGGACCCGGTGGCGCCGCTGTAGTGTGGACACTTAGGGAAGTGTTCCCTGGGCTGGCGGCACACCGGAACGTCGCCCGGGGGTCGGGCGGTTCCGATCGGCACCCGTCGAGTTTGCTGTCCACGGACTGGTGGTTGCTGTTTTGCAGCGCGCGCTCCGGCGAGAATGGACGCTGCGATCAGCCCCGACGTCGTATCGACACGAGACTCGCGCCGTTGGAAAGCTAGCTTGAAGTTCTTCAACCTAGGCCTAAAGATCTGGCCTGGATCTGCTCGGATCTTGACTTATGGAATTTTTAATCTACTGTTGTATAGTTTCTGAAATCACAGGTCAGTAGAGAACTTCCCTGTGGATTGCCTTTGACCGTGAGGGAGACTTTCGTATCTAGGGTTGTGTTCTTCACTAAAGTTGTTGGACATTGAGCTGGGAAGATGGAAAAATTGGTTTGGACAAGTTTGAATGTGTCTATGATTTTCTGTGATTTGTTTACTGGACAAAGGTTGGATCTGGAAATGGGCTGACAACACTGTAGCTTCGGTAGAACATGAATTTCTAAAAATAGGTAGAAGGATGATAAAAATTTAAGAAAACTTGTGGTGGTAGGGGACGATGGACAGAACTCCCAGTTAAATTGGGAGGTCTAACATAAATCAAAAGGGTGGTCGAAGGTGGAGAACTCAGGGCTACTGTCACTATAGACAGTGACAGAACAGATCTGAGATTGAGAGTTGAACGAAATGGTAAGGATATGACACGGTGGATTTTGAACCTCAATTTTTTTGTGGAGAAGGGGCTAGAAGATAGGAACCAACTCTCAAAATTTCAAATCGATCAGAACTCCTGGCTAGCTTCAGGAATTCTTGAACTACACCTCTGTCCAGCAGGACAGAAACTTGATGACGATTCCACGGCGGCTCGAAGGCGGCACGAACGGCGGCGGCGGCGGCACAGACGATCACCGGAGGTTGAGAGGGGATGATAGAAGAGGGATACACTCTAGATCTGGGGTTGGGGAAGGAAGAACAGCAGGGGAGAGGCAAGGGGCGCACCAAGCTCCAAGGCTTACACATAAAATTCTGATTTTTTTCCATTCAATTTCTCATGAAAAATACAACATTATATAGACTAGGTCTCTAACTAATTCTAGACCCTTGGATCAAGGGTTGATGAGTGAAGGGCTGGGATGTGGTTTGAACAACCACAATAAACCCCAATATAATACATGGTTCGCCCCCCCCCCCCCCCTTTAAGAAGGCAAGTTGGAATTGTCTTCTTTAATTAAATCTAGGTCCAAGTCCAAGGTTGGACCATGGACCAGCCACCTTGGGCCCGGGAGCCCAAGTGGACCAATAAGGAGGAGGGAGGGGGCCCCTGCAGGGCCTACATGCACTTTTGCAAAAAATACCCAATGGCCTTTTGCAAATAAACACACTAAGACCTACTATTGTGTACCCATATATCACAAGGGTATACATACAAATATAAAAGGATGTAGATGCAAACGCAATGTGAGCGGGCTGACGTTGATGTCCCCATCAATTCTCCCCGGGCGGGAGGAACTCGACCCCGTCGAGTAAGGGGTGCTGCTGCTCGAATAGGGCCGGCGGATCCGTCACCGAACCAAGTAGCGCAGATATGCTCCACTCCAAGTGATCGGCACCTGCTCATTCCATATATACTCGATATGCGAACTGCTATGGCTAAAGGTGGTCACTCCGAAGGGGCACTCTCAAAAGGAAGGAAACAGCTCGAAAACTCACTAGGAATCACCGATGAGTCCCTATAGGTGATTGATCCGGGTATAGAAGTAAAACCGATCCCATACTCATTAGTGAGTCGACTCGCTTCACACTCACAAGAGAACGACAACGAGCTTGCACAAGACACATGTAGACTCACCATGCACTGACGCACGAATGCAAACCACACAACAATCGACTCAAAACACACCACACAAACAAACCACACAAGAAAACACACTGACTCAACTATGACCCTAGACACACCTAATGTTAGTCCGACCCGTACATGGGTGACGGCGGACCAGGACACCCGAATATGTGCCATGCATGCATGTTGTGCAACTGGGAATGGATGGCATGGGGAACACCTATACGTCGGGTGTGGTTATGCGTGGACGGCCTTTCGAATGTGGGCGACTCGGGTGGTTTAGAAGGGCCGGGTGTAGGTGGGTCAGGATTGGTGGATGTAGATGGCCCATCCCGAGGGGAAGGGGCGTAAAAGTGGGCTTCCTTGAAGAAGGGGAGTACGGGTGGTAACTCGGGAAGCCTAATAGTGAAGGGGTCAAAAGGGTCAAAGAAGGTATGACCCCTTGTGATGGGTTCCCACAAGTCACGGTCCCACATGTAGAAGTTTTGAAGGTGTGGGAAGTCACCTTCTTGAATTGTAACGGGTGGGACAGGGATCGTAGGCAAGAAGTATGATTCCTCCCTCGGACAAAAGTGTATGAATTCGGGCTCGTCCGGTAGCGGGAGAAGTAGAAGAACCTCCGTGGTGATACAACCCACGGTGCACTCGGAGGTAATGGACCCGAAGGTCGGATGGGCGAAGCTGAGACTAGCGGGTTGGTCAAAGCCTCGGGCCAGTAGGTGCGTCAACTTCCATTGCGAATCTAATCCCATGACAAGATCGTCCAACGTGTCAACATGGTGACTAGATCGAAATGTGGTATGGAAGAAGTTGACCGGCACTAAAGGTAGGATGGGGTCCATGGATGGAAAGGGATGTGGGACCAAGCCATCCTTGAGCCAACTAAAAAGTGGCTCGGCTATGTAAAGTGTTCCCGCAAGAAACACGGGTGGCTCGGGCCTTGGTGGCTCCAAATGGGATAGTTCCGAATCAAGCTCGGAAATAGAGAGTGATGACATTGGAGCTCTCATGGGTGAGGAAGGAATGTCCTTCTCATGGTGAAGGGGTCCTTGGGGTGGTTCCGGGAACAACCAATCTACCCCGATATACCGATCTAGGCTAGTACTAAACCGATCTAGGCTTGTACTAAACCTTTGCACTTTTCCCAGCATGGCTTGGAACATTGCGCCCACTTCATCTGGACTATAGGCTCGGGATGTGGCCATGGTGGCCAAGATGGGGTTGGGTCCCCTAGGAATGGATATGCAAGGCCATTTGGACAAAACACTAGACACGACCCTAAGTAATGCAAAGTTGGAATGTGACTCGACGACAACCTAGACACAACCAAGACTCGGTACGTGGCGGAGATAAGCGATCCGAAGATCACTCGCGCAAGTGTGCGGCCTTCCTGATATGCGTAGCCTAACGTTCGGACAACACCTTTTGATATACCGAGTAAAGGGATGCGATGCAAAAAGACACTTTTTTTGTTTGTTTTAAAACAATGATGACCCTAAACACGACTTAGACAATGACTAATGACTAGACGTACATGACACTCTTTTTTTTTTCTTTTGGACACCCTAGACTCAAACTCGCTCTGATACCAAATTGATGCGGGACGAGACCACGGACACGACAAGCTCGTGACTGCCCCTTAACGAAGGAAGCGTCGGATGTGCGCGGTTGAGAAACTGGCTGTGAGCTAGGGTGGTCGGCTCTCACTTGTGCCCGGATCGGGTCACGGGACGGTAACGCTCTCTCTCGCAGCAGCGGTGATATAAATAGAAAGCGAGCTAATTACCCTATCATGCTCTCTAGCAGTGGCATAAGCAAGTATATATGAAAATTAAGCAAAATGCCAAGTAAGGGAGCGAATGCGATACCTCCACGTGCTCGGCGTGGGGACGACGGGCCCGGCCGAACTCGTGCTCCCGGGACAGTTAATACATGAATATTACAGCAATGGAAATATGCCCACTCCACGTAGGGAGGTAAAGGGCGAAACAATGGGCCCGGGAGGGCCGAATTCGGGATGACGGGCAGCTTCGTGTGTTGATTCGGCTACACGTGTGATCACGACCGTGGGGCCCACGTGCTGTCTGGAGGGGCCGTGTGGGACCCGGTGGCGCCGCTGTAGTGTGGACACTTAGGGAAGTGTTCCCTGGGCTGGCGGCACACCGGAACGTCGCCCGGGGGTAGGGCGGTTCCGATCAGCACCCGTCGGGTTTGCTGTCCACGGACTGGTGGTTGCTGTTTTGCAGCGCGCGCTCCGGCGAGAATGGACGCTGCGATTAGCCCCGACGTCGGATCGACACGAGACTGACGCCGTTGGAAATCTAGCTTGAAGTTCTTCAACCTAGGTTTAAAGATCTGGCCTGGATCTGCTCGGATCTTGACTTATGGAATTTTTAATCTCCTGTTGTACAGTTCCTGAAATCACAGGTCAGCAGAGAACTTCCCTGTGGATTGCCTTTGAACGCGAGGGAGACTTTCGAATCTGGGGTTGTGTTCTTCACCACAGTTGTTGGAACTTGAGCTGGGAAGATGGCCAAATTGGTTTGGACAAGTTTGGATGTGTCTATGATTTTCTGTGATTTGTTTACTGGACGAAGGTCGGATCTGGAAATGGGCTGACAACACTGTAGCTTCGGTAGAACATGAATTTCTAAAAATAGGTAGAAGGATGATAAAAATTTAAGAAAAATTGTGGTGGTAGGGGACGATGGACAGAACTCCCAGTTAAATTGGGAGGTCTAACATAAATCAAAAGGGTGGTCGAAGGTGGAGAACTCAGGGCTACTGTCACTGTAGACAATGACAGAACAGATCTGAGATTGAGAGTTGAACGAAATGGTAAGGATATGAAACGGTGGATTGTGAACCTCAATGTTTTTTTGGAGAAGGGGCTAGAATATAGGAACCAACCCTCAAAATTTCAAATCGATCAGAACTCGTGGATGGCTTCAAGAATTCTCGAACTACACCTCTATCCAGCAGGATAGAAACTTGATGACGATTCCACGGGGGCTCGAAGGCGGCACGAACGGCGGCGGCGGCGGCACAGACGATCACCGGAGGTTGAGAGGGGATGATAGAAGAGGGATACACTCTAGATCTGGGGTTGGGGAAGGAAGAACAACAGGGGAGAGGCAAGGGGCGCACCAAGCTCCAAGGCTTACACATAAAATTCTGATTTTTTCCCATTCAATTTCTCATGAAAAATACAACATTATATAGACTAGGTCTCTAACTAATTCTAGACCCTTGGATCAAGGGTTGATGAGTGAAGGGCTGGGATGTGGTTTGAACAACCACAATAAACCCCAATATAATACATGGTTCGCCCCCCCCCCCCCCCCTTTAAGATGGCAAGTTGGAATTGTCTTCTTTAATTAAATCTAGGTCCAAGTCCAAGGTTGGACCATGGACCAGCCACCTTGGGCCCGGGAGTCCAAGTGGACCAATAAGGAGGAGGGAGGGGGCCCCTACAGGGCCTACATGCACTTTTGTAAAAAATACCCAATGGCCTTTTGCAAATAAACCCACTAAGACCTACTATTGTGTACCCATATATCACAAGGGTATACATACAAATATAAAAGGACGTAGATGCAAACACAATGTGAGCGGGCTGACGTTGATGTCCCCATCACTCCGCTCCAGTCTCGCTAACCCGCTGGCGCGGGTCGACGAATCCGAGCGCCTCCATAATCTCCACTCGGCCGACTACCCTGCTGTCTCTGTCGGTCACGCTCGTCTCTAACCACAGCAGGTCCAGGGCACTCTCTCGGTAGTTGGGGTAGGTGACCCCGCTGACCGCCTCTCCGTCAACTCGTAGCCCGGTGATCCGAGCTACGTCTTCAAGTGTCGGCACCATGTGCCCCCAGCGCATCAGAAACGCCCGACTCGGCGCATGCCACCGCTCCCTCAATGCCTGGATAAGAGGAAGGTCGAGCCGGAAGGGCTCGATCCGAAGGAAAGCTCCAAAACCCATGGCGTCCACCTGCGCCCTCTGAAAGTCCTGCAGCCCACGGTATGCTGCCACCACCAGGGACCAGCTGATCCGGCTCTTCATCACACCCTGCACACCACAAAAAATAAACAAAAAGAAACACATCAGCATCATGGATAATAATAAACAACAACACCGTACATAATATTTATTTATTTTTTATTTATTTTAAATATATATATATATATTTAAAGGCGTCCACCCCCCTGGACGCTTTCATTTTACTTCCTTTATTTTATTTTAGCAAAATAAAACCCAATAAAAATAATAAATAAAATAAAAATAATATATATTATCATGAAGGCGTCCCCATCGGTGGACGCCTCCTTATTTTTAATTTTATTATTTACGTAATAACTCAAAAAATAATAAAAATAAAATAAAATAAAAAAGAAAAGTTGGAGGCGTCCAGGCCCCTGGACGCCTCCTTCCCCCACTCACCGGCCTTCTCCACACCATCTCTCGCCCGCCTGTTTAGCCTAATAAACCAACAAATTAGAGTTCTGAGGGGTTTACCGGGTCTTGCTCATACTCTCTCGCGTCGCCAGCGCCCGCAGGACCCTCCACGACCAAAGGAGGCGCCTCCTCTTCCGCGGCAATCTCTTCTCCCACGGCAACCTCCTCGGCATGATCCCTCAACCTCCTCGGACGACGAGCCCGTCGTTTCCGCCTCTCTCCACCCTGGCTCAGGCCTCCTTGCTCCATTGGGAACTGAGAATGGGTCGTCAAAATGAACAGTAGAAGAGAACAGGGGGTGCGGCCCCCCTTTATATAGAAAATCACCAATATTTGGGGCGTCCAGGCGCCTGGACGCCCCCACCTTTTTATTATTTTTTCAAAAATTCAAAATTTTAGGGGCGTCCAGGCGCCTGGACGCTCCCACATCAAAAATAAAAAATTTTCGAAAAAGAAAATATTGGGGCGTCCAGATGACTGGACGCCCCCACATAAAAAAAAAGAAAAAAGAAAATATAGGGGCGTCCACGACCGTGGACGCCCCCACAACTAAAAATTAAAAAAAAATAAAAAAAATAAAACATAGGGGCGTCTAGGCCCCTGGACGCCCCCACATCAAAAATAAAAAAGAAAACATAGGGGCGTCCAGGCCCCTGGACGCCCTCATTAAAAATAAAAATGTATGTATATATATATATATATATATATATATATATATATATATATATATATATATATATATATATATATATATATATGATCATAATATGAATAAACAAGAACACAAAAAGAGAGAAAACACAAAAAGAAAAAAAAAGTAAAATAAAAATCATAAAAATAATAATTAGGGGAACGGTGGTCTAAAATGTCAAATTCCAGATTTTATTCCATCAAAAAAGCAGAGCGAGTTACATCAGGGGTTTAGGCACTCTAGGCCTTAACTTCCCCAGTTCGGTTACATAAGCTCTCCACAGCTCACATTCTTCCCCCACGTGCGCTAGGGCCTTTCCCGCAACACTTGTCTTCCAGGGTGCTTTAATGGCCTTCGCTTCCTTCGCATCTGCCTCCGTGCACAACTCCCTCTTCTTCAAAGGAACGATGCCAGTCAGTAGTGGGAACGAATGGTGTGGAATGCCGGTCTGGAGGCAGCACCGATGCGCGTTGTAAAGGACAAACTCGGTCGCGCCGATCAGTTGGAGTTCAACTTCGGGAGAAGACCTCGTGAGGAGTTCAAGTGAGAGTAGACATGCTGGTGCGCAAGTGAAGAAGTTTTATGTCATGGTTCGGAAGTGAGACCGCCAGTCTTCCCGTCTCTTTAGCCATGGAACACGGTTCGCTACACTGCCACCGAAGCCTAACACGTCAGCTATGTAATGAAGGGGGCTTTGTTGGAAGAGCTTCGAGGCGGTTGGCATTCCCTCACGGTGATCAAATTTGAAATGCAAATCAAGCCATCAATTCAGGACAAGTGCGCAACCAAAAGGAGGCTTACCCATGCTCGAGGCAGTAAGGCCACTATAGAGGTAGGCAAGGACTGCAGGTCCCACCCTCTTCCCACTCCAAATCCCGCGAATGGCACTCAGTTGGTCTTCTTCCACTATGTTGTCGGTATAAGGAAACAAGAGAGCGCCCGCCAGATAAATGGTGAACCCTTTCATGATTCCCTCTAAATAGTCATCGTCAGGTGACCCTTTCAGGGCATCCATAACCCATTCCGCAAGCCTTTGCAAATCAATTCCCCTTTGAGTACGGACCTTTCTTGCTGCATCGGGTGGCATGAAGCTCCCAAGGACGCTCTCGGAAGTCCCCTGTGTCAGCATCCTCATAGCCTTCACCTTCCCGTCACTCTTGAATTTCTTCAATCTGAGCAGAAGTTCCACCTCCTCAAGAAGGATGGCCGCCTCGAAGGTCGGGAAAATGAAAGTGTGGGTCTGGGGATGCCAGATCTCCACTAGTGCGCCCATAGCCGCCCAGTCCATACGAATCTTCTCATAGTGTTTGGCGTGAATAAGGAGCCCCTGCAGATGCCACTTCGAGAGTATGGCCCTCATGCCGATGGATATGTTGGAAGTTAACTTTGAAAGCCATGGCAATTTGGAAAACTTCCTCGGGCCCGGGAAGAGTGGATATGGCTGAAAAAGGAAAAGAAAGAAGGAGGAATGGAGCAAGTGAGAAGAAGGTTCAAGAGGAGAAAAGTTGAAATGAATCAGCTTACCATATGCGACATGATCATCCCGCTGAGATGACCCTCGAGGTCGGAGAGTCGCCTAATCTCGCTACCAGGCCTTCTCCTCTTCATAACACGGGAAGACTCTTCTTCCATCCTGAGATCTCTAGATTCTCCTCTCCTTCCTCTCCTGAGCTTCCAAAACCCACCTTGGTGCATTTGAATGAACTAGCCTAAGGGGAGTTCTTATAGGAAGGGAAGATCGCTACAGGACAGAACATGTCACATCAGCGGTCAGTGTCAAGATTTTGGCTAGATCTCCTTTCCATTGTGGTGCGATTCTGTTACTTTCTGATGTTATTAATCCATGCTGGCCTGTGCAGGTTTTACTAACGGACGTCTTTGTCCTATCTCCTGTCCCACCTTTCAATGGTTGGTCCCACCATGTCATGCATCGTAGTATATGATACCTACGCTACTAGAACATGTCAAGGACCTCGCGGCCCGAACGAATCTGGGATTTGAGTTCCCCTTCAACAAAAACAGTGATGATCCCGGAAGAATTTGGGTTGTACGGATAGGCCGTTAACTTGTGATAGCATGGGGACGACGGTTCCATTCAGTGAGTTGGTGCACGGATAAACGGGCCCCAGCCCAGTGTCGGCTCACCGGATCGGTATCCTGACCCATTCTTAACAAGTTGACAATATTATCCTTGGCTATTTTCTATTTTAGTTTGTTTTTAATTTTTATTTAAACCCAGCATGCATTCATATATGACTTTGATTTATTGCGGAAGATCATTCAAGTGATTCGATTGTGAAAGCCGTTGTGTTTCAATTCCTACAAATATGAGATATTCCACTCCGAATGAAATACTGAGTTTCCTTGAAACGGCCCTATGCTGCTCTTCCAAAGGAGACCCTTGTTTGGACAGACTCTCAGATATTTCTTTACTTTTTACTTTGTTTGACCCACCTTGGCCGCAGCACTTCCACATTGGCTGGTAACCGCTCACCGAAGGTGAAACCTGCAGGTTTATGACCCAGATACTTCCACACCGAGAAGTTGGTCTCTTTTTGTTTCTTGCCTGAGCGCACATCTCACCCTCCCTTATTTGATCTCCGTCCAAGCAAATCGTCAAAATTTGAAAGACCTCCTTCAAGGTCGCCTCATTGAAACTTCAGGAAAGATTCCAAACAGTAACGTCAAAAGCGCGTCTCATCACACCTTGGCATCAACTTATCAGTCCGCTCCCACTTCATTCCATTTCACTTCGATACCCTTCCATTACGTGTCACTCCCTTGCAAAGTAGTCGCCAAGGCGGGGCAGCTGTAGACACGCCTTTCCTGACGTCTCCTGAGAAAGTCTCATATTACTGTACGACGCCCCGCGATGGCTTACGCATTTTTGAATCACTTGAGTGCTTCCTTTTCATGAATCTTCTTCCATCCTTTTCGGCATCCGGAATCGTCTCGTTGCAGCATTCGGACGGCATCAACACCATTCAGACACGCCAAAGAATTCCGGAACCAGGAAGGGTGCCCGCCGGGGAGCTGCCGACGCCTTTTCAGCGGACTCGGGGGATCTTAATGGAAGCGTCCAGGCCCCTGGACGCATCCATTACTTTAATTTATTTTTTAAGACAAAAAAATACATAAAAATATATATATATATTTATGGAGGCGTCCAGGCCCCTGGACGCCTCCATGAAAACAAATATAAAAAATACAAAAATGCCAGCTTTGGCATAAAAACAAAACAAAAATAAAAAATATATTTTTGGAGGCGTCCAGGACTATGGACGCCGCCATCAACTTGCCCACCGGGCCCCGTCCACCGACCGACGGTTTGTCGTGTGAAAAAAGTCAATTGTGGAAGCGTCTAGACAACTGGACGCGCCCATTTCCGAATCACGAGGCGCCGCTCACAAAACCACGCGTTGTGCCCAACCGCGTGGGACTTTCGGTGGACCTTATTGAGGCGTCTGGGACCCTGGATGCCTCCACGAAAATATTCGAAAAAAATGAATAAAAATAGAATAAAATATTACTTCGGCCCTGATGGAGGTGTCCAGGGTCCTAGACGCCTCCACCCTCCGGAGCCCTATAAATAGAGGCCCACCCCCTCAGTTCTGAGGGAGCTAAGAAGCGATCCGATAGGCTGCCGGAGTCATTTTTTTAACCGTGGGGTCTTTTTGTAGGAGGAGGTCCTGCCGGCTTCTCGGGTGTCCAGGCTCGCGAGAGGAAGGCTGTCTTCGTCCACCGCGCTTCCACGTCGTCCCCACGTTGCCGAAGCTCCGCCGGATCTCACCATCGGCTCATCCAATAAGCCATTTCTTCCCCTTTTCCCCTATAGTTCTTTACATTCATCATACCGCATCCTCTATCTCCCTTCATAAGGGCGTCGCCTCTTGCATACTTCTTGCATTCGTCATCGCATTTTCCTCCTACTCGAGTCCGAGAGGAGTTTAAAACCACACCAACTAGGTGTGTGTCAGGTCACGATCTCGTTACTTTTATTGCAAGGAATTGTTACTACACTGCCGTTTTCTAATTCCGTTCGTTTATTCTCTATTGTCTATTGTTTTGCAAGGGTAACCGAGGAAAGCCCTCTCCGTCGGCTGGCCGGTAGGAGAGGAAGAAGCAACGCACCGTCTCCCGCTCTTGAGATAGGCGCGATCTCTTTCTATTTTGGGGTCCTCGACCCCTAGCGATCACCTTATATTCTCGAGGCCGCGGAGAGTTACTTCCCGCCATGGCCGTTTAATTTTTGTCATTCATATTCTTCCTCTTTCTCACGTTTGTCTCTTATAATTGCCATATTCTCGAGGCCGCGGCGAGTTACTTCCCGCAATGGCCGTTTAAATTTTGTTCTTCATAATCTGCATCACTCTCGTATCTGTCTCTTATATCTATTATATTCTCGAGGCCGCGGAGGGTCATCTCCCGCAATGGCCGTTTAAATTTTTGTCATTATATTACGTGTTATTCTTCATATCTATCTCTTATATCTGTTATATTCTCGAGGCCGCGGAGGGTCATCTCCCGCAATGGCCGTTTAAATTCCCGCCATTATATTACGTGTTATTCTTCCAACTGTTATATTCTCGAGGCCGTGGCGAGTTGCTTACCGCAATGGCCGTTTCAATTTCTGTTATTTAATTTTTGCATTATATTTGTCCCGCTCGCCCTGCCGGAGCAATCTCCCGTGGTGGCCCCTTCTCTCTTCTCTCTTGATCTCTTTGTGTTGCAGCTTAAAGCACCAGGATAAAAGCAAAAGAGGAGCCTGCGCGCTCCGCTCTCTCCGTCTTCATCTCCGAACCGCGTGACATTGCTCACACCGTCCTCTCAGGCCGATTGGGAAAATGGGCTCTCCTGCTGATGGAGTACGACATTTCTTACGTCCCGAGAAAAGTAATCAAGGGACAGGGCATGGCTGAATTCTTGGCAGCCCACCTAGTGCCAGACGACTCACCTCTCAACACGGAGCTCCCTGACGAGGAGTCCCTCGCTGTCCAGTCACAACAACCAGTTGAACAGAGCGGAGATGTCTTGGATTACTGGCAGCGAGACACCCTCACGGCCAATGTACCTTGTTGGGAGCTCTACTTTGATGGCACTTCCCGAGGGATTACCCGGAGTAATCAAAATCCAGCCGTCATGGCGGGTGCCGACATCGTTTTCCTGACTCTTAAGGGCAGAGTTTTGTACAACTCATGCACCCTCATGAAATCCCTGACCAACAATAAAGCTGAGTATGAAGCTCTAATTATCGGGCTTCAGATGGCTCTCGACATGGGCATCAAGTGCCTCAAAGCCTTCGGGGACTCCTAGTTGATAGTCCGGCAAGTCCTCGGCATTTATGACGTGTGAAAGCAGAAGTTAGTCCCATACCATGCCGCTGTCACCAGACTCACCCAAAAGTTCTATTTCTTTAAAATAGATCATATCCCCAGGAGCAGCAACGCTCAGGCAGATGCCCTGGCCAAATTGGCTGCGGCCATCAAGCTTCCGCCTGAAGGCGAAGTCGACATCACTATCAAGCACAAAAGACTGATGCCGACTACACTCGAAGGTGAATCCGGCCTCACTGCCTACGAGGTCCACAGCCTCGACCAGAACACTTCTCCAGAAAAAGAAGATTGGCGTGAGCCTATCATCAAATTCAAGCGAGGTTGGCTCCCTCCTGACCGAGCTCAAAGAGTCCAGTTACTTCGCCGGGTAACGTCATAATGAGTTGATCGGCGACTCTCTATATAGACTTGTCCATGAAAAGGATAAGTCAATTCTTCTGAGATGTGTCTCCTCAGCCGAAGCTTGAGCCTTCATGCATGAAGTCCATTCAGGACTATGCGACGTTCACCAGGCCAGAGATAAGATGAAGAACAACATCAAGCTCAAAGGCTTCTATTAGCCAACCATGTACGTGGATTGCACTCAGTATGCCCGTACGTGTCATCAATGCCAAGCCTTTGACCCGGTGCCCAGAAGACGTCCAAACCCGCTGTGACCCACAGCCCCCACGTGGTCATTCGCGGAGTGGGGAATGGACATCGCAGGACCCTTCCCGCCATCTTCCAAGAGCCACAAGTACATTCTGGCCGCCATCGACTACTTCTCCCGATGGGCTGAGACCCTTCCTTGCGGGAGGTCACTGGTGAAGTAGTAGCCCGATTCGTTCGGCACAGCATCATCTACAGATTCGGTACTCCCAGTCGCATAGTGTCAGATAATGGCACACCATTTAAGAATAGGGCCGTATATCAACTAGCGGCCAAATTTCACATTGACTGGAGAACTTCTTTGGTCTACAACCCTCAAGCTAAGGGCCTGGCGGAGGTCTTTAACAAAACCCTCTACAAGCTTCTGTCTAAAACGGTTAGCCACCGGAAGCGAGATTGGGGTGAAAAGGTGTTCGAGGCATTATGGGCCTACCGAATAATCTACAAGACCCCTACGGGATGCTCACCATTCTCTCTCGTTTACGAAGCAGAAGCCTGTGGACGATGAAATCGTGGCAAGGAGAGAGAACGAGGAGGAGGACGAGGATGAATTACCGGGTGATATAGGAAAGGTGGTGGAAAATACGACCTGAAGGAAACACTCCAGTGGAACACGAGAAACTAGACTTATCCAATCTCCGGTACGGGGCGGAGATAGGGATCCGAAGATCCTCTCATGCAAGCTAACTACCTCCTCAACAGGCGTGGCCTATTGTTTCGGGAGTAGCTTTGAATATATCAGGTATTGGATCGAATATGCTGGGACTCTAGGCAACGAAAGAATGCAAGATGTTGACACGAATAACAATGCCGAGTCCAGGAACAAAGGGGACAAACGAAATGAGGACATGAAATTATAGCAGAATATCATTCACCATGAGATCATAACAGTAATATAAACAAAAGCGAACCACCGCGAGACATTGGTCTTTGCGAGATTTTTATAGAAATATATATATAGTAGTAAGTATATATACGTACAGTAAACCACCACTAGATATTAGTCTTTGTGGATTTTTATAAATATATATGTAGTAGTAAATATATATATACACAGTAAACCATCACTAGGTATTGGTCTTTGCGGGATTTTAGCAAAAATAAAAATAACATGAATGAAATGACAGAACGAAAATTACGGAATGAAACCTCCGCGAGGAACTTGTTCCATTCACGAGGTTTGAACAAAATTAAAAATGACAGAAATGAAATGACAGAATGAGGATTACAGAATGAAACCTCCGCGAGGAACTAGTTCCATTCACAGGATTTGAACAGAAATAAAAAAATAACAAGAATGAAATGACAGAATGAAACCTCCGCGAGTAACTTGTTCCATTCATCGGGGTTTGAATAAAAATAAAAATAACAGGAATGAAATGACAGAATGAAGATTACAAAATGAAACCTCCGCGAGGAACTAGTTCCATTCACAAGATTTGAACAGAAATTAAATGGGGAGGGGAACCGTCGCGGGGAATGATCCTCCGCACGGGTGAGAGATGCCGCCGCGGGAAATGACTCTCCGCGCGGTGTTGATGCAGGAATACCGCCACGGGAAATGACTCTCCGCGCGGTGTTGAGGGTGTGATCGCCAAGGGCTGAGAACCGCACAATGGAAAGAGTCTGATCGCATCCGCCTCGGGAGCGAAAACAGTGCGGGTCATTTGATCCTCTTCTATCGGCCGGCTGACGAAGAGGGCTTCATTTGGTTACCCTGGTTGATGTTATTCCTTTTTATTTGATTTTATCTTTTTATATTTTTTTTATTTTATTTTGAGAGTGATCTAGAGGGAAAGAGAGAAATCGGGAGATATTAGAAAAATAAAGATAGAAATCGAGATATAAAAAAAGATATAGAGAGAGTGGGATATAAAGAATAGAAATATTAAATATTTCTAAGAAGAAAGAGAGATAGAAAAAGATTTTTTATTATTATTTTATTTTGAGGGAGAGAGAGATGATAAAAAAGGATAAAAAATAGAGAGAGGTGGAGATGGAGATAGAGATAGAGGGAGATAGAAAGAATAATAATAGTCAAAATATTAAATATTACTAAGAGCGTATATAGAAAGAGAGATTTTTTTTTATTATTATTTTTTATTTCTTTTTTTTGTTTTGACGAGGGCCAAGAGAGAGAAGAGAGAAGGGAGAGAGGAAGAGAGAAAAAGAGGGAGATCGAAAGAGAGAGAGAGGAAGAGAGAGATTTTGTGGGAAAAAATAATAATAAAATAAGAGGGAGATTTTGTGAGAAAAAAATATAAAATAAGAGAGAGAGAGTGAGATAGAAGAGAGAGAGAGAGAAAGAGAGAGAAGAGAGAGAGGAGAGAGAGGGAGACGAGAGAGAGAGAGAGAGAAATCACAAGAGAGAAGAGAGAGATCGTGGGGGAGAAAGGGCGAAGAAGAGAGAGAACGGGAGAGGGGGAAAGAGAAAAGAAATAGAGAGAGAGAGAGAGATCGTGGGGGAGAGAGGGAGAGAGAGAAAGAGAGAGATCAGAAGAAAGAGAGAGAAGAGAGAGAGAGATGGCAGGAAGAGAGAAGAGACAGTAGAGACGGGAGAGAGGTGGGATGAGAGAGAAAGATAGAAATCGAGAGAGAGAGCGTGAGGGAGAGAGAGAAGAGAGAGAGGGTGTGTGAGGGAGGCCGGTTCGCGGGGGAGGCCGTCCGGTGGGGTCGCGGCGGCAATGCAGTGAGGGTGGGAGCAGAGCCGGCGGTGGCGTGGGCCGGAGCGCATGCATGCACGGGGGTGCAAGGGTGGTGAAGGGCGGCGGCCGACTGTTCGGCGGCGACGAGGTGGAGCAGTGGAGGTCGACGGGGAAAGAGGGAGTGGTCGACGGGGAGAGTGGAGTTGAGGTTGGCACTGGAGGTGGGTTCGGTCGCGGCGGCTTGGGCGGTTAGCAAGGAGAGAGGGAGAGAGGGTGAGGGAATTGCAGGTGGAGAGGAGGCTCGGCGTGGTTGGCGAAGGCAACGTCATCCGGTGGAGGTGGTGACTAGCTTGAGAGGGGTGCGGTGGTAGGTGTGGCGAAGGGAGATGGGTCGCAGAGGGGGGAGGTGGTGTCTACTGGTGAGGAGAAGATGGGTACATGCAGTGAGATGGCAGCGACGGTGGGAGGTTGGCCGGTGGCTTGCATGAGTGGAGGAGGTCTGTTGCGGTTAACGGAGAGGGGAGTGGAGTGAGGCCGGCGACTGTGAGCGAGTGCAGAGATGGGGGGTGGGTCGTGTCTGGCGTGAGGAAGGGGAGGGGGTGAGGGCGAGGAGTCTCTCGGCAGGGGTGAGGGCCGGCAATGGCTGCGGACGGTGTGGTCGTGGCAGTAAAGAGGAGGTGAAGGGGAGGGCGTCGGGCAGAGGTTGGGTGCTGGTGGGTGTGGCGAGAGCGGCAGCGGCAGGGTGGAGGTATGGGTGTGGTCTGCGGCTGAGAGTTAGAGAGAGAGGGGCGGGGTGGCCGGGGGCGAGAGGGTGGTCGACGGTGGGTTGCAGTGGTGTCTGCCGGCGGAGTTAGAGGGGCAGTGAGAGGGAGGTGGGGTGACTGCCATGGAGAAGGAGATGGAGGGGGCGGCCGATGGTGAGGCGGAGGATGTTAGAGAGAGAAGCAGAGAGAGGGGGAGCTAGGCGTGCATTGGCTAGCAGGAGGGATGGGGCTCACTGGGAGGTCCGTGGCTGCACTGGGGAGGGGCGTGGGAAGAGAGGGGGTTGAGGTCGTGGGTTGAGAGAGGAGTAGTGCGAAGGCCGCCGGCTGGGTTAGAGAGAGGGAGTGAGAGGGAGCGAGAGGAGTGCGACCGTGTTCTGCAGGTGGTCAGAGGGAGAGGCCGAGGAGTGTTCGTGGGGTTCATGAGAGAAAGAGTAAGGGGGAAGGTGCATGGCAGTGGTTGTGGTAGTGAGGGGGGGGTGACGACGGCGAGAGGGTGGTCGACGGTGGGTGCATCGGCGGGGTACTGGGTGGTCACGCAGTGGGTGAGGAGGTGGCTGGCATTGCGAAGAGGGGCTCGTGGCAGGCCGTAGGCGGTTGACGGGACAGGTGGTGGCGGTGAGGAGATGCATGTTGGAAATATTGCTGAAGAATAATAAAAATTAACAACAAATAATTAAATTTAAAATATAAATTAAAAGGTCAAAGAAAGTATAGCCTTTTGGTCGAAGCGCGATGTCGCTGAATTAAGAGAACTTATTGCCGACCGACGTGCGGTCCTCGTGACAACGGTCTCCTAGAGATACGACGACCCCGGGTAGACAACACCCACTCTCTCGTCGGCACGTCCTCGAAGAGAGCTTTAGCGAATCTCAACCCAACTTTCAAGAACTCAGCACAAATAAAATAAAATCTGTGGAGGAAAGAAAAGTAGAAGAAAAATTGGAGAACTTCACGTTGATGCTCTTACTCTTTTAGTTGTTGTGTATTTTTTTTTTGGTTTGGCCAAGGGGTCTATATATAGGCCTTAGGAGACCCTCCCCACGTTTACACATTGATGGCCTCCATTCAATATATATTTATATATATTAACGCTTTAGTGTGTGTGTGTGTAACGTTTCCATTGAATGAAAACGTTACACGTTGCAACGTTTACTCCGAGTGAACGTTGCAATAGTAACGTGTAAAGTTTTTATATCACCGCATTTAACAATCCCTCACATGATTTAAAAACTTTTAAAAATTATTTTTAAAAAAATAAACAAATGAATAAAAAAATTACTGAGTCCTTTATACTATGCAATGGGTGAAAATATCTTTCGGTTTGAATTTTCACTTAGTGATATTTGAGATTACCTGTGGGAACGCTTGGTGGACTATACCTTGAAGCAGGTCCCATGGTTCAGACTCTCCCAAATTCACACATAGTATAGCTGAATCGAGATTCTATGCGGGTTGTGCTATTAATGGCCTTGCGCAGGTATCTCATGTGTGTTTTAGAAAATAGCCCACATTTTCACAGTCGCGGCCTCACGACTCCACACATGTCGGTGAATCCTACAAATGATGGAAGCAAGGTAACCATCCTGCCACTTGGGTCTCAGATTCATTAAGAGTACAACACTCACCCTTACCTCTTACTTTTAAATGAGCACTAGCGCCATAGGGATGAGAACATAATTCATTAGTGCTCTCCCAAGTTACCTATCAAGCTTGTTTCTACCCATTGAACCTCTGTGAGGTTGGGTTGCCGCCGTGATAACTTCTTTCTTTTATGGGCTCAATCCCATCCCCCTCGACGCTTCTAGAATCCCGATTCTAGACAAGCCTTTTATAAAGGCACCTGTCCGTGTAGATTGTCGCACTTCCCTCGATGGGGACGACCGTGAGTTAGCACTTCTTGCTTGGAACATATCACCTCTTATGGAGCTCATTTGGTGTCACGTTGTAGTGTCGTTGCTGGTCGCGTCGTCTTGTTTGTCGCGTCAATCTTTAGAGTCCAAGGTCGCAACCAAACCGACCGCGGCGAGTCTCGTAGTCATCCTGCATCACGTTCCCGTGGTCGACCCTCCTTGGCACATCCTCGGCATCCATCGCCCAAATCCTGGTGATGGTTTTGGATTTAAAGCTTCCTAGAAGAGAAATCTTCACGATCATATGAGCGCATGTCATATCCTCTGCCAATTCATATGGAAACTGGTGACCCTGCACATATAAACACTAGAAGCCCACATTTCAAAGTTTCTTTCTGATTTCACAAAGTTTAAAGTAATTAGTCGTTGCTTCATTTTATCTCTTATTGATTTATGTCTCACTTTTAAGTGTCTTATCATCTTTATATCTTCAGGTGGTGTCTAGTGCAATTATTTCATATTCCATAGTGCTCCTAGCTAACATTGTTTATTTAGTTGATTTCCAAAATACTGCACCTCCTCCAAGGAAACAAACAAATCTTTGATGTGGATTTTACATCTAAAGAATCAATAATCCCATTTATACTATATCCTGGATGAATATTTTATTTTATGGTATTTTTACTTTAGCAAAACACCCCCACACTTTGAGATAATTTAAATTATGTCTTCTTTTCTTCCAATTTTCATAAGGTGTTTGAATGGTATTATGTTTAAGACATAACATGCCGTTAAAATGGCCGCCCCCCACAAGTTCTCTTGTGCTATCATTGATTACTGAGATTAGGCCTAACATGATTAGTAAAGTCTCTTGTTGATCCAGTGAACATGGATCATCTATTTGATCATCTGGCATTATAAATGTTCTCTGGCTATCATTATGTGATTTTCTATCCATAAAATATTGATCCATCATGAATTAAAAAATGATTTGGTCTGCTGTTTTCGTCCATGGTAAGATTGGGGATAACATGGAATCAGAAATAACAAAAGATTTAGATGAATATTCAAACAAATTTCAGATATATCAAAATGATATCTTCAAACTGGGATCTAGAGATCTACTGAGATGATTTCTTTGAATGCATTTTTCACAGTCCTGCATGTAGATATTCAAAGACAATGAACATGGACAATGGTTGAATCAAGGAGCTAACTTCTGTTCTCTGGACACCCAACTCTGATGTATATATCTTAATTTTATTTTGTAATTAAACTAGCCATTGATAAAATGTTTGATGGTCGACACAATATGTTAATGTGATGTGTTGACTTTTTGTCAAAACACTTGAATGTACAAAGTCAACAAATAATAACTTCAAACTTATATAATCACAGAGTAACTAACAAAAGCACAAATTTAATAAAAACAAGAAATAATAAAGATATATATTTTTTAAGTAGAAAATATTGCTAACTTTTATTTTCATCGATTAAGATTAGTTAATTCATGCAAACTAATCAACAATAATAATTTACAGAATTCTATTTTATGAAAACAGAAATCTTTTTTTATTTTAAACATAAAAGATTTTCAGAATCTAATTATCTAAAAATAGAAATTATTTATTTAAGCATAAATGATTTTAACTATTTTCTAATTTTCTGAAGATAGAAATAATTTATTTAAATAATAACATGAAAATTAAAAAAATTAGAAATGCTTTATTTTTCTGTATACAGAGATAAATTTTTTTTTAAGAAAAAAAATTCTGTAAACAGAAATTATTTTCACAACAACACAAATTGATTTTCTGTAAATAGAGATTTTTTAAAAATTCTGTAAACATAAATTATTTTCAGAAAAACCAGAAATGATTTTTGTAACCAGAGATAATAATTATTTTTTTAAAAAAAATATGTAAACAGAAATTGTTTACAACAGAATTAATATTTTTAGATTTATATTTTCTGAAAACAATAATAGCTATTTTCTGTAAAAGAAATTATTTTCTATAAAATAGAAAGTTTTCAAAAAAACAGAAACTTTTCATTATAATCGGTTATCTTTAAAAACCAAAAATATAATTTCAGAAATATAATAATTGGAGTAATTATATTTCAGAAATATAATATCATAATTTTTGATTTCTAAAATTTCAATAACTTAATTCTGATTTACGAAATTTCACTAAATCTTAATTTCAGAAATATATAATTTTCTGACTTTTAATTTCTGAAATAAGAACTAATTTTCAAAAAATAGCTTTCTAAGATTTTGTTTCCTGAAAATAGTATATCAGAACTAATTTTCTGGAAAAAATGATTATTAGAAACAGAAATAATTTCCAGAAATATAATTTTCTAAAACATAAAAAATTATTGAAACAAAAAATAATCATCAGATTTTTAAAATTTTATTGTAATAGAAATCACTATGGCATCAGTGTTAACTACGTTATTTTGTTGGGTAATTATTTAAGCAGAGAATAACATCAATTGTGTTGACGTTATGCTATTTAAGCAATATCTAATATATAATGTGCAATATATATTTTGACCTATATGCTATAATAAAATAATAAATTTTAAGAGAATAGATTTTATATTCTTTATCCGCAAACGTTGATATGAAGCAACGTCTTGGATGTTTTTTTTTCCAGTAATATAATGTAAATAAGTTCTCTTAGATTGTTGGAAATATTGCTGAAGAATAATAAAAATTAACAACAAATAATTAAATTTAAAACATAAATTAAAAGGTCAAAGAAAGCATAGTCTTTTGGTCGAAGCGCGATGTCGCTGAACTAAGAGAACTTATTGCCGGCCGACGTGCGGTCCTCGTGACAACGGTCTCCTAGAAATACGACGACCCCGGGTAGGCAACACCCACTCTCTCGTCGGCACGTCCTCGAAGAGAGCTTTAGCGAATCTCAACCCAACTTTCAAGAACTCAGCACAAATGAAATAAAATCTGTGGAGGAAAGAAAAGTAGAAGAAAAATTGGAGAACTTCACGTTGATGCTCTTACTCTTTTAGTTGTTGTGTATTTTTTTTTTTTGGTTTGGCCAAGGGGTCTATATATAGGCCTTAGGAGACCCTCCCCACGTTTACACATTGATGGCCTCCATTCAATATATATTTATATATATTAACGCTTTAGTGTGTGTGTGTAACGTTTCCATTGAATGAAAACGTTACACGTTGCAACGTTTACTCCGAGTGAACGTTGCAATAGTAACGTGTAAAGTTTTTATATCACCGCATTTAACAATGCAGGGGGTGGAGAGATGAGTAGGAGGGAGGCGACGGTAGAGAGAGCTAAGAGGAGGGTGTCCGGCGGAGGGTGGCTCGCAGGTGGGGATGCTGGAGGTGTTAGAGGGAGAGAGGAGGGTGCAGGCGATGGCTGCATGGAGAGATGGAGGAGAGCCAAGTGGTCTACTGGGTGGTGGCCGTGGGTTAAAGGGAGGGAGTTGGAGGTGGCTAGGGGTGGCTATGGGTTGAGAGAGGGTGAGAGGAAATGGAGAGATGGGGAGAGAAGAGTGGGAGATTAGCGTGGAGGTGGCCAAGGGTGGCTGTGGGTTGAGAGAGGGTGAGTGGTTGCGGAGGTGCTACCGTAGGGAGTGGGAATGGGAGAGAGAGTCTGCCGCCGGTGTGTGAGAGAGAAGAAGAGAAGAGATGGGGAAAGAGTGGGTTCTACTACCGGGGGAGAATGAAAGAGTGAGAGAGCCTCGGAGGAAAGGTGCTGGAATGGGATAGAATGAGAGGGGGAGGTGGGTCTCGGAATGGGTGTGTGATGAGAAGGAGAGTCAGGTGGGAGAGTGGATTACGTGAGAGATGAGAGTGGGGAGAGTGGGTTTCGGAATGGGTGTGGGGTTGAGAGTGGAATGAGTGAGTTGTCTAGAGAGAATAATGGAAAGAATGTGGGGTTGTCCATAATGGAGAGGATGAGTGGGAGAAATGGGTTGTCGATGTGAGAAAGATAAGGCGAGGGAAAGTGTTGGGTTGGTGAGGGGATGAGAGTGAGTGAGGGAAAGTAAGTGAGGAGAGTGGGGTTCACAGTGGGGTTACGTGAGAGATAGGGAGAAAAGGATTAGATGATTAGAGGGGAATAATTGGGGAGGGGATTATTAAGAACGTTGTGGGGGTGAGGAAGAGACCAGATCCATAAGACACGAGGGTAGGGTAGGTTATTATATTTATTTAATATGAAATAAGATTAAAAAAAATTAATGATATTATTATTTTTATGTAAACATAATTATATATATATATATATATGTGTGTGTGTTTTTGGGGGGGTTTGTATTTATTTTTCTTATATATATATATATATTAATATTTTCTCATTCATTTTTTTTTACAACCGGGATTATGAAAATCACTCAAATAAGTGGAAAGTGTAAGCCACTTTGAGGCATCACGGTGTAATATGAAATATACCCGCGAAAAGATCAAAGATGGCGTGTCTACGGTTATCTCGCCTTGGCGTCTGTTTTGCAGGGGAATGACACGTAGCGGAATGGAGTGAAGTATGAGAATGGACTGAAAAGCAGACGCCAAGGTGTGATGAGACATGCTCTTAACATTTTCTGATTGGAATTTTTCCCGAGTCTCAAGAAAGTAACCCTAAGGACGATCCTCTGAAATAAACAATTGTTTGGATGGTAAACAAACAAGGAAAGGAAATAATGTGCGCTAAGGCACAACTAAGAAAAGGGACCAACTTTCGTGCGTGGAAGTTCCTGTGGTCATGAACCTACATGTTTCACCATTGGGGAGCGGTTACCAACCAATGTAGAGGTGCTACGGCCAAGGTGGGTCCAGTGAAGTAAAAGTGACAGAACAGTTGATGATAAATCCAAACAAGGGTCTCTTTCAGCAAAACAGCTCAGGGTAACCTCGGTGAGACTTAGTACTTAATTCGGAATGGAATATCTTATATTGGACTAGGAACTTAAACATAGTGGCTCTCACGATCGAATTAAGTGAATGATTTTCCATAAGGATATCAAGATCATAACAGTAGAAACTAGCCAAGGATAATATTATTAAACTGTGAAGAATGGGTCAGGATACCAATCCCGTCAGTCGATACTCGTGAGCTGATACTGGGCCAAAGCCCATTTATCAATGAACCGACTCACCGGATGGAACCGTCGTCCCCAAACTACCACAACTTAACGGCATGTCCGTTTGATTGAATTCCTCTGAATTATTATTGTTCAAAGGGGTAACTCAAATTCCAGATTCAGTAAGGCTATAAGGTCCTTGGCACATTCTAGTTATGCATGATGTGATCTGTGATGATCCAGTTGCTCTTATTATTATTATTATTATTATTATTATTATTATTATTATTATTATTATTTATTTTTTTAAACCCCCACTTTTTTGTTGTTGATTTGTTTTTGTTTTATTATTCTTTTTTTTTGTTTTGTTTTGTTTGTTTGTTTCTTTTTCTTCTTCTTTTTTTGTATTTTATTTCTCTCTCTCTCTCTCTTCATATTAATTTTTTTTCCTTTTCCTTCTTTTTTTATTTTTCCTTCTTTTTTTATTTTATTTCCCTTTTCTTTGCACATAACCTGTAATTTGCACTCAAAAACGAACACAACAAGACATAACCATTCCATCACACAAGAACATCACAAAAAGACAAAACGAAGTCCATCATGGCGACCCCGCATTAACACATTTTTTTATTATTTTTTATTCCCTTCCTTCCTATAAGTATCCGCCCCTTTGGCCTAGGGAATGGCATGCAAAGTGGTTTAGGGTGTTGAATCTTTTGAGGGGGAAGGGGAGTTCGAGCCCTTTTTGATGGAAGCTGAATCTGCCCGTCCCGTTAATAGAAGCAGAACAGATAATGGCATTAAGAGGGTCAATGATATCGAGGGTCACTTGAGCGAGAGGATTTCTTTACGAATGGTGAGTTGGTACCTTTTTCTTTCTTTTCATCTTTTTTCTGCATTAATTCACTTGGCTCTTTTCTTTCAGCCATACTCTCTCTTTCCGAGTCCGCGAAGATTCTCCAAACTGCCCAGGCTTTCAAAGCTCACTTCCAACATCACTATCGGTATGAGGGCTATTGTCACAAAATGACACCTTCAAGGTCTCTTGATTCATGCCAAGCATTACGACAAGATCTATATGGATTGGGCGGTTATGGCTGCATTTATGGAGGTTTGGCATCCTCAAACCCATACTTTCATTTTTTCACTTTCGAATAGACCATCCTTCTCGAGGAGACGGAACTCCTACTTGGTCTCAAAAGATTCAGAAAGGACAACAAGATAAAGATCCTGCCTATGTCGCAAAAGATCACCTCCGAAGAAATTCTAGAAAGTTTTATGCCTTCCAGAGCCATCAAGAGCGTCTAGACCCAAAGGGGAATCAACCTGCAAAAGCTTGCGGAATGGACTATGAGTGCCCTAGCAGAACCGACAGATGATGCATATCTGGAGGGACTTATGAAAGGGTTTACTATTTGCTTGGCGGGAGCCCTCCTCTTCCCTTGCACCGACAACATCGTAGAGGAAAGTCAATTGGGCGCGATTTGTGGACTTTGGGAGGGCAAAAGAGTGGGGCCAGCCGTCCTCGCCAACCTTTACAGTGGTCTCACGGCTTCCAGCATGGGCCAACCTCCTTATGGGTGCATGCTTTGTCACGCCCCGACGCGGAATATCGGGACTGGCAGTAGAAACAATTAATAATAATATGTTGATTTACAGACATGATATACTAACGTTAAGGGTCAACACAAATACCAAGAACAGAAAAATAACATCATTCACTAAATAACATTTTAAATAATCCACATTCCAATCACATAGCCCACTGAAACAAACTTTCAACTTAACATCCACTTGACACTATTACAATTGCTAACTTCGAATTACAATTCTTCCACCACACACTCTAAAACATAAATAAACACAAACAACTATGACTGGCTCCACATGCTTCTAACAGGTTCGCTCCATGGCCATCACTCTTGCTCGTCCCCATCAGTCTGTGAATCCTCACCTGAGCTACCTGAAAAGGGGGAAACAACTTGGTGAGCGAACGCTCAGTAGGTAATAACATGCAAGTTTAAGTGATTAACCAATTAATTGCAATTATATGCGAGAATATAAGTAACGAAACGAAATGATGACATGACGAAACAACAATATAAAGAGAAGGAAAGATCATGATATAACTGGAAATTGACCAACAAGCAGGAACTAACCAAGTCAAGAAAAATTCAAGTAATAGATTATTGTCATAGACATCACGCTAGTCATGCACTCGGTGCAATGCCTCACCATGTCATTCAAACTCCCCGAGGAACAAGTACTTTTCGGGCGTTCCTCCCAGGACCAGACCAGGCCCTTATGATGCGTTGGCATTGATTTAATGAATCCGAGATCCAAGTTATGTCTAGACATTAATCAAGTTAAATGGCCAATCTGACAAGATATAGAACTTACCTCAGAGAATTCCAAGGGTAAGTCGAAGAGATACTTGACCAGAAAGTTCAAACTATCATGAACCAATCAGGTCCTTGGATTGACACACGTATAACCACGGAAAAATCACTTCTGTATGATGCGCGGTCTAAAATCGACTGCTAAAACTAGACACGGTCTACACTGGACCGTTCAGGATAGAATTGGGCTGAGGATCAGCCTCACCGAAGTCAAGAACAAACGGTCCATCCTGGGCCGCTCTAGATAGAACGGTCAGAATTGGGCCGCGCGTGACCAGAGAAACTGGAAGCCCAAGAACAAGGTAAATAGTCCTTATAGGGCTACTTAATGGATGAACGGTCCAATAAGACCCGCTCTACTATATGGATGATTTTAATCAGACCGGCTGGCCTAACTAGAAGACTAGAAATCCACCCAAAAATGGGCTCCGGGCTGCCATAAGTGGGGCAGAACTAAACCAGGGTCCAGACCATTCTCCATTGGTCAACCTAGGGCTTATTGGGTCGATCCAAACATGATTTGGTCGAAGATATAAGAAGGTTAATCGACCAATGTAAGTGGCACTTGGCCAGGGAATGCACGGTTCATAATGGGCCGTCTATTGAGTTAAAAGGTTCGATCCTAACCATTCAAAACTCAGTCAGTCCACATTGAGCCGTGACTCACAGCACAGTAATTCAAGCGGTTTGATCACGTAAACAAGTTCAGGTTTTGGTGGTACAACCTGCCCGGTGTCCTAGTGGGAATCCCAAGCTCGCGGGAGCTTACGGAGGTCCCGTAATGAAGGTCCTAGTCCGATGAAAGGAATATCCGGTGGAGAGTCCCAACCATTACAAGGAAATGAGGCTGTCAAACCATCGAAAACCAAGTATAGCGGTCAGTCAATCCTACCAGAGTAGAACGGCTGTCAAACAATCCTAATAGTTTTATGAAATCATGTTTGAAATTAACATATTGAAATAAGTCAAGGCCATGATGAATCAAGATCAAGTGAAAACAACCTAGCATAATTCTTGATTGTTTACTTCCATAAGTTCCAGTTGTCATGTGGATTGCTAACTTACCATTCACCATAAATTTACTAAGATAAATCATGCTAAAGAGAAAATAAGTAGTTCTGTATAGTTGGGCGGTTTGTGCAGAACCGCTCACTGGCCTCGGCGGTCGCACGACAGGCCGTTCACACCCTCTCAGGTCCAAAGGCCTGCTGGTGATGAGCGGTCTATAATGTGCCATTGGGAACAGTGCACGGTCTGGGACTGGCCACTTAAAGGAATGGGCGGTTAGGGTTACACCGCGCAATCTACATCACCGATCGAAGGTAAAACATATGGATGGTTGAGAACATGCTGCCTATAGAATATGGGCGATCTATCGAGAGGCCGCGCAAGTCAGATCAGTCCGTCGCCCCTTCGCCTCTCCCGTCTCCGTGGGGTTGGCTAGGGTTAGCAAAAATAACTAAATGCAAACAATATAGAGCATGAAAATTAGGACTTTTACTATCAATAGAATGAGCATGAAAAGTTATATAAGATAGCATGATCAATTTAATGTTTAGTGTCTGAAATCCCTACCTAAAACGAGATGGAACGTAGTTAACCCTAGTTCTAGCATGCTTCCACAAAAACTCAAAATCTTAGCAGGATACTAGATGAATTTTAGGGCTTTCTAGATCAATGGAAAGAGGACAGGACAACGCTTCTATTGATATATAATAGTTAGGGTTTGGCTTGCTATCACCTACCTTAATCGGAGGGTGAAGGAAGAAGAGGGATGTCTATCGTGCTAGGTACACACCGCCGATGATCGTCGAAGTCCTCCCTCGATCGAGCTCCTCTCTGGCCGCCACAGCAACTAAATGATTCTAGGGTGGCTTAGGTTCGATTATATAGGCTCAATTGCGTCTGGGGAGTCCTAATCGCGAAGATAGAGCCCTTGCACCGCAGACGTGCGAGATTCGCACGAGACCAAGTCAATCTGCCATTCCGCCGCCAAATACACCTCCTAGGGTTAGGGTTTCAGAGATTAACCAGAGGGGAAATGAAGAGTTGATCCTTGCTGTTCATTTGAATCCGTTTTTAGCTTAATTGGTTTAGTATTGGGTTCGAATTTTACGTTTTAAGGTCTAATTAGGCTAAGTGTGACTTTGGGCCTTCATCTGCTATTTCGGCTTGTTTACAAATTTTATTTGGGCTGGTCGTAGAAGACAATTTTTCTTAACGTTTCATCATCTACAAGATTCTAATTTTTTCCAGATTTTTACAAAATGTTCAAATTTTTACTTATCCTATTTCTTAAGGAATTTCTTATTAATTTCTCGAAATTTTTATTCTTTAATAAATCGGGGTACTACACCCTCCCCCACTTAAAAGAATTTGGTCCTCCAAATTCACTGCACTTACGGAAGATGAGGAACAAGATAACTCACCTAGAATAAGTCGGGATACTACTTCCGCATGGTATCTTCTGACTCCTAAGTAGCTTCTTCGGTTCCACGCCGACTCCACTGCACTTTAACCATGGGTATGGAACGATTCCTGAGTTACTGCTGCTTATGATTCAAGATCTTGATAGGTTTTTATTCATAAGTCAAATCTTCCTTTAGCTTCAAATCCGCATGTTGAATGACATGAGTGGGGTCATACATATATTTCCGCAGCATAGACACATGGAAGACATGATGTACTCCCGATAACTGAGGTGGTAGTGCTAAACGGTAAGCAACCTCCCCCACTCTTTCCAGAATTTCAAATGGACCAACATATGTTGGACTCAGCTTACCTTGAATGCCAAACCTTCGAATTCCTCTCATGGGAGAAACCTTTAAGAACACATGCTCACCAACCTGAAATTCCAAGGCTCTTCTTCTATTGTCGGCATAACTCTTCTGTCTTGATTGTGCTACTTGCAACCGATTTCTGATAATACGGATATTCTTGGACGATTCATAAATGAGATCTGGTCCCAGCCATTGCTTCTCACCTACCTCCTCCCAACATAATGGAGATCGACAACTTCTTCCATACAATGCTTCAAACGGAGCCATCTGAATGCTGGACTGATAACTGTTGTTGTAGGCGAATTCAATCAAAGCCAAGTGATCACTCCAACCACCTCCAAAATCAATCATGCAGGCTCTAAGCATATCTTCCACTATCTGGTTGGTTCTTTCAGTCTGTCCGTCTGTTTGTGGATGAAAAGCAGTACTGAATTTCAGACGGGTTTCCAAAGATTCTTGCAATCCTTTCCAAAAATGTGAGGTGAATTTGGGGTCTCTATCGGACACAATACTGACTGGAATATCATGGAGTCTTACAACTTCCTTTATATACAAAGCAGCTAAGACGTCAACTGTCCACTTAGACTTAATGGACAAGAAATGAGTAGACTTAGTCAATCTGTCAACAATAACCCATATTGCATCAAATCCGCTACGAGTCCTAGGTAGACCCATAATAAAATTCATACCAATACTCTCCCACTTCCATTGGGGTATATGAAGTGGTTTCAATTTCCCTGCAGGTCTGAAATGCTCAGCCTTGACTTGCTGACACACCAAACATCTACTCACAAATTCCACAATTTCCCTCTTCATATTCGGCCACCAAAATGATCTTTTCAAGTCTTTAAACATCTTAATACCTCCCGGATGAATAGTGTATCTGGATCTATGAGCTTCTGCGAGAATCTTGTTCTTTATTTCAACTATATCAGGTACACAGGTCCTTCCTTGAAACAACAATCTGCCATCATCAGCTACCATGAAATTAGGTCTGCTACTCAAACTCTCTTTGATCTCTACCAACTCTGGGTCATTGTCTTGCAAGGTCTTGATTTCTATCAAGATTTCTGGTCTAAGTTGAATCTGAGCAATCATAACCCGATCCTTGTCAACATTGAGATCCAAACTAGCTAACTGTTCCAACAGTCTCCATTCTTGGAACATGAGATGCGACAACTTAGCTATTGGCCTGCGACTCAAAGCATCTGCTACTACATTCCCTTTTCCAGGGTGATACTCTATAGAGAAGTCAAAGTTCTTTAAATACTCCAGTCATCTCCTCTGCCTCATATTGAGTTCTTTCTGAGAAAATAAATACTTCAGACTCTTATGATCTGAGAACACCGTAAATGTCTCTCCATACAAGTAGTGCCTCCATATTTTAAAAGCAAACACCACAGCTGCAAGTTCCAAGTCATGAACAAGATAGTTCTCTTCATGTTTCCTCAACTGCCTAGAAGAATAGGCTATCACTTTCCTATGCTGCATGAGCACACAACCTAGACCAATGCCTGAAGCGTTAGTATACACCATAAAACCTCCTTCTCCAGATGGTAAAGCCAAAACAGAGGCAGTAGTTAGACATTCCTTCAAAGTCTGAAAACTTCTCTCGCAATCCTCTAACCAATCAAATTTGTTCTCCTTACGGGTTAATCTTGTCAAAGGCACAGCAAGTTTAGAGAAATCCTTAATAAACCTCCGGTAATAGCCTGCCAGGCCTAGAAAACTTCTAACTTCAGTTACATTAGTAGGCCTATCCCAATTCTTCACTGCCTCCACCTTCGAGGGATCAACAGAAATACCTTCCTTTGTAACAATATGTCCTAGAAAGGACACCTCTTGCAGTCAGAATTCACACTTACTAAACTTGGCGTATAACTGATGGTCCTTCAATATTTGCAACGCCAACCTCAGATGTTCGGCATGCTCCTCCTCATACTTAGAATAAATCAAGATGTCATCAATAAACACAACGACCTATTGGTCAAGATAGGGTCGGAACACAATGTTCATTAGCTGCATAAAAGCTGCAGGCGCATTCGTTAGTCCAAAAGGTATTACTACAAATTCAAAATGCCCATACCTGCTACGGAAGGATGTTTTATAGATATCTTCATCCTTGATCCGCAACTGATGGTATCCTGATCGAAGATCAATCTTAGAAAAATACTGAGCTCCTGCTATCTGATCAAATAATTCGCCAATTCTCGATAATGGGTATTTATTCTTGATAGTCAGCTGGTTCAATTACCGATAATCTATGCACAACCTCATCGAACCATCCTTCTTCCGGACGAATAACACTGGAGCTCCCCACGGGGATGTACTAGGACGAATGAACCCCTTCTCAAGTAATTCAATTAACTGCTGCTTTAATTCTCTCAGCTTCGCAGGAGACATATGATAGGGAGCTTTAGAAACAGGGGTCGCGCCAGGAACTAAATCAATAGAAAAGATAACCTCTCTCTCAGGCGGAAGTCCTGGCAAATCCTCAGAAAAGACATCCGGAAAATCTTGAACAACGGGAATATCCTTAATCTCGATCTTCTTCTCAGGGGTCACATATACAAAGGTTAGAAAAGCCTGACATCCCTTCCTCATCAACTTATCAGCTCGAAGGGCCGAAATAAGTGGCACGGACTTATGGTGCCTAACCCCTATAAAAGAAAGTCCAGGGTGTCTAGAAAAAGACACAGAACTAGAACTGCAATGAACATTGGCCTCATACCTAGCCAACCAATTTGCTCCTAGAATTACATCATAATCTTTCATATCCATACGAACTAAATCAGCTGGCAAGTTCTGTTCATTAATCATAACTTTACTAGAAGGATAGAAATATTTAATTGCTGAACTGGAACCAATAGGGGTTGAAATCTCTAACGGGGAATTCATCAAGACCGGCTTCACAGCAAAAGACTTAGCAAATTTTTGAGAAACAAAAGAATGAGTGGCACTGGTATCAAAGAGAACGAATGCTAGATTATCATGTATAATAAGAGTACCTTCAACGAGTCCACCCTCCTCGGTGGTTCCTACATCATCTTCCTGTAGGACTTGGAGCTTGCCATGCTGCTTCTTGCTTCCTTGGGGCTTAGTCGGGATAGCTTGATCTGACAAGAGGGGACACTCAGGGATACGATGGTCCCTACTATCACAATGCAAACATGCGCTCAGCTTGCGCCAGCACTCTTCCATCCTGTGACCTGGACGGTCACAATACTTACACACGCCTTTAAATGGCACAATCGGGCCAGGCTTCTTGTCTTCATTCTTCGGCATTTTACCCTTCCACAATCCAGACCCGCCGTTGGGCCTCTTCTTGCCATTGCTGGGTTTGGTACTCCCGGAACCAGTAGGCTGTTCCTTCTTAACATTCTTTCCACGGATTCTCTCCATCATCTCAAAGGTATCTTCCAAGACTTGAGCTTTCCTTACCATCTCCGCATACGTTTGAATTTCCATTAGTGCCAACTGATTGATGTAATGTAACTTCAGCCCGTTGAGAAAACGCTTGGCCTTCATCTTCTCCGTAGATATCAAGTGAGTGGCATAACGAGATAATCGAGAGAACTGAGCTTCGTATTCCACCACCGATAAACTCCGCTGCTTCAAAGCCGCAAACTCAGCCGCTTTCCTTTCTTGTACTCTATCAGAAAAATATTTACAGTTCAAGAGCTCCTCAAACTCTTTCCATGAAACTTGTCTATCACCGAGGGTAGCCTTCTCTGCATCCCACCATGTTCTCGCATCACGTTCCAGCTGGAAGGTCGTTAAAAGAACACGCTCCTGGTCACTGCACTGCATCACTTCGAAGATCCTCTCCATCTCCTTTAGCCAGTGCTCGGCTTCATCATTATCGGTCGAGCCTCCAAAACACGGGGGATTCATCCCACGAAAGTTCCGGTGAAGATCGCCAGCTCCGTGGTTCGCCGCTCCTCCTTGGGCCACTTGCTGCAAGGCCCGAGTAACTCCTTGAACCGTTTGCTGCATGTCTCACCATTGCGCACGTTCGGCTGCCATAGAACGTCCTACACGTAGAATAAATTATTTTAGGATAATTTAGAAAGAATAGTTTTGAATTAAGTTATTAACTCAACCCAAGTCTCTACCCAATTCTCACTAGGTCGGATTCTTAGACTTATAACAAGGTTATAGGTTCTACGACATCACTTAGAACCCTAGAACTTAGAAAATCTAGGAATATTAGAAACCTAGGCTCTGATACCACCTAACCGTCACGCCCTGACGCGGAATATCGGGACTGGCATTAGAAATAATTAATAATAATATGTTGATTTACAGACATGATATGCTAACGCTAAGGGTCAACACAAATACCAAGAACAGAAAAATAACTTCATTCACTAAATAACATTTTAAATAATCCACATTCCAATCACATAGCCCACTGAAACAAACTTTCAACTTAACATCCACTTGACACTATTACAATTGCTGACTTCGAATTACAATTCTTCCACCACACACTCTAAAACATAAATAAACACAAACAACTATGACTGGATCCACATGCTTCTAACAGGTTCGCTCCATGGCCATCACTCTTGCCCGTCCCCATCAGTCTGTGAATCCTCACCTGAGCTACCTGAAAAGGGGGAAACAACTGGGTAAGCGAACGCTCAGTAGGTAATAACAGACAAGTTTAAGTGATTAACCAATTAATTGCAATTATATGTGAGAATATAAGTAGCGAAACGAAATGATGACATGACGAAACAACAATATAAAGAGAAGGCAAGATCATGATATAACTGGAAATTGGCCAACAAGCAGGAACTAACCAAGTCAAGAAAAATTCAAGTAATAGATTATTGTCGTAGACATCACGCTAGTCATGCACTCGGTGCAATACCTCACCATGTCATTCAAACTCCCCTGGGCACAAGTACTTTTCGGGCGCTCCTCCCAAGATCAGACCGGGCCCTTATGATGCGTTGGCATTGATTTAATGGATCAGAGATCCAAGTTATGTCTAGACATTAATCAAGTTAAATGGCCAATCTGACAAGATATAGAACTTACCTCGGAGAATTCCAAGGGTAAGTCGAAGAGATACTTGACCAGAAAGTTCAAACTATCTGTTGAGTCCCGAAAGGCGGTAATCAAGAGGGGAGGGGTGAATTGATTGGCCAATTAAAATTCTTTCGAATTGAAACTAAATAAATTAAGCATACATGCACTAGATCTCACCCGAACATGGAGACACTTGTGAATGCGTGTGGATTATGGTAGGTGTTTTGACAATGGAATTGGTGTACGCTCAACTCACCATGAAGCCCACTCGACTATGGATGCGGAAGAATAAACCACAAGTGACACACGGAATTTTTAGGTGGTTCGGGTACACTGCCGTGTCCCCTACGTCCACCCCTCACTTGTGAAGATCAAGACTTCACTATGAAGTGAGCCACACACACACGCTGTGTAGAACATCAAACACACATACGCGGCACCCGATCTAGGCTACCACAAACACACACACACACACACACACACACACACACACACACACACACACACACACACACACACACACACACACACACACACACACACACACACACACACACACACACGTTCGTGTTTCTGAACATGAACAACCCACACACAGATCTGAATCAAGTTTTACATCAAATGCTCAAGTAGACACAAAGTAAATCTGAGAGTAAGGAGTGAAGAATGATTTATCCTGGTTGTAGCTCCCCCTTTCACTTCCTTGAATGTAATTGAATGCTTCTGCAGGAGGAAGATCAATCCTTGAGGAAGAATGAAGCTTTGTCGTACAAATGAGGTTGCAGCTTTGATAACCCACGCAGCTTGTTGTTGGGGATGATATGGAGGCTTGATTCAAGCTTCTTCCCTTCACTTTCAGGCTCAGAACAAGGTGGAAGAAGGCCCTTGAGCTGCTGCTGCGAACCTGCACTCACAAAAGTTAGAACAAGAAGCACACCTTTAGATTTTCCTCTCACTTAGGGTTTCATACCCCAATAAGATATATATATAGAGCTTGGTTCGTTCAAATATACCCTAGAGACCAGATCCACAATATCTAGAATGATTTATGGAAGTTGGACTGGTTTGAAAGACTTTTGGTGCAAGTGCACGGAAGTCCAAAATGACAGCTCAAGGTTCGTAACTGAAAGGGTCGACCCTTGGGTCGACCCTCGTGAGGGTTTTAGTGGGTTTAAGGGTTTCTGGTTGTCAGCGCGGGTTTTAAATAACATGATCAGGGGTCGACCCTTGGGGTTGACCCTCGCATGAATGGGTTGACCCTTGGGGTCGACCCTTGCAGGTGTGGTGAAGGAACCCGCCAGGTTTAAAAACCATGGTAATAGGGGTCGACCCTTGGGGTCGACCATTGCAGATGGGGGTCGACCCAATGGGACGACCCTTTCAGCTGGAGATCAAAAGGCCCAAGTTGACAGAACCAGGGGACCTAGGGGTCGACCCAATGGGTCGACCCTTGTTCCAGAACTTCCAAAAGGTTGATTAAAAGGTCACTAAGTCCAAGAACAAGTCAGGGGGTTTCAAGTTGGGTTTTTAAAACAAGAGAGGGAATGTTGTAAAGACATGAATAAGAAAAACCCAATACATTTAAGTTTAGAAAAGACCCAAACCAATATGACCCTTGAGATCAAAAATAATGAACATCAAACCACAAGATTAAGAGCCAATGAGTTGAAGTGGATCTCACCGACCGTCCTTGAGCTCCTTAAGCACTTATGCATGTTCCTTGCCCTGTAAAGACATAACTTGTGAATTAGATGTAGCCTTGCAATTTTGAGTTTAAGAAGCTTACCCGTTGAGGTTGTTCTTTAACCTCCTTAGCTCCAAGATCTCAATAGCATGTTGAGCTTTTCAAGACTTTATATGCTAGAACACTTCAAGGACAATATATATACATATAGTGTTTGGTGATCATCAAAAACCATCGCATTTAAGCATTTACTCAAGGAACGGGTTCAACAATCTCCCCCTTTTTGATGATGATAAAATACTATATGCCTTGTATAAACATATGACTTCAAAAATGATTTAGCATTCACATTGAATTCCACCTTCAACATTCATATTCATAGTAAAACTCAAGAAGTATTGTTCAACTCTTCATGCGTCATATGAAATGCTCAAGAAGCATTATACAAGTGAAACACAAGACCAGCCAACGATGTGAGACTGATAAGCAAAGACATGTTCCAAAGTACTTTGCCGACAACACAAGTTAAAGGTAAACAAGGTCTCAGTTTAAGAGCAAATTACAAGATGCAATGCATGAGATGCAACTGAACACAACTTAAATGCAAACTGAAATGCAACAAAACTTAAATGCAACATTGCTAATGAACAGAAATATGATGAAATCACACATGCATGCAAGCACACAACACACATAAAGTATAAGTAGCCGATTGCCGGGGCACACATATAGTACAAAATTTCTTCCCCTTTGGCATCATCAAAAAGAGGGGGTGACAAGGGATAGGAAGTGTGCCATTCTGCAAGAGCATAGCCGTCTAATCATCATCTGGAGTCGGTGAGTTGGGCGGACGCCTAATATACTCCAAGACTTCTTCAAGCATGTGGGATTGATTAGCCAAAGTATCAGTAACATACTGAGAGTGCCCTTGATGAGATAGCTTCAGATCAGCGAGAGGATGTTGCATAGCCTCCATTGTCTCCCCATAATCGTCTAAACGGTCATCAATAGTATCCAAACGATCCATGAGCAGCTGAAATGCCTCGGAAGGCATTTCCTCAACAGGAATATGGGGCTGTTGTGCACCGGCCTACGCATCATCGTCATCCTCTTCCTCAGAACTGATTTCATGTGCAACACTTTTCAATGTCCGGACCAAGTTACCATCTCGCAGTTCATAGCCCATATTATGACAAATGGAATGAATAGTAAATATATCAGCCTCTCTAATGGTTTGGGAAGATTCTTTGGAGAGGTTTATGTCCATGTGTGCAAAGATAGCAGTAAGTGCGGCGGCATATGGAAGAGTTCTGTTCTTGTGCTTCATGCTGTTACACATATGTGCAAAAAACATAGCTGGGAAATTAACTGGAATACCACCCAAGAGAGTAAAATAAGAACATATGAATCTCTATCACTTTGTCATGACCTCCTCCTCTCGGTAGCAGGATAGTAGTGATCATCCTATGTAATATATGCTGCAGGGGAGGAAAATGGTTGGCGTTTAACCCAGCAAGAGAATTTTCACCTTTTTTTTCAGATGTCATCATTTGATAAACTATTTTTTCAGGAACCACAATATCTCCAAATGTAAAGCCTTCATGAGGGAGATTAAATGCCACTCCTAAAAATTCTGTGGAGAGTATAACGCGTTTTCCATTTACCACAGTAATCGGATGTTCCCCAGAAATGGTTAAGTTGCTATAGAATTGATGCACCAAATTCGGATAAATGCGTCGATGTTCAGACATGAAGAAGTCCAAATTTGGCTGACTACAAAGAATATCCACTAAACTCGGAAGATGGCGGTTAAGGTTGGCAAATGAGACTGCTCGAGATCGGAGTACCTTTCTATCCAAGACCTTGCTCGAAGGCGCAGATCCTCTGCTGTAGGCGGCCTCCTTACCACGACGTGCCATGGCCACACTAGACTCTCCTCCGCTGCGAGAAGAACGCCTCTTTGGGGCCATCTAAACATAGACCGAAGGAACCGGTTGATGAGGGTGTAGATCGAAATGGTTCAATGAGAGAGGAAGGCTATCCACATAGATTTATGATCCTCCACACATCAAGAACATACCTCAGTGGGAGTGAAGCTCAAGGAAGGCGCGTTGGAAACGCTCGGAAGAAGGTTGTGCGCGGGACGCCACCGAGAGATCCGCGGCTAGGGCTTGAGAGTGTGGGTGCCAAGAGGGAATTTGAGGGCATGAAAGGAGTGGTGGCTAGGGCTAGAAGGGGGCTTTGGGGGTTTTATGAGATGGGAGGGGGGAAACATAGGGTCTCCACCCCTTTTAGGGCGGTTCGGATGCGGCGAACGTCGCTCGACTGTAACGGGTCCCAGACAGGATCCATTATCGCGAGGGTCGACCCTTGGGGTCGTCCCTTCTTCGTGGGTCGACCCTTGGGGTCGACCCTTCCTCTGATTTTTACCAAAAGGATGTTTTAAGTGTAATGGATGGTCAAAAAATGATATGGCTCGAATCCCCAATGTGAATATCATGTTGGAATCAAGAAATTTGAGTTATTTTATGGGTTGATGCATTGGGGAACTTGTTTCAAGAAAATCTTGGATCATAGTAGACGTTCATTATCTAACGTCTCCGAATTTCAGATTTTGAGGGGTTTTGCTCTCTTGCTGGCATTTAAAGAACGCAAGGGAATATCGGCCATAGAAATTTCAATGACATGGTTGTATTCTATAAATAGAAGGCATGCAATACACACAATCATGGTTTTTCACACATATATAATTTTTTTTGTTTTGTTTTTCAAGCAATCATAATGCACATGCATGACAAGGGGAAATGAAACTATGCACCATACTAATGCAAATGCATGCTATGCAATGATGTATATTCATAGTTATGCAAATGATCATGACTCAGACTCGTCTATCCTACAAATCCCTAATTCTCTCCTAAATATTATGAATTTTTCTTCACTTAGAGGTTTGGTGAAAATGTCGGCAATTTGTTGGTCTGTTTCAATGAACCTGATTTCTACATCACCCTTGCTCACATGATCCCTGAGAAAATGATGTCTAATTTCAATATGCTTTGTGCGAGAGTGATGCACGGGGTTCTTTGACAAGTTTATGGCAGAAGTGTTGTCACACAAGATAGAAGTGTTTTTCAAGGAAATGCCATAATCAATCATCTGTTGTTGGATCCATAGCACCTGGGTAACACAACTCCCGACAGCTACATATTCGGCTTCGGCGGTTGATAGAGCCACTGAGTTTTGTTTCTTGGAGGCCCATGAGACCACGCATCTCCCAAGAAATTAGCAATACCCGCTGGTGCTTTTCAGATCCACTTTACAACCCGCATAATCGATGTCAGAATAAGCAACTAAATCAAAGCTCGAATTACGCGAAAACCACAATCCTAAATTACTTGAACCATTAATATATCTAAAAATTCGTTTAACAGCCGACATGTGTGATTCTTTTGGATTGGACTGAAATCGTGCACACAAACACACAGCAAATTGAATGTCGGGCCTGCTGGCAGTTAAATACAACAAGGAACCTGTAGCACCCCGAAAATTTAAATATAGAATAAATAAAAATGATTATAAATATTGGTCATAGAAAAATTATGAAAAATTAAAAATTTGATAAAAGAAAAGTGATAATTAGTTAAAATAGTTAATGGGCCTAAATGTTAATTAATGGGCATCAATAAAGGTATAAATAAATAATTTAGAAATAAAAGTTGAATATATGTATATACATTATGCTCAATGAGCTTTAAAAGGAATAATGGGCCTTGATAATAATGAGTGGGCTTTTGAAAACCCATATATGTATATAACTTGTAATTATATTTTTGAAAGGAAAAGATAACTACACATTAAATAACGCCATGTACATGTTTCTCTAAAAAGATAATTAGATAATAAAGGATCTCATCCTAATTCTCAATCAAGAAGAAATTTAAGATTATTCATTGGTGAATTAATTATGAAATAGAGATGAAAATAAATAATTAAAAGATAATTGAATAATGAACAGCAACTACGTTCTTTAAATCTAATTATCTATTTGTGACTTAAACTTGATAAAGCATCAAGAATATTTAAGATTACAAATAGAAAATAAAAAAACTCGGGTATTTGTCTCTAGAATAAATCCCATATGGCAAGTTACAAATAAAGACCTTCACAGGATCGAAACATGTCTCTGATACCCGAGATGATAATTAAACAAACAATTATAAAGCGACTAAATAAATAAGATTACTAATAGTATATAAGTATATTTAAAGTTTGACTTAAATCAAAACATTGTAAATAGTGAGCTTAAATTACTTAACTACTAAATAAGTGACCTTGTCATCCACTTAGCCATACCCACATATGATTATACAAGTTAATGGGCTTTTGAATTCTTAAAGATAATGGAGAAACTAATGGACCTTATAATATTGGGCTTTTAAACAGAGTAGTACTTAAATATCAGTACGTACTTAAATATCATTACAACAAGGGAAACTAATAAGGTAGAAAAAATAAATAAAAGAGATAAGACTTATATATAGTGATAAACCATTTCTAATGAATATAATTAATGGGCCAATCCTAAAGTACTGGGCTTTAATTATGTGTGTGTGTGTGTGTGTGTGTGTGTGTGTGTGTGTGTGTGTGTGTGTGTGGTTTAACCAAGCGAACAACTAAAAAGGCCTTAATACCTATGAGCAGCAAGCAATATATATATAATACATATGTAAAGGCCAAAATCCCAACCCTTGAAGCTTTGACCTTGCTTGCTTGAGGTAGCTTTAGGGTTTCCATATGAAAAATAGAAATTCGCTGCAGATATGGCAGGAAAGAGATAACCTTAGGAAATTTAAAACTTAATAGGATTCTAAGTTCTAGCTGAACTCTTTGAGCGTCAGAACGTTATAAATAAAGCCCTATGATCGGCAGAAGCATGTTACTGCTACTGCTATTCGTGAGTACCTCATCGACAGTCGTTGCTTCTCATGCGTCTCCTTTTCCCTGCTGCCGTGCCTGGGCGGCTGTTGCTTTACGTGGGAGAGGCTTCGTCTTCCTCCTGCTGCATCATTGTTGCTGTCGTTGAAGTGTTGTGGCTGCCGCTGCTGTGTTGCAGTTGCTGTGCCACAGTTGTCTTCTTCCGTTGCTATTGTAGTTGCCGTTATTCACCGTCATCGTCATCCTGCCTATTCTTCTTCTATTTGTCTGTCAAAGCATCGTCAAGAGATAGGCAATCTCCCAAGCCAAACTATTAAGCGATTAAACCATGCATGATCTCGTTAGTTCTGCTTCAATATTAAGTGTTACCTATGTGATTTCACGTTGTTTTGGTTTAACTCTGTAGCAATCAGTTATGAAGTTTTTGCCTTAACAACTTGTTAGTGGGCGCCGGAGCATCCTTTGGCCATGAAATTTTATGGGTGTGTTATTGGGGAGGTGACCGAGGTAGTGAGAGTGGTTGTACCATTTTTCGTGTCTCCTATCTCAAGATCCCCCATCTCTCAACGAAAAATTATTTTGAACGTCCGATTAGGTAGAGTTTTTCGAACCCTTCATTTTGGTATATAGATTGCGCAATTCTAACATGTGTACATCGAGAACATAAATTTTAAAGAGTTGACACACTTTATTAATTAAATGACGACAACCGGATTGTCGTCAAATTCTTTTAACGACGTCATGCAAAGTCGTTAAATTATTTAATATATATATATATAAAACTTATAACTATATATTTAAAAATTCATATCTACTAAACTATATAACATAAAATTACAAAAAATATAAATTTGGAATCCTTGAATTTTTCTCCTAATTATCATATATTTTATTTCTCTAAATTATTATTTTTAAGTAAATGTGTCTTTGAATGTATATTTTAAAAATTATTCACTTAAATAGATATTGACGTCAATTCTTGTTAAATAAATTAAGTTAAAAATCATAGAATTAACGTCCCTCCAAGTGGACGCTAATTAATAAATGACACTACTCACGGACGTCAATTAAAATACGTTTATTTAATTATAGTTAATTATAGAATTGGATGGACGTGAATTCTATAATTAACGCATTCATGTTCTCACTGTTTTCTTCTGGTTTTGACTCATATCTCGGGTCTTTTGGCACTCTCATCTCACGTCCGTAGATGGAGTCCCTATTTCATGATTGATTAACGTTATACACCTCAACTCTCGGTGACATACGAGCCCTCCGTTGGACATTCCGTTCCTTCGGACTGGCAAGTTAGTCATTGGGACCTCCGTAAATCTCCTCGCAGCCTTGGATTCCCTCAAGGCTGACTGAGCTGGTTGTACCTAATTACCTAGATTTCCAAAATGTCATGGTTTTCATATGATTTATTGATATATCATCCTTACTACAAGTTCTGTCCTTGAACTCTATGTTTTATGAAATATATCTTAAAGTTGTTTCATGATTGATCCTTGAAATTCTTGGCCATTAATATGGAATTAGTCTAGACTAAATGTCAGGGGCTATGGGTCTCAATCAAATGACATTTTAAATGCTACGGGTCCTGATCTGACCCTATTGGGCGAGGCAAAGTCCAAACGTTACCGGTATACGATGATCGGGTGCTGGCATTCACCACCTATAGTCGTCTATAACTTATTTCCATGAGGGGTGGTCATATCGTCGTGATTTTCCCCTTAGTGCATTGGCCAATCCTATGTAGTGCTAGATGTGCAAACGCTCTCGTGATAGTGATGATCGGGAGTAATTGCCATCATAGTACACAATCCTATGTAGTGCTAGATGTGCAAACACTTTCGTGATAGTGATGATCGGGAGTAATTGCCATCATAGCGCATCTTTCCACAACTTATTGTTCATCATGAAAAGATCTTGAATTGCCTTATTAGAGGGGTTGTCATATCGTCGTGATATTCCCTTAGTGTCTTGGCAAATGCTATGTAGTGCTTGTAGAAGTAATTGTTCTACTTCTATATCGATCATCATAAATGTTCTTGAATTATCCCATTGATAGTACTCGTTATCTTGTCACGAAGATCCTTCATAATACTGGATACAATGAAGCTTTCGTGATAGTGTTCGTCATAGAGAGATGAATGTTATATTTCCTCATGAATGCCCTTGACCTAGCTTGAGAAAGTACTTGTTAAGATCTTGCTATACTCTCTTGATTGTCATTGTCCTTACTCTTCATGAATATATCTAGCATCTTGCTTACTCGCTTTTATGGTTTTAATTTATCATCGCTTTATCACTCGTGTCATTATAGTTCCCGTTTTGTCTTATATCTTGCATGACCTGCATGAGCATGTTAAATGGTAATTTACTTAAAGCTATCTTGGAGCATGAGATATTAAGTCCTACTGAGCGTTCGCTCACCCTGCGTTTTCCAATATTTTTCAGGTAATGACCTTAGTGATGGCGAGACCGAACATGATGGGCAAGGGCAAGAGTGAAGAGAACTCTGACACTAGATGAACCATCTAGTTTGGTCATCTTGCGTCTTATGTCTCATTGTAGTTTTTCTTTATTGAGTCTTTTCGTTTATTATGGGCCCGAATATGTAAAGAACTTATATTTGAAATGAAATTTGTTATTTGTCCAAATTGTGTTTTGTGGAAATGACTGTGCTCTGATTGACATGACTGTTTAACTGTCACGTTCCGAGCAAACGACACGTTCCGCTGCTATCGGTTCGGGACGTGACAGAAGGTGGTATCAGAGCCTAGGTTTTCTAAATCCCTAGGTCATCAAGTTCAAGTCCCTGATTGAGTCATCCTTGTCGATTATCCTATAGGAATCTCGTGAGATTTGGGTAGAGCTATGGGTTGAACTCTAAAATTTGCATGAATCGGATATGACCTTAGGTACTTAGCATACTACGAGAATAGATCTAGTTAGAACACATGTTTTAGATATGGTGATCTTACCCTACTAATTTTGAAAGAAAATCATGTGAATTTGGGGACCAAATTCTTTTAAGTGGGGGAGGGTGTAGCACCTCGAAAATTTAAATATAGAATAAATAAAAATGATTATAAATATTGGTCATAGAAAAATTATGAAAAATTAAAATTTTGATAAAAGAAAAGTGATAATTAGTTAAAATAATTAATGGGCCTAAATGTTAATTAATGGGCATCAATAAAGGTATAAATAAATAATTTAGAAATAAAAATTGAATATATGTATATACATTATGCTCAATGAGCTTTAAAAGGAATAATGGGCCTTGATAATAATGAGTGGGCTTTTGAAAACCCATATATGTATATAACTTGTAATTATATTTTTGAAAGGAAAAGATAACTACACATTAAATAACGCCATGTACATGTTTCTCTAAAAAGACAATTAGATAATAAATGATATCATCCTAATTCTAAATCAAGAAGAAATTTAAGATTATTCGTTGGTGAATTAATTATAAAATAGAGATGAAAATAAATAATTAAAAGATAATTGAATAATGAATAGCAACTACATTCTTTAAATCTAATTATCTATTTGTGACTTAAACTTGATAAAGCATCAAGAATATTTAAGATTACAAATAGAAAATAAAAAAACTCGGGTATTTGTCTCTAGAATAAATCCCATATGGCAAGTTACAAATAAAGACCTTCATAGGATCGAAACGTGTCTCTGATACCCGAGATGATAATTAAACAAAAAATTATAAAGCGACTAAATAAATAAGATTACTAATAGTATATAAGTATATTTAAAGTTTGACTTAAATCAAAACATTGTAAATAGTGAGCTTAAATTACTTAACTACTAAATAAGTGACCTTATCATCCACTTAGCCATGCCCACGTATGATTATACAAGTTAATGGGCTTTTGAATTCTTAAAGATAATGGAGAAACTAATGGACCTTATAATATTGGGCTTTTAAACAGAGTACGTACTTAAATATCTGTACGTACTTAAATATCATTACAACAAGGGAAACTAATAAGGTAGAAAAAATAAATAAAAGAGATAAGACTTATATATAGTGTGATAAACCATTTCTAATGAATATAATTAATGGGCCAATCCTAAAGTACTGGGCTTTAATTAAAGAAGATATATATATATATATATATATATATATATATATATATATATATATATATATATATGTGTGTGTGTGTGTGTGTGTGTGTGTGTGTGTGTGTGTGTGTGTGGTTTAACCAAGCGAACAACTAAAAGGGCCTTAATACCTATGAGCAGCAAGCAATATATATATAATACATATGTAAAGGCCAAAATCCCAACCCTTGAAGCTTCGACCTTGCTTGCTTGAGGTAGCTTTAGGGTTTCCATATGAAAAATAGAAAGTCGCTGCAGATATGGCAGGAAAGAGATAACCTTAGGAAATTTAAAACTTAATAGGATTCTAAGTTCTAGCCGAACTCTTAGAGCGTCAGAACGTTATAAATAAAGCCCTATGATCGGCAGAAGCATGTTACTACTACTGCTGTTCGTGAGTACCTCACCGACAGTCGTTGCTTCTCATGCGTCTCCTTTTCCCTGCTGCCGTGCCTGGGCGGCTGTTGCTTTACGTGGGAGAGGCTTCGTCTTCCTCCTGCTGCATCGTTGTTGCTGTCGTTGAAGTGTTGTGGCTGTCGCTGCTGTGTTGCAGTTGCTGTGCCGCAGTTGTCTTCTTCCGTTGCTATTGTAGTTGCCGTTATTCACCGTCATCGTCATCCTGCCTATTCTTCTTCTATTTGTTTGTCAAAGCATCGTCAAGAGGTAGGCAATCTCCCAAGCCAAACTATTAAGCGATTAAACCATGCATGATCTCGTTAGTTCTGCTTCAATATTAAGTGTTACCTATGTGATTTCACGTTGTTTTGGTTTAACACTGTAGCAATCAGTTATGAAGTTTTTGCCTTAACAACTTGTTAGTGGGCGTCGGAGCATCCTTTGGCCATGAAATTTTATGGGTGTGTTATTGGGGAGGTGACCGAGGTAGTAAGAGTGGTTGTATCATTTTTCGTACCTCCTATCTCAAGATCCCCCATCTCTCAACGAAAAATTATTTTGAACGTCCGGTTAAGTAGAGTTTTTCGAACCCTTCATTTTGGTATATAGATTGCGCAATTCTAACATGTGTATATCGAGAACATGAATTTTAAAGAGTTAACACACTTTATTAATTAAATGACGACAATCGGATTGTCGTCAAATTCTTTTAACGACATCATGCAAAGTCGTTAAATTATTTAATATATATATATATAAAACTTATAACTATATCTTTAAAAATTCATATCTACTAAACTATACAACATAAAATTACAAAAAATATATATTTGGAATCCTTGAATTTTTCGTCTAATTATTATATATTTTATTTCTCTAAATTATTATTATTAAATAAATATGTCTTTGAATGTATATTTTAAAAAATATTCACTTAAATAGATATTGACGTCAATTCTTGTTAAATAAATTAAGTTAAAAATCATAGAATTAACGTCTCTCCAAGTGGACGCTAATTAATAAATGACACTACTCACGGACGTCAATTAAAATAAGTTTATTTAATTATAGTTAATTATATAATTAGATGGACGTGAATTCTATAATTAACGCATTCATGTTCTCACTGTTTTCTTCCGGTTTTGACTCATATCTCGGGTCTTTTGGCACTCTCATCTCACGTCCATAGATGGAGTCCCTGTTTCATGATTGGTTCACGTTATACACCTCAACTCTCGGTGACATACGAGCCCTCCGTTGGACATTCCGTTCCTTCAGACTGGCAAGTTAGTCATTGGGACCTCCGTAAGTCTCCTCACAGCCTTGGATTCCCTCAAGGCCGACTGAGCTGGTTGTATCTAATCACCTAGATTTCTGAAATGTCATGATTGTCATATGGTTTATTGATACATCATCCTTACTACAAGTTCTGTCCTTGAACTCTATGTTTCATGAAATCTATCTTAAAGTTCTTACATGCTTGATCCTTGAAATTCTTGACCATTAATATGGAATTAGTCTAGACTAAATGTCAGGGGCTATGGGTCCCAATCAAATGACATTTTAAATGCTACGGGTCCTGATCTGACCCTATTGGGCGAGGCAAAGTCCAAACGTTACCGGTATACGATGATCGGGTGCTTGCATTCACCACCTATAGTCGTCTATAACTTATTTCCATGATGGGTGGTCATATCGTCGTGATTTTTCCCTTAGTGCATTGGCCAATCCTATGTAGTGCTAGATGTGCAAACGCTCCCGTGATAGTGATGATCGGAATAATTGCCATCAGAGTACACAATCCTATGTAGTGCTAGATGTGCAAACACTTTCGTGATAGTGATGATTGGGAGTAATTGCCATCATAATGCATCTTTCCACAACTTATTGTTCATCATCAAAAGATCTTGAATTGCCTTATTGAGGGGTTGTCATATCGTCGTGATATTCCCTTAGTGTCTTGGCAAATGCTATATAGTGCTTGTAGAAGTAATTGTTCTACTTCTATATCGATCATCATAAATGTTCTTGAATTATCCCTTTGATAGTACTCGTTATCTTGTCACGAAGATCCTTCATAATACTGGATACATTGAAGCTCTCGTGATAGTGTTCGTCATAGAGAGATGAATGTTATATGTCCTCATGAATGCCCTTGACCTAGCTTGAGAAAGTACTTGTTAAGATCTTGCTATACTCTCTTGATTGTCATTGTTCTTACTCTTCATGAATATATCTAGCATCTTGCTTACTCGCTTTTATGGTTTTAATTTATCATCGCTTTATCACTCGTGTCATTATAGTTCCCGTTCTGTCTTATATCTTGCATGACCTGCATGAGCATGTTAAATGGTAATTTACTTAAAGCTAGCTTGGAGCATGAGATATTAAGTCCTACTGAGCGTTCGCTCACCTTGCGTTTTCCAATGTTTTTCAGGTAATGACCTTAGTGATGGCGAGACCGAACATGATGGGCAAGGGCAAGAGTGAAGAGAACTCTGACATCTAGATGAACCGTCTAGTCTGGTTATCTTGCGTCTTATGTCTCATTGTAGTTTTTCTTTGTTGAGTCTTTTCATTTATCATGGGCCCGAATATGTAAAGAACTTATATTTGAAATGAAATTTGTTATTTGTCCAAATTATGTTTTATGGAAATGACTATGCTCTGATTGACATGACTGTTTAACTGCCACGTTCCGAGCAAACGACACGTTCCGCTGCTATCGGTTCGGGATGTGACAGAACCTATCATGCTTCTGAAGAGTTTTTGGTCCACAGATTTACCTGATTCATCTTGATCAATTTTTATTGAGGTGGACATGGGAGTTGGTTGTGGTTTGGTAGAGGTCAGGTTGAACTTTTTCAGCAGCTCCAATGCATACTTCTTCTGATGTATGAACATACCGTCAGCCGTCTGTGTGACCTGCAATCCCAAGAAGAATGTCAGCTCTCCCATAAGACTCATCTTTCAAGGCCTCTTCTATAGAGTGAGGTTCAAACTGGGAAAGTAAGGCAATATAGTCCTGATTTTTAACTTCCCTGAAGGAGGCTCGTGTTCTTGTTCCATCTTCAATATTGCCGATCACATTCTTCGGCAGATGGTCCTTTTCGAAAGTCCATTGCCTTGGAAGATGCTGTTCAACCAGAGCTTCCTGATTTCCATCATCTTCTTGTGGTTCTTTTACTTCTTGTTTTTCAATTTTTCCTTCCATCATCCCGATATCACCATTATTCAATTCATCGTCCTGCAAATCAAATTTTTCATTAGTGTTTTTGGAAGATGATTCATCAATAATAACATGAGGACTTTCCTCAACTACAAGAGTTCTTACTCTTAAGTTGAGAGAGTATCCAAGAAATATACCTTTGTCACTTTTGGGGTCAAATTTAGCCAGGTCCACTTACCATTGTTGTGAATGTAACAAACTGAACCGAATGGTCTAAGATAGGAGATGTTTGGCTTCTTACCTCGGTAGAGCTCATAGGGGGTTTTCTTCAACAGTGGTCTTACCATAGCACGATTGACAATGTAGCAAGCAGTGTTCACTGCTTCAGCCCAAAAGTACCTCGGCAAGTTGTTCTCGTTTAGCATGGTTCTTGCCATCTCAATTAGCGTCCTGTTCTTCCTTTCAACAACACCATTCTGTTCGGGGGTTCTTGGTGCGGAGAAGTCATGTGTATAGTCTTGAACCCTGCAAAAGTTGCTGAACTCATGGTTATCAAATTCCTTACCGTGATCGCTCCGCACGGCTTTGATGCAACACCCCTTTTCATTTTGAACGACCCTGCAAAATACTTCAAATTCCGTCAGGGCATCATTTTTATGCGAAAGGAAGTAAACCCAACAAAATCTTGAATAATCATCCACAATGACAAAGCCATACAATTTACCACCCAAGCTATGTGTTCTGCTTGGTCCAAAAAGGTCAATGTGGATTAACTCAAGGGGCCTTGATGTAGTTACATCATGCTTTCACTTGAATGATGTCCTTGTTTGCTTACCCATGCTGCACGCCCCACAAACTCCTTCATCAACTGCCTTCAACTTAGGCAATCCAACCACAAGATCATTTCTTGACAATTTCAACAAGACATTAAAACTGGCATGCCCAAGTCGGCGATGCCAAAGCCAAGTATCATCAGAACTCCTTGCAGTCAAACATAGATTTTTATGAGATGGTTCATCCAAATCAATCATATATACATTGTTATGCCTAAAACCAATGAACTTTATCTCATGAGTATTTTTATTCACAACAGTGCAGTGGTTAGAATCAAATATCACGTTACATCCTTTGTCACACAATTGACTTATACTTAGAAGACTGTGGTGTAACCCTTTTACTAACAAGACATTCTCAATTGCATGATTTTGATTCTTTCCGATCTTACATTCTCCGACAATTTTACCTTTATCCTTACCACCAAATGCCACTGTCCCACCATCCTTTTCATGCAGGTCTGCAAACAGATCCTTGTTTCCTATCATGTGGCGAGAGCATCCGCTGTCCAAATACTATTTATTCCTTTGAGCTCTCATGCAGACTTGCAAACACAACACACATGCTTATGCAAATTTTGGTACCCAAGCAAGCTTGGGTCCACGATGGTTAGAGATATGAGATGTGTATGATCTATTTCTCATTCTAGCAAAGCTTTCATCATCAAATTTCAGAATTCTGCAATCATACATGCCATGGCCCAACTTTCCACAATAAAAATAAGTAATAGTTCTATCCATGTTTCTCCTTCTGCCTACATTCAAGAATGAATTATCCACATGTGTTTTTGACGAGGATGGGGATGAGCTTCTGGGAGACAAATGAGTTGAATGTGTTTCACATTGTAATGTTTTTCCTTTTTCAAGAATGGTAATGGCATCCTTCAACTCATTGATTCCATGCTTTAATGAATGAAACTTGTTTTCAGCCATTTCTTTGGCTTGAATGCATGCATTTTTTTCCAACTTTTCTTGCTCTAAATCTCTTTTTAAGTCTTCATGCATTTTGGTAAAGGTGGCTTGGTCCTCTCGCATGCATGAACTCTCATCTTCAAATAACTCAATCTTAGACACAAGAATTTCATTTTCATGTTTCAACTTTTTAGATTCAGATTTTAAAGCATGACAATTCTCACAAGACTTTGCAGCATGCACAAAATGATCAATTTTCTTTTTCAGATTTCTATTTTCAGATTTGAATTTTTTGCATTTTTCATAAAAAGACTCATAAGCAATCTGCCATTGTTCACATGTAAGAGATTCGGTTTCAGAATTTACCTCATTGGCGTCGTCTTCATTTGCCATGAAACACAAATTCTGAACCAACTCATCCAGTTCATCTTCCTTCTCAGACTCGACCTCGTCTTCATCACTCCATGTGGCCACCATGGCCTTTGGCTTCTTGAATTTTCCTTTCTTGAATTTTTTCATGAGATCGGGGCACTCACCCCGCATATGACCAGGTTTTTTACATTCGTAGCAAATAACTTCTTCCTTATTGCTACTCTCACCTCTGTTGGGACCTTGCTTCCTTGGTCCTTTTCTGAATTGACCACAGAACTTTCTTGTTCCTTTGACGAATCTTCTTGCTCTTCTTGTGATCATGGCAACCAGCTCCTCATCCTCGGTGTTGCCCGTAGAATCATTGTCACTGCCCTCTGATTCTTGTGGGTTCACCTTTAGGGCCAATGGTGTGACTACCTTCTTCTTCTTGTGATCATCCTCGCTCCTTTTGATGTTGATTTCGTAAGTCATCAAGGAGCCAATTAACTCGTCCAATTTCAAGGTGCTGAGATCCTTTGAGTCCTCAATTACAGTGGCCTTTGTATGCCACTGTGGTGACAGGGATCTTAGTACCTTTCTGACGAGTTCCTTGTCGGAATACTCTTTACCAAGGCCCTTTAATCCATTCATGATTTCTGTCAATCTTGCAAACATATCAGAAATGGACTCCTCTGGTTTCATCGTAAACAACTCATAATCCCGGACTAACAGATTCGCTTTGGTTTCCATTACTTCCGATGTTCCTTCATAGATCAACCGCAGCTTGTTCCACATCTCCTGCGCAGAAGAACACATGGAAATACGTGAGTATTCATTAGGATGAATGGCACACTGTATTATATTCATGACTTTGAAGTTTGCTGAACACTTCTTTATATCCTCATCATCCCACTCATCCTCATTTTGAGACAGAGTGTACGAACCCTTGCTAATGACGCGCCACACGTCATAATCTTGGGCTCGCAGAAAAACATACATTCTGTTTTTCCAATAAGGGTAATTTGATCCATCAAAGAACGAGGGTCTTTGGATCGAATGCCCTTCAGGCATCATCCCCTTGTTTGCCATATAATGGGATCTACTCTACGACCGTGTGATCGAGTGAAACAGAGACCAAAGCTCTGATACCAATTGTTGAGTCCCGAAAGGCGGCAATCAAGAGGGGAGGGGTGAAGTGATTGGCCAATTAAAATTCTTTCGAAGTGAAACTAAGTAAATTAAACATACATGCACTAGATCTCACCCGAACATGGATACACTTGTGAATGCGTGTGGATTATGGTAGGTGTTTTGACAATGGAATTGGTGTACGCTCAACTCACCGTAAAGCCCACTCGACTATGGATGCGGAAGAACAAACCACAAGTGACACACGGAATTTTTAGGTGGTTCGGGTACACTGCCGTGTCCCCTACGTCCACCCCTCACTTGTGAGGATCAAGACTTCACTATGAAGTGAGCCACACATACACGCTGTGTAGAACATCAAACACACATACGCGGCACCCGATCTGGGCTACCACAAACACACACACACACACACACACACACACACACGTTCATGTTTCCTAACACGAACAACCCACACACAGATCTGAATCAAGTTTTACATCAAATGCTCAAGTAGACACAAAGTAAATCTGAGAGTAAGGAGTGAAGAATGATTTATCCTTGTTGAAGCTCCCCCTTTCACTTCCTTGAATGCAATTGAATGCTTCTGCAGGAGGAAGATCAATCCTTGAGGAAGAATGAAGCTTTGTCGTACAAATGAGGTTGCAGCTTTGCTAACCCACGCAGCTTGTTGTTGGGGATGATATGAAGGCTTGATTCAAGCTTCTTCCCTTCACTTTCAGGCTCAGAACAAGGTGGAAGAAGGCCCTTGAGCTGTTACTGCGAACCTGCACTCACAAAAGTTAGAACAAGAAGCACACCTTTAGATTTTCCTCTCACTTAGGGTTTCATACCCCAATAAGATGTATATATAGAGCTTGGTTCGTTCAAAGATACCCTAGAGACAAGATCCACAATATCTGGAATGATTTAGGGAAGTTGGACTGGTTTGAAATACTTTTGGTGCAAGTGCACGGAAGTCCAAAATGACGGCTTAAGGTTCGTAACTGAAAGGGTCTACCCTTGGGGTCGACCCTCGTGAGGATTTTAATGGGTTTAAGGGTTTCTGAGCCAATGGGTCGACCCTTGGGGTCGACCCTCGGGGGTTGTCCGCACGGGTTTTAAATAACATGATCAGGGGTCGACCCTCACATGAATGGGTCGACCCTTGAGGTCGACCCTTGCAGGTGTGGTGAAGGAACCCACCGGGTTTAAAAACCATGTTAACAGGGGTCGACCCTTGCGGCTGGGGGTCGACCCAATGGGACGACCCTTTCAGCTGGAGATCAAAAAGCCTAAGTTGACAGAACCAGGGGACCTAGGGGTCGACCCTTGTTCCAGAACTTCCAAAAGGTTGATTAAAAGGTCACTAAGTCCAAGAACAAGTCAGGGGGTTTCAAGTTGGGTTTTTAAAACAAGAGAGGAAATGTTGTAAAGACATGAATAAGAAAAACCCAATACATTTAATGATGTGAGACAGATGTCGGGCAGCATCCTGCATGGTTGTGGTCGCGAGGACGGCCAGCCAAAAGGACACCGGTCACTGCTGATTACGGCATGGTGTTGATGGCGAATAGTTAGATGGTCATCGAACTGTTTTGCTGCTGCATGGATCTGTGAGGAGGCGGGCTGTCGGTGGCTGGACAACAACCTGTAGAGGGGGTGGAGAAGATGGTTTGATGCTTTGCATAATGGTGGACAGACCTGTAGAGAGGGAGGGCTTGTTGGTGATCTACAGTGGCTCAGAACGGTGGTCGGGCTGGTGGTGGGTATGGCAAAGGGAGGGTCTACTAGCTCGCTGCATGGACAGGGATAAGGATATCTATGGGTTTCAAAGATGGGAGAGAGATGTGTGGGGGTTCTGCAGGTTTAGAAGAGGCTAGGAGAGGGGTGTGATAGTTGGAGATGAATGGATATCAAGTTTGGTGGATGTTGGGCAGGGTATGGGCTGGTTTTACTAGGTTCAGGCGTTCTGTAAAGAGGGAGGGTCGACCCAGGGTGTGGGGGGGGGGGTCGACCCAGTCTACCTACAGCAGGGTGTATGAGTCTGGGAGGGAGGTGGGTCGACCCAGTGTGTGGGTGGGTCGACCCATCTATCTTGCCTGGCGGGACAGAACTCCAAAACGAGACTCTATTTTTCGACCTGAACGCCGTGGGCGTCCGAGGAAGCTTGTGTGCAGGGTTTTAATGGTTGTATGAGAGGGGGATAATGTATGTAAGAGTGGGAGGGTGGATGAGAATGAACTTGGATGGCTGTTGGGGCGTAGAGGTAAGGATAATGTGGGTAGGGAAGGGATGGGTGGCGGTACTCTGTTTTCTGGCTTTTCCAAAACGATGGTGGTTGGGGTGGTCTATGGAGTTGCAGGAGCTATTGCAAGTTGGGGGGGTGAGAAGGTGATGGGGAAGGTTCATCTACTGGGATTTTTAGGCTAGCAGAGCTGTGGGGAGTGAAGAACTGGGTAATATGGTGGGGGTGGATAGTGGTGGTGATGGAGGTGAGAACGACGGTATGGGGCAATTGAGTGGACACAAGATGGGCCGGCTGGGGCCTCTCACCCATCTCCTTCGCAGGGACGATGCAACCGGCTTCTCGATTCGCATCCGTGGTGGTGGTGATGGTGATCGTTGCAGTCGGAACGGCGGTGGTGGCAGTGGCGGTGGCGGCCATGGTCGACGAACGGTGACGATGGACGGCGAAGGAGGACGACCGGGGCCTCAGATGGGGCCTCTCGCCCGCTCCCATCTCAGGAACGGTGCACCCAAAGCTCAGATCTTCCTCCTTGGTAGGGGTGGACGTCAGTTTTGGGCCTCTCACCCGTGGAGTTCCAAAAATTGAAGATAAACATAGCCATAGCTAAAACATCATTTTCTCATTCTCATTCTACGTGAGTTACATGGTGTTTAAATAGGGAAAGGTGGGGAGGGGAAAGACCTCCTAGGAAACCCAAGGGACTTGGGTTCTATGAGGAGTCCCTTTTATTACATAAATATCTATGACAAAATAAGTAAAGGCCACATGGGAAACTCAAAGGTCTTGGGTTTCTACGTGGGTTCCTATTACTAATGACAAAAGGAAACATAACATATAAGGCCCACTCTATATGGCCCAATACATAAAAGACAATCTTAGACATAGATTTATATTGGATATCTTTGTCGATGCCGTACTGACGAACCCATCAAACTCCTCCACTCGGAGCAGGCTCGTCCTCAAACCGACGATCCCATCATTTAAGTTTAGAAAAGACCCAAACCAATATGACCCTTGAGATCAAAAATAATGAACATCAAACCACAAGATTAAGAGCCAATGAGTTGAAGTGGATCTCACCGACCGTCCTTGAGCTCCTTAAGCACTTATGCATGTTCCTTGCCCTGTAAAGACATAACTTGTGAATTAGATGTAGCCTTGCAATTTTGAGTTTAAGAAGCTTACCCATTGAGGTTGTTCTTTAACCTCCTTAGCTCCAAGATCTCAATAGCATGTTGAGCTTTTCAAGACTTTATATGCTAGAACACTTCAAGGATAATATATATACATATAGTGTTTGGCCATCACCAAAAACCATCGCATTTAAGCATTTACTCAAGGAGGGGGTTCAACACTATCATGAACCAATCAGGTCCTTGGATTCACACATGTATAACCACGGAAAAATCACTTCTGAATGATGCGCGGTCTAAAATCAGCCGCTCAAATTAGACACAGTCTACACTGGACCGTTCAGGACAGAATTGGGCTGAGGATCAGCCTCACCGAAGTCAAGAAAAAACGGTCCATCCTGGGCCGCTCTTGATAGAACGGTCAGAATTGGGCCGCGCGTGACCAGAGAAACTAGAAGCCCAAGAACAAGGTAAACGGTGCTTATAGGGCCGCTCAATGGATGAACGGTCCAATAATACCCGCTCTACTATATGGACAGTTTTAATCAGACCGCTCAACTGGGCCTAACTAGAAGACTAGAAATCCACCAAAAAATGTGCTCCGGGCTGCCATAAGTGGGGCAGAACTGAACCAGGGTCCAGACCATTATCCACTGGTCAACCTAGGGCTTATTGGGTCGATCCAAACATGATTTGGTCGAAGATAGAACAAGGTTAATCGACCAATGTAAGTGGCACTTGGCCAGGGAATGCACGGTTCATAATGGGCCGTCTATTGAGTTAAACGGTTTGATCCTAACCGTTTAAAACTCAGTCAGTCCACATTGAGCCGTGACTCACAATACAGTAATTCAAGCAGTTCGATCACGTAAACAAGTTTAGGTTTTGGTGGTACAACCTGCCCGACGTCCTAGTGGGAATCTTAGGCTCGCGGGTGCTTACGGAGGTCCCGTAATGAAGGTCCTAGTCTGACGGAAGGAATATCCGGCGGAGAGTCCCAACCATTACAAGGAAATGAGGCTGTCAAACCATCGAAAACCAAGTATAGCGGTCAGTCAATCCTACCGGAGTAGAACGGCTGTCAAACAATCCTAATAGTTTTATGAAATCATGTTTGAAATTAACATATTGAAATAAGTCAAGGCCATGATGAATCAAGATCAAGTGAAAACAACCTAGCATAATTCCTGATTGTTTACTTCCATAAGTTCCAGTTGTCATGTGGATTGCTAACTTACCATTCACCATAAATTTACTAAGATAAATCATGCTAAAAAGAAAATAAGCAGTTCTGTATAGTTGGGCGGTTCGTGCAGAACGGCTCACTGGCCTCGGCGGTCGCACGACAGGCTGTTCACACCCTCTCAGGTCCGAAGGCTTGCTGGTGATGAGCGGTCTGTTATGTGCCGCTGGGAACAGTGCACTGTCTGGGACTGGCGGCTTAAACGAATGGGTGGTTAGGGTTACACCGCGCAATCTACAACACCAATCGAAGGTAAAACATATGGACGATCGAGAACAGGGCGCCTATAGAATATGGGCGGTCTATCGAGAGGCCGCGCAAGTCAGATCAGTCCGCCGCCCCTTCGCCTCGCCTGTCTCCGGCGAGGTTGGCTAGGGTTAGCAAAAATAACTAAATGCGAACAATATAGAGCATGAAAATTAGGGCTTTTACTATCAATAGAACGAGCATGAAAAGTTATACAAGATAGCATGATCAATTTAATGTTTAGTGCCTGAAATCCCTACCTAAAACGAGATGGAACGTAGTTAACCCTAGTTCTAGCATGCTTCCACAAAAACTCGAAATCCTAGCAGGATACTAGATGAATTTTAGGGCTTTCTAGATCAATGGAAAGAGGACAAGACAACGCTTCTATTGATATATAATAGTTAGGGCTTGGCTTACAATCACCTACCTTAATCGGAGGGTAAAGGAAGAAGAGGGAAGCCGATCGCGCTAGGTACACACCACCGATGATCATCGAAGTCCTCCCTCGATCGAGCTCCTCTCTGGTCGCCATAGCAACTAAACGATTCTAGGGTGGCTTGGGTTCGATTATATAGGCTCAATTGCGTCTGGGGAGTCCTAATCGCGAAGATAGAGCCCTTGCACGGTAGACGTGTGAGATTCGCACGAGACCAAGTCAATCCGCCATTCCGCCGCCAAATACACCTCCTAGGGTTAGGGTTTCGGAGATTAACCAGAGGGGAAACGAAGAGTTGATCCTTGCCGTTCATTTGCATCCGGTTTTAGCTTAATTGGTTTAGTATTGGGTTCGAATTTGACGTTTTAAGGTCCAATTAGGCTAAGTGTGGCTTTGGGCCTTAATCTGCTATTTCGGCTTATTTATTAATTTTATTTGGGCTGGTCGTAGAAGATAATTTTTCTTAACGTTTCATCCTCTACAAGATTCTAATTTTCCCAGATTTTTACAAAATGTTCAAAATTTTGCTTATCTTATTTCTTAAGTAATTTCTTATTAATTTCTTGAAATTTTTATTCTTTAATAAATCGGGGTACTACATGCTTCTTCTCAACTGTTGGATTGATCTTCATTTCAAATTCAACCATCATGAGGGAGCGCAGACTCCCTCGAGGATTTTCCAACAAAGCCCCCTCTCTTACATGGCCAACGTATTGGGCTTTGGCGGGAATGTGACTAGTCGCGTGCCTTAACTGAAGGCACGTGGAGATTGGCGGGCTCATTTTGGCACTATGGCGCAAAATCTGTTTACTTATACACCGGCATGCTTATTCCCACATGAGCTTCTCACGAAATCTGCTCTTGATGCGAAACTCCAACTCATCGGTGCAACCGAATTTGTTCTTTATAACGCGCATCGGTGTCATTCTCAAATTGGCCTCCCTCGCCATTCTTTTTTGACGTTCTCTGACTTTCCTTTAATTCAGAAAAGGGAGCTGGGCACGGAAGGTGATGCCCAGGCCATGAAGATGATCAAAGCTTCGTGGAAGATAAGTATTCCACAGAAGGCGATGGTGCATATAAAGGAAGACCGAGAGTTGTGGAGAGCTTATGTAACTGAATTGAGGAAGTTGAGGCCTAGAGTGCCCAACCCTTAACCCTTTTGTATCTAATAAGCACGGACTTTTGATGCTTGATGCATGTGATTTTCACTTTCTCTCCCCCTTCTTTTTTTTCTTTTTAAATTAAAGATCAGCTCTAGCCAGTAGTAGAGATTCGAGATGCCCTGACTCACGCAGTGTGGTGTGAGGAGGAGCGTATTGCTAGGTGGCAGAGCACGATGCTCGGATAACGGAGTTGGAGGAGGAACAGTGACGACACATAGACCTGTCCCGAGATATCTTGGAGCTGAGGGTTTCTCTCCAGGTGGTGAGGAGAGAGATAAAGCGGGAGGAAAAAGTGAGGACAAAGTAGCATTGAAGTTAGGACAAGAGGAGGGCATGGGAGCCCCAGGCGATGGAGCTCCGAGAGAAAGAACGTCCAGACACGTCATTCCCTCAGGGTCTCTGTAGATCAGAGGAGAGTTAGAACTCTCGGTGGAGGGGCTCTTGGAGCTGGTACAGTCTTTACCGGCAGAGTAGAGGGAAGCTCAGCCAGCGGCCTCGGCTTCAAGAGCTTTGCGGCCATCAGGATCGCGAGGGAAGCTGGAGGACGGCGAAGAGCACTGCCAAAGAGGATGGGAACGCGTGGCGCGACAAAGCGATTGCTACGTCGCAGAGCTATCGAAGGCCTCCCAGGGACTTCCTACCTTAGGAGAGAGAAGAGAGGCGACCAGGAGGGTGACGAGGGTTAGTGAGTTGCTTGTACACCCGCTCTCTGGGCACGGCACTTTATATAGATGTGTGGGCGGAATGACTTAGTTTCAATGGGGCTTGTTTGCCCTTGTGCGTTCCTTCTCCTCTCTGCCTCTTCTCTACCACATTGGTTCCCACGTGACATGTTCGATGAGATTTCTCCTTAAAACATGGAGTGGTGACTCATCATGGCCATGATTTTCAAAGGGAATCTCCCACCGACTTCAACAATGTCGGCCCCTAGTCCTCTTTTCCCGCGTGAATGTTTCCCATTTTCTTTTTTTTTTTACGCTAAAAGTAGTCGCAAAAGGACAATGGGCACGAAGAATCTTTAGACCGTACAGGAGTGGTGGGTCAACAAATCACGCCTCTGAACCATTTACTCCACATGGCGAAGTGGCACACGAGGGTACCGTGGCCATTATTTTCGAAGGAATCTACCACCAATTTCAATGATGTTGTTCTCTAGACCACTTTTCCCGCATGAATGTTTCCCATTATTGGCAACATGACAATGGGCACGTGAGATCTTTGGACCGTCTAGGGACGGCGAGTCAACAAATCACGCCTCTGAATTAGTCATTCCATATGGCGAAGTGATGCACGAAGGTGAAGGGAGGGTGCCTTGTCACAAGGGCCATTGCTAGGGGTAATGGTGATAGATCTAGATCACCTCCCTTCCAAACCTATAAATACCTCCCCTTTCTCTCGACTTGGGAACACCAGAGTCGTAAGAGCTAATTTGAGGAGTGAGAGTTTGTAGGAAGGGAGGGTAGTGAGAGTTACTCACTTTTTAGGATGGAGGGTGAATATAGCTTCATGGCAGAGGGTGAGTCTTCCCGCTCCTCGAAGAGGAGTAGATCCGACAGTAGTTCCCGGAGACTTTCAGAGATCGAAGGGCAACTCAGTGAGAGGACCTAATCGTAGCTCGTAAGTGAATCCTTTCCTTTCTTCCTTCATCCTTCCTCTCCTTTTCTTGGCAATGTACCTCTTCCCAACTGCTTACATTTTTGTAGAGTATGATGAGGTCACACATCTCCTGGGAGCTGGTGGTGGCCGTATATCGAGGTCTCTCGGACTTCCAGAAGGCCCGACTAGACGTGATGGGGTTCGGAGCCTTTCTACGAATTGAGCCGATCAAGCTCGACCCTGCCCTTATCCAACCACTATGTGAACGATGGGACCCAGTTGTGAGCGACGTCACGTGGAATGCCGGAGGAGGCGAAGCGGAGCGCGGGGGCTCGTTTTGCTGCGATACAGAAAAAGAGAGAAGAGGAGGGACCACCACGGGAGATTGCTCCGGCGGGGTGTGCAGAACAGATACAACGTAACAAGATATGTGGATTAAACGGCCATAGCGGGAAATGACTCTCCGCGACCTCGGGAGATGGGAATAGTGCAGAATTTAAATGACAGTAATTTAAACGGCCATTGCGGGAAGTGACTCGCCGCGGCCTCGAGAATATGAGAAGATATGAGAATAACACAGAATATAATTGACAGAAATTTAAACGGCCATTGTGGGAAGTGACTCACCACGGCCTCGAGAGTATAAGCAGATATAAGCACAACACAGAATATAAATGATAGAAATTTAAACAGCCAATGCGGGAAATGACTCTCCGCGGCCTCGAGAATATGAACAGATATAAGCACATCACAGAATATAAATGACGGAAATTTAAACAGCCATTGCGGGAAGTGACTCTCCGCGGCCTCGAGAATATGAGCAGATATAAGCACAACACAGAATATAAATGACGAAAATTTAAACGGCCATTGCGGGAAATGGCTCTCCGCGGCCTCGAGAATATAATGTGATCGCCAGGGGCCGGAGACCCCAAAATAAAGAAAGTGATCACGCCTACCTCAAGAGCGGGAGATGGCGGGTTGCTTCTTCCTCTTCCTTCGACCGGCCGATGGAGAGGGCTTTCCTTGGTTACCCTTGCAAAAGAAGAAACAGACAGATAACAAGTGGATCAAAAAATGACAGTGCAGTATTAGTCCATTATAATGAAAAAGGGTGAAATCATGGCGGGACACACACCTGGTTGGTGTTGTTTTTTAAACCCCTCTCAGACACGAGTAGGAGGAAAATGCTATGATGAATGGGGGATCGTGCAAAACAGATCTCTCTTATGAAGGGAGATGACAAATGGCGGGATGATGCATGCAATAGAAATGGCAAAAGAGAAGGGGAGAGAGTGGCTTATTGAAGATGCCGATGGTGGGATCCGGCGGAGCTTCGGCAGCATAGGGATGACGTGGAAGCAGAACGGACGGAGCTAGCCTTCCTCTCGCGAACGTGGGCACCCGAGAAGCCGGCAGAACCTCCCCCTGCAAAACCCCACGGGTTAGAAATAGGATCCGACAGAGTCTCTCCTTCCTCTGTCGGATCTGAAGCCCTTTCCCTTCGAGGGAGGGGGTCCCCTATTTATAGAAGGAAAGCTGATTGGGGCGTCCAAGCTCTTGGACGCCTCACTGTTGAGGCGTCCAGGAGCCTGGATGCCTCAATAAATATTTTTATATATTTTTTATTTTTTATCTTAATATATTCATTGAGGCATCCAGGCTCTTGGATGCCTCAATGATGAGGCGTCCGGGGCCCTGGACGCGCCCATTTTCACCCACCGAATCACCGTCGAAAGTCGTAGACAGTGGAGAAAGCGCGTGGTTTCGGCGCGTGACTGTGACTTACGAAGGGCGCGTCTAATTGACAAGACATTTTTATCTTTTGGATTTTTTTGAAACGTCAAATCGAGTGGTGAATTGGCACCGTCCGTGTGTCTAAGCAGTGAGGCGTCCAGGCACCTGGACTCCTCAAAGGACAGGCCTACAAGTGAGGCGTCCAGGCTCTTGGACACCTCAATTAGACCCAGTGAGGCGTCCAGGTACCTGGACGTCTCAAAGAAATTCTGCCGGATCGGCCCCGGAAAGCCGTCGGCGTCTAACCGTTAGACGTCTTCGTGTTTGGATTCTTTCGGAGCGTCTGGTTGGGAGCGACGCCGTCCGCGTGCTGCACGATTTCCTTAGTGAGGTGGCTTCCGCTCGGATCCCAAAGAAGCGTCACGTTCCCCCGCTCAAAAGGTAAAAGGAAAGAAAGAGGAGCACTCAAGTGATTCAGAATGTGAAAACCACTACGGGGCGTCATATGGTAATATGAGATTTACTCAAGATGATGTCAGGAATAGTGTGTCTACAGCTGCCCCGCCTTGGCATCTGCTTTGTAAGGGAGTGACACGTAGTGGAATGGCATTGAAGTGAAGTGGAATGGAGTGAGAATGGACTGAAAAGTTGATGCCAAGGTGTGATGAGACACGCTTTCAACATGATGATTTGGAATGTTTTCAGAGTTTTCAATGAGACGACCTTGAAGAAGGTCTTCCGAATTCAACAATTGCTTGGACGGAAATCAAACAAGGAAGGGGAAAACGTGCGCTCAGGCACAAGTAGAAAAAGAGACCAACTTTTCTGTGTGGAAGTACCTGGGTCGTAAACCTGCAGGTTTCACCTTTGGGGAGCGGTTACCAACCAATGTGGAAGTGCTGCGGTCAAGGTGGGTCAAATAGAGTAAAAGTAAAGGAATATTTGAGGATCAGTCCAAACAAGGGTCTCTTTTGAAAGAGCAGCATAGGGCCATCTTAAGGAAGCTCAGTGTTTCATTCGGAGTGGCATATCCCATATTTGTAAGAACTGGAGCACAGTGGTCTTCATAATCGAATTACTTTGAATGATCTTCCGTAATGGAATCAAAGTCCTACATGAATGCATGCTGGGTTTAAAGGAAAACTTAAACAAATTAAAATAGAAAATAGCCAAGGATAATATTGTCAAGTTGTTAAGAATGGGTCAGGATACCGATCCGGTGAGCTGATACTGAGCCAGGGCCTGTTTATCCACGCACCAACTCATCGAATGGAACCATCGTCCCCTTACTTTCACAACTTATTGGCCTATCTGTACAACCCAAATTCCTCTGAAATTATCACTATTTTTGTTGAAGGGAAACTCAAATTCCAGATCCGTTCAGGTCGCAAGGTCCTTGACATGTTCTAATAGCGTAAATATCATATAATAGAATACATGACATGGTGGGACTAGTTACCGAATGGTGGCACACGATGGTACGGTGGCGTCCATTAGTGAAACCTGCACTGATCAACATTAATAAAAGCAGCAGAGTTGCACTACAGTACAAGGGAGATCAAGACAAAATACCTTTTGCTGAAGTCAACGATGACGACTCGACATTGATATGATGCGTTCTGGCTCATACACCCCTCCCTTCCTATAAGTACCCCCCCTACCTAGTTCAACCAAATGTACAAAGGAGGGCTTTGAAGCTTAAGGGGAGGAGGAGAAGAATCTTGGGTTCTTCATGATGGAAGGCGAGTCTTCCCGCCCTATGAAGAGGAGCAGGCCCAACAGCGAATTCAGGCGGCTCTCCGACCTCGAAGGACATCTGAGTGGGCTGATCCAATCGCGCATGGTGAGTTGATTCATTTCAAATCTCCCGTACGACCTCTCTTTCACCTCCTTCCCCCTTTGTTTTTCTTCTTCTTTTCCAGCCGTACTCTCTCTTCCCAGGCTTGAGGAAATTCTCCAAACTGCCGTGGCTTTCGAAGTTAACTTCCAACATCTCTATCGGCATGAGGGCCATAGTTTCGAGGTGGCATCTTCAAGGGCTCCTGGTTCACGTCAAGCATTACGAAAAGATTCGCATGGACTGGGCGGCTATGGGTGCGCTGGTGGAGATCTGGCATCCTCAGACTCACACTTTCATTTTCCCCACTTTCGAGACGACCATCCTTCTAGAGGAGGTGGAACTCCTGCTTGGGTTGAAAAGAATCAAAAGGGATGGCAGGATAAAGATCATGTCGATGCTGGAGAAAGTGACTTCCGAGGATGTCCTTGGGAGCTTCATGCCGTCTGGTGCCGTTAGAAACGTCCAGACTCAGAAGGGAATTAACCTGCAAAAGCTCGCGGAATGGGTCATGGATGCCCTGAGAGGATTGTCAGATGATGATCGTTTGGAAGAAATCATGAAGGGATTCACAATCTGTTTCGCAGGTGCTCTCTTATTCCCTTATACCGACAACATAGTGGCGGAAGATCAGCTGAGCACCATTTGCGGAATTTGGAATGGCAAAAGGGTGGGACCTGCCGTCCTTGCTTACCTTTACAGTGGCCTCACTGCTTCCATCATGGGTAAGCCTCCTTTTGGTTGCGCGCTTCTTCTGAATTGCTGAGTTGATTTACATTTCAAATTTGATCACCGTGGGGGGATGCCAACTGTCTCGAAGATCTTTCAACAAAGCCCCCTTTACCACATAGCCGATGTGTTAGGCTTTGGTGGCAATATAGTGAACCGCATTCCGTGGCTGAGGAAACGTGAAGAATGGAGGTCCCACTTTAAAACTATGACACAAAGTTTCTTCACTTGTGCACCGGCATGTCTACTCTCACGTGAGCTCCTTACGAGGTCTTCCCCTGAAGCTGAACTCCAACTCATTGGCGCAACTGAGTTTGTTCTCTACAACACACATCGGTGCTGTATTCAAATCGGCCTTCCCCGCCACTTGTTCCCCCCGTTACCTAGCATTGCTCCTTTGAAGAAGAGAGAATTAGACACGGAAGAAGATGCGAAGGGAGTGAAGGCCATCAAAGTGTCATGGAAGATGAGCATTCCGGGAAAGGCATTAGTGCATGTAGAGGAAGAACGCGAGCTGTGGAGGGCTTATATAACTGAACTGGGGAAGTTAAGACCCGAAGTGTCTAAACCCCTGATGTAGCTCACTCTGTTTTTAATGAAATAAAATGTGGAGTTGTTGTGTGCAAAATTTGATTTTTATTATGTATTTTCTATTTTTATTTATTTATTTATTTTAATTTTTTAATCTTTCTTCTTTTTATTTTTTTATGATTTTATTTTTTCTTGTTTTTCTTTTTTTTTTCTCTTTTTTTTGACGCGTCCAAGAGATTGGACACTTTAAAAAATTATTTTTTTTATTCTTTTTTTTCGCCTCCCCCTCTCTTTATTATTATTATTTTTTTAGACGCGTCCAAGCGGTTAGACGCTTTTTTTAAAAAAATATCAATTTTTCTTTTTATTCCTTTTTTTTCGCGTTCCCCCCCTTTTTTTTCTTTTTATTATTTTTTATACGCGTCCAAGCATCTGGACGCGTCATAAATGATTATATTTTTTTTAATATATTCTTTTGCTGACGCGTCAAGCATTTGAATTTTGTTTAAAAAGGCCGCCCGTGTGGCCTTTCCTCATTCAAACGACCCCCCCTCTCTCTCCTAAGACACTCTCTCCCACTCGACCCTGAATAACCTATTTCGGTTTCTATGGAGCACGGGGGCCCAAGCCAAGGTGGAGAGAAGCGGAAACGGCTTGCTTGTCGTCCGAGGAGGTTTAGGGATCACCCGGAGGGGGCTGCCGTTGAGGAGGAGATGATTCTCTTAGCCGTGGAAGGCCCCGAGGGACCTGACGACACGGGAGAGGATGAGCACGACTCGGTAGGCCCCTTAAAACTTCTCTTTCATTGCATCGTTTTATGTTTTCACGCGGAAAGTAGGGTGAAAGATGGCAGTGGAATGGTGACGGCTGTGAGGTGATTGAGGCGTCCAACAAAATGGACGCCTCAGTATTTTTATTATTTTAAGTTATATAGATGCCCTTATTATTTAAAATAAATAAATAAAATAAGAAAAAAAAATTGACGCGTCGAAGTACCTAGACGTTTTTTTTAAATTTATTTATATAACTTAAAATAAAAAAGGTGGAGGCGTCCAGGTATCTAGACGCCTCTATTCTTTGTATATATATTTATTATTATTATTTTTTAGAAAAGAAATAAAAAAATTTTAAAAATGAAAGTGTCTAGGCTCTCAGACGCGTCACAAAATGGTTTTTTTAATTTTATTTTTTTGTTTATTTTTCTGAATATATATATACATTGTGTTGTTCATTAGTTGTGACTTTGTTTTCTTACTGATGTTGTTTCCTTCTCCTTTGTTCCGTGGTGTGCAGGGTGTGATGAGGAGCCGGATCAGCTGGTTCCTGATAGTGGCGGCGTACCGAGGGCTGCCGGACTTCCAGAGAGCCCGAGTGGACGCCATGGGGTTCGGGGCATTCTTGCAGATCGAGCCCTTCTGGCTCGACTTGCCCCTTATCCAGGCATTGAGGGAGCGATGGCATGCGCCGAGTCGAGCATTCCTGATGCCTTGGGGGCATATGGTGCCGACGCTGGTGTTGACACCCGTTTTAGCCCGCAAGTTGTGTCATTTCTCTTATTCATCATTTTGATGCCCCGAATTAGCCATTATTTTGGAGCTTCCTTGGATGGATTTCAAGCCCATTTTTACCATTCCATACCCTTTGAGCCTTGGAGATCATGATTTCTTAGAGCCCTGGAGCTTATCTTATCAAATTCCCACTTCCAAGTCGACTTTCGGCCCATTTAGGCCGGCTTCCCCCAAGTAATCGGCTCTCTCTCACTGCGCAGTCGTAAAAGTGGTTCTTTTTCACCCTCTTCCAATCCTCTATTCAAAAAGTTATCTTCATCAAAGTTGTTCCTCTTTCAAAGATCTACAATTTCTTCTTCTACACCGTTGGCCGGTTCTGCCCTGATTGTGAGCTATTCGCATTTTTCTGGCATGCCGTGCTGTTCACCTACATTCCAGAATTTTCCTGTCTCTTCCAGCCCTATTTTCACCCTCTTCAAATCATTTTCTCACATTTCTTTCTTCATAAAAGTTGTTCCTCTCTCAGTTATCTACAACTTCTATGTTTACCACTTTGTCTAATTCTCCACCATTTGAGAGATATGCTTCACTTTCTAAAGTCGCGCGCAGTCTGCCCAGAATCTGCCTTCATCGATGTGAAGGTCATTTGCAGGTGCGTTACTTCATTGAAGTGACGGCCCAGTGAAGACCGTTACTTCAGTGTGACGGTCCTATGATAGACCGTCACACCAAAACTTGCCCAAAACAGCCCGGTTCAACCCCTAGAGTGTGGCGGTCCTATCCTTGACCGTTAGACCAAGTGACGGCCCTATTTAGGTGCGTTACATCCAATCTCATCCGAAAACGTCTCGTTCGACCTCCAGAGTGTGACGGACCTACCCTAGTCCGTTACATCATGTGGCGGTCCTACGATAGACCGTTACATGCACCAGAGAGTCCAATTCGTGCTGGACTCTGCTCCGTTTTTGTGCGCCGTGGCCCTCTTGAAGAGTCCATAACTTTTTGAATTCTTATCCAAATTGATCCCCATTTTTTCCTACTTCTAGCCCTTGGTATTATCTTGAATTTGGTTCATAGGAATCAAATTTTCATTGGCTATATCTCTTGGGATCTGGGTCGAAAAATCAGGATTTATGTTTCATAGTTCAACTCAAACTCTGCAGATAAGGCTCCGGGGCTGCCTTCCAAGAGCCATATCTTCTAGAATCCTCCTCTGAATTGATCCCCGTTTGTTCCTATCTCTTGTCCTTAGTATTATCTCGAGTTTGATCCAAAGAACTCGATTTATCTTGGACTCTATCTCCGGGAATCGTGATAAGAAGATGAGGATTTCTTGCAAAACTCTATAAAAACTGCCCAGTTCGCAGTCGCGACGGGGGACTCTTTCCGGACGTGGGGCGAAGCCATGCTGCAACTCCAACTCACAACTTCGACCCCATCTTTGAGAGGGAAGTATTGGCTTTCAATTCTATCCTTCTGGGCTTGATTCCATGGTCTACACTCTTAGTTCTAGTCTCCTCAAAATCACAAATCATCACAGTTTTCTGCACTTTCTGCTACACATGCGTTTTTCTCCGTTTTGCATCATCGTTTTCTATCTATTCTCTCCATCAAATCTTGTGATTTCAAATCCTATGCATGCACAACACTCCCACCTTGCTTTTGCACCCACACATAGGGGTTAAAAACCTCCCCCCGGTGAGTTTGCCCTCAATTTCTAACACTATTTTATCACTCCGGGATTGATACTACACATGCATGTTCTAATGGGTTTTGCCTTTGTGTTTTGATCTTTGTTTTGCAGAAGAGCATGAATACAACGTGAGGCCCTCTTCCTCTAGCCGGCTGGAAGGAGAGGAGGTTTGAATCCACAAGTTTCCCGCACCCCGTTTCAAGCGCGATCAAGTCTTAAGTTCCAAGGTATACGGCGCCGTTGCACTCCTTTCTTCATCCTTGCGGCGTTGTTAATCCTTGGTGGCGATCACGGTTAGTGTTTCCATCCTTTCATCCCCTTGTCTTTGATTCACATGTTTATGCATGTATGTATTTAAAGGGGACGGATAGGAATCTAATCTAATAATTAAAAAAATAAATCAACAGTTTTTTGGCGATCACGGTGGGACACCAATGCCCATCACGCTTGTGTTCATGCTCTTTTGTAGGTTGGGTGGGTGCATGTTCATGTTTAGGTGATATTTCTTCCATTCTCCAACTATTTTTGGTGTTTTAAGGGCTTTGGTAGTGTGACGGTCCTGCAGTAGACCGTCACATGCATTAACGGTCCTTTGGTAGACCGTTACACGGCTTCTGGCAGTCTTGCGTGCATGCTCATAGGGCCGTGTTCATTGAGGCATAACTTTTGATCCCGGAGTCCGATTGAGCTGATTTTTGTTCCGTTGGATAGCCCTTTGTATTGTCTTTCCATCCATTTATCATTTGCATCATTTGGTTAACATTTGCATATTATAATATTGTCCAACTTTTTGAGTTTTATGCATAAGTTATGCAGGCAGGTTCTGGGACAGGTTCACAGGTACATCTTTACTTAGTGATTTGACTTCCTTCCCGGTGTCTGATTACACTGATTTTTATTCCATTGGATAGTCCTTTGTATTGTCTTTCCATCCATAGCTTATTTGCATCATTTGGGTCTCATTTGCTTAGTTAAAAATTATCATCATTTTAGCATTTTGTCCATAAAATCTGCATGTGGTCTGCGCATAGGTTCACGGGGGCATCTTTGCTTAGTGATTTGATTGACCTCCCGGGGTCAGATTGATCTGTTCTTAGGGCCGTTGTGCAGATCTTTGTATTGTCTTTCCATCCATATACTATTTGTTTTTGTTGGATCATGTTTGCATAGTTTAATCTAGTCTTGATTTTCTAGTTTTAAGCTAGAATTTGCATGCACTCCGGTGCACATAGGGCCATACATTGCATATCATAGTTGCATTTCCTACCTTGGTGCGTGGACCTCTCGTCTCCATATTCCTTGGAGCCGATCAGGAAAACACATCAAGGACCTTCATAAGTCCCCGTGAGCCGTGGATTCCCACACGGACGCCGGGCCGGTTGTATCTTTCCACCCCTTTAAGCTTGCATTTGCATAAGTGTGAGGGAGTTAACCTTAGTCAACCCAAAGTTTGGACCTTATTCCCATGAGATTCTTATCTTGAGGGAATTGTTATTAATTCAAATCATTAAAAGGTCTATTGAAACCCCTAAAAGATTTCCCATCATATTAACTTGTTTGACTTGGGTGAAAACTCTCACATTGCATTGTTCGTGTTGATTGGGCTTGTCCAAGCTCATTAGTGATTTTTTGTGTTGCATTCTTTCATCATCCACATATTTTGTTGTTGTTAGGCCCATTTAGTTTAGGCCATTTTGTGTGTCCATTGTTTAGTCCATTGTCCCGTGATCCGTTGTCCATTCGTCTTTGCATTAGTGGGTCAGTCCCCTCTTGTCCTTGGGCCCATTAAGCCAGTGCTTCCCCACTTGTATTCTCCTTGACATCCTTGTATTAAGTCTCCATTTGCCCTCATGGAGCATCATTCTAACCCATTGTATCATTCTTTTTCCCAATCTGCTTCCTATTCCCGCGTGGAATCCTCTTCCCGCGTGGGTCCATCTTCTCGTGGTCCCTCTGACCCATCTGAGGAACAGGCTAATCTCATGGCCCATCTTTCAAGCCTTGTTCGCCAAATAGACCCGGCCCAGGCCCAACGTCTTATTGCGTCTCATCTTAATGGGCCTTCTTCTCATAATGGGCCATCTTCTATTCATGGGCCTCCTCCTTCTCCTTCATATGTTGCTGGCCCAATTGCTAATGGGACTTATTCTCTTAATGGGCCTCATCCTTCTGCCCATGTTGCTGCCAGCCCAATGGGTCCTTATGCTCATACTTCTTCCAGGCCCACATATCCTTCCATTCTTGGAATGGGCCCTTCTTCTTCTCAGCCTGGATCCTCTTATCCGGCCCAATACCATGCTCCTGGTCCCAATTCACAACCTCTTGCTCAAGCTGGCCCATATTCTTCTCGATCTCTCCCTACCCAGGAGATGATTGCTCAAACCCAACGCCAGCTTGATGAGCTTCAACGTCGGATCGATCCTAAATCCTCTTTAAGTGTTCCATTCGCATTTCAAGGTCTTCGGCTTCCGCCATCTTCACAAATTCCTGCATATCGCCGTTATAGTGGAGTCGGTGACCCATATGTGCACTTGAAGGAGTTCGTTTATGAGTCGGCCCAATTTCGACATGACCAACACTTGATGGCTTATCTGTTTGGTCTGTCATTGGAAGGCCCGGCTCGGGATTGGTTCTTCTCTCTTCCGCAAGAGCAAGTTGTGAGTTTTCATGCCGTTCAAGAAAAGTTTATTCAGCAGTATCAAGACCAGGTTGGGCCCAAGTATTCTATCGCGGATGTGGCCAAAGAGATGATGAAGCCCGAAGAGGATTTCTGCACCTTTGTCGACCGCTGGCGTCACCTTGCCGCGCAAGTCTCGGGACACATTTCGGAGGGAGAACAAATCAAGTATCGGTTCATCTTAGACCTCAACGACATCACCTCATGGCAGCAACTTTACAGCCGAGCCCGCTTCATTCGCCAACAAATCCAAGATTCCCTTGACCCCGAGTCTCCACCATCCACCTCCACATATCAACCTTCACCCTCCACGTGCCAACCCTACGCTCCCATGAGTCGGCCCGCCATGAGTCAGCCTTCCGCCACATATCCCTCCACGAGCCAACCTCCTGCCTCTACATACCCATACGCCTCAGCATATCAACCTTCCATGAGTCAGCCTCCCGCATCCACATACCCGTCTCCATCTCCACTTCCGGTCAAGGGAACACCACATCCCGAGCAAGTAGATGCCGTCTACAAACCCCCTCATCCCGTTCCACACATGCCATCACCAAAGCCCTCCAGCACTAGCCACGCACTCCTGCCTACGCAACCTCCACTTCCGTCTCCACAACCTTCTCAACCATTACATATCCCTCGGCATCCACCTTGCCTGAAGAAGGCTCCTCATCTTCCTTTGCCGGAGTGTTTCACCGATATATTTCGGGCTTTGATGGCCACTCACGCGTTGCCATTCTCTCCGGTTGTGCCTTACCGACCCGCAGTCGGGGATATGCTTCAGTTCTGTGATTTCCACCGTCAGCAGCGGCATTTGATTGAGGATTGCCCTGAGTTCCAGGATTATGTTTATGATCTGGAAGCTAAGAAAAGGATTGATTGGGCCGCCATGCATAAAGTTATTTTACATCTTCGCAACCAACAACAGCAGCAAGAAGTGCCACCCGGGCAGCCGTCTCTGTTACTTCAAGGTCAGGGGCACCCCTATTATTCCTCGTCTAGTGCTGCACTCGCTCCATCACCTACTACCTCACCTACTCCATTACCTCTGCCATCTCCTATCTAATCTCCGCAACCTCCACAAACCCAAGCCTCCGCTCAGGCCAGTGCCTCCCCTTTTTCCCTTGCCGCCACTTCCACTACTTGTATCCCTCACACCGCTCGACGCGTAGTATCGACACGTCGACGGTGGACACCACAACCTCCCTCTTCACCCTCTCCACCTCCATGTCCACTACCCCCATCATCTTCATCAATATCCTCATTGCCATCACTATCATCCCCGTCTCCACCACCAGTGCTTCCATCACCTCCACCATCTCCACTACCTTTGCCATCTCCGTCACCATCGTGGCTCGGGCCTGAGCAGGCTATACCTCCACCCTCACCTCTGACTTCACCTTTGTCCGCACCTAGGCTTGCCACCATCTTAATCCCTTTGCCTCCCCCTAAACACATCACCACTCCCATTGAAACCTCCATGCCATCTAAACCGATTCCTATCCCCATTCCTCCAACCACTACCACCCCACGGAGCGGTTGTGCGCTTCCTTTGGTGCCCCTCGGGTCTAATCCCCAGGGAGACAATAAGTCAAGTCAGGATGATTCAGTGCCGGCCATGCATTTCAAGATTCAAGATTTTATCTGTCGGATGCCGGTTCGTGTCCTCGTCCCTGGTTATTTTGGGGATGATCCGCCTCTACTTTCAAAGATGAGAGTTGCTAAGAAGAGTTCCCTTGAATTGATGCCAATTTCTTCACAAGCGAGGCCGGTGGCAATCTCCATGCTCACCAGAGAGTTCACCGTTGATACTATTATTTCTCCTCGCTCTATTGCTGTTCAGATGATAGGCCAAGAAGGGTTCTCTACCCGCGTTGTGCTAACACATATGGCCACCAAGCAGATTATGGGTTCTATGTTCAAGGGGCAATTGGCCGTATCTTCTACACTTTCCAAGGATATTCTGCACCTGTTATGTAATCTTCCTCGGTTTACTAGCAAACCGGCCATGACAACGCCGTGTATTACTCTCCCTCAGCTTCACCCGTCTCTTCTATCAAGGGAGTTGTGCTTCAAGACTGAGTTCCGAGTGAAGTTACTGAATCTCATACTTCTAGTACCGAGAGACAAAACCCCGTGGGTTTGTGATATTCATCACTCTAAAGGGTTACTTGCTCAAGAGTGTTCGCATATTGCTAGCACCGGGTGTCTAGGGGCAACCGCACCGATGAAGTTGCATGTTCACAGTCGGGCCAGGTCATCTGCTAGGTGGGCCCGTTATTTGAGAAGGTATTACAGATTAAGAAGCCCGAAGGTCCAAGCCCGCACCAGGTGGGTCCATTTTCAAGAAATTTCTGCCAAGAAGAGGCGGCGACGTAAACTCAATGGCTATCGGTTGTGCACTCAGGGGTCCACTTCTCTTCCTTCTTCTTCATTTCACTCATCATTTCTTCTGCTCGATTCCCACCCCTGGGTGGTGTATTTGCCCTTTCCTAATTCTCCCTCCACAATTCTCTCCTCCTATCTCAGATCCACGAATCCCCGTTCTTCCTTTTCCTATCCGGAACCTCCGGACTTTTCATCTCCTCACCATTCTCGGCCTCAGCCTATATCCTCCTCTGATTCTTCTCCTACGGTGTCTCTGGGTTCTCCTTCTTATTCCCTGACCTTGTCGGGTATCTATCGTTCTTCTTCTCCGGCACTGTCGGATGATTCTCGTCCCTCTTCTCCGACCACGTCGGATGATTCTTCTTATCATCATTCTACTCTTTCCTCTTCACCCTTTCGGGGTCTTCGCCTTTTCTCTTGCTGTTTTCGAGACTTTAGTCCGCCTTGATCTAAGCTAATCTGGTTTCTTCTGTATCTGGTCCCTTGTTATCAGGGTCTCGGCGCCTTAACGATGGAGTTCTAGCCCTCGTCTCTCTTCCTTTTTATCCTCCTTCGTCCAGTTTGATGTCTGCCGCTCCTCCGTGTCAAGGAATCTTTAATCCTTTGTTATCCTCTCCCTTTCGTCCTGTCAAGCAAGGAATATGAAGCTCGTGCTGCGCGAAGCTCGATGATCACGATTGCTTCAGGATGCTAGTTTCATTCCGTGGATTTGCAAGGTATCTTTATTTTGTGCAAAGAACATGCTATTATTATCACTTATTTACTCTTGCACATTGTTAAGATTAACGTTGGTTCCTTACATGGTTAAGTGGCTTTTAGAAATTTGCTTAGTTCATTTAAAATGAGTTCGCTTCTGCAGCATCCTTAGGCTGGTGATAGCTCCGTGCTGGGAGTCTAGTTCTTTCCTTGATTGTTGAGGGTGACCTTTGAGCATGGGTTTTTCACACACTTCACGGCAAGCCATAGCCAATCTCTCTAGTGCAACACCGTTGCTGCTTTGGCCATACTTTGGGTATGCACGAAGGCGTTTTCTCTCCTCTACTCGGTCAAGTGTAGGGGCAAGAGATGGATGGATGAGATGACCAACCTAGGTACTCCATAATACGAGAGAGGTCTCAAATAGGGGCAGTCTTGACCGTCGAAAGTGAGCTTTCATGCAATATCTAGCCAATAAGGGCTACCAAAAATAAAAATGGATCAATGCAAAATTATGAAAATCCAAGGCATGGCAAGAGTGGCGAAGCCCCGCGGGACGCCATGAGCCCGGTCGCATGCGTGCCTGATAAATATGGGTCTCAAAATCAAAGACACAAAGCCCCGGCGCAACAGACCTATCTATTTGAGGGGTGGTGCCGTGGAAGGAATTCAAGTCTTGATATCTCCCATCCTGCATAAAGCTTGTCTCCAATTTTCTTCTGTTTCTCCCTCTTAGGCTGGGTTGTATCCCGGGTATGGCCTTAGTAGGGGCACTGTTATTTAGAGACGGTTGGTTGTGGTAAGCCACCCTCATATGCACGCCCTGCTTAAGGGAAGCCTTTAATGAGAGGGGAGGAGCGACGATCCCTGGCCAGTAATTCGAGCCTGTCTTTGGGTGCTGCAGATTGATATTGTCAAAATCCAAAAAAATGAAATATGTCAAAATTCCAAAAAAAAATCAAATATGTCAAAATTCAAAAAAGAAATCAAATCTGTCAAAAAATCCCAAAAATTTGAATATGGCAAAAAAATCAGAAATACAAAAATCTAAAATACTTCTCTTCTGTTCCTGTTATTTTTATCTTGAGGACAGGTACGTAATCTTTTTGCTAAGTGTGCAGGCTGCAGGTTGCAGATTCAAGCTTTCCTTGCTCTATCATTTCGCTCTGCCTCTACGCATATTCTTTGATATATTCTCATCTCTTTAATATCTATTCTGAAGCTTATGGCCTTCTCAGCTTTCGCTTATCTGCTTAATCATGTCTCCATGAGTGGGTAATATCTCATGATCTTGAACCTGGCGGTTCCGCTTCATCTGATCTTGGGCTTTGATTGAAGGAAGTGTTTGTTATCTTTATCATGTCTATGGTCCTCCATGTCTTTTGTCCCGCCGTGTCATTCGTCACACGTATCCCTATCCTGCCGTGTCATTCATCACACATGTTGTCCTCCGTGGTATTGTCATCCCACGTGTCTTTGTCCCACCGTGTCCTTATACCACTGCGTGTGCTGTCCCACCGTGTGCATGTTGTCTTGTCCCACCGTGCATTTAGTCGCATGCATGTTTACCATTTGTTTGTTTGTTATATTTCATCCATCTTTGTTATGCTATGTTGTGCCATGTTTTGTTCATATTTCTCTTATTATGTTATGTTCATGTCATGCTTGTTCATATTCGTTCATGTTCACATCATATCATGTCAATATGGTTGTTGTCTTATGATGAAAATCCACAAAAATCAAGAAATCGAAAATCCAAAAAATGCCGTTTCGCTTGGCAGGTAAGTCAGGTATGGCTCTCTATCCTTGCTCATTGTTGCATTACTATATGGTATCTACGTTATTATAGCCTCTCAAGGACCGGATGGTTGCCCGTGTGTTCTGGGATCTGATGTTCCCCTTTTAACAAAAAACGATGATGATCTAGGAGCATACGGTTAATCGTTGGATAAGCCACTCGGTTGAGTCAGGTGGGGGGACGATGGACTCTGTCTCGCACGCCGTGGTTGCAAGAAGATTCTTGACCCCGTCTTGGCTCAGTCTAGCAATATTATCCTTGAGTACTTTCTATTTTATCTTTCTTTGCATTTATTTTGATGATTTCTTTATTTTAGCCCAGCATGCATCATGTCATTTTGAGCATTCATGTCTCGTGATCCTTTCAAGGATTTCTCCTCAGCAATGGTTGATTGCACTCAGTTCTCTTGGATAAGAGATTCTTCAGTCCACTCCGAATTTGAACGATTTCTCTGATCTTGCCGCTTGGTCTAATTGGCCAGTGTGATTCCTGTCTGGATTTTATCTGAGTCTTATCTCTCCTTTCCAGCTCTTATGCTGTGTTCCTTCCGACCCACTCATTGTCCGTGGATTGTGTCCCCGATGAGGCTGGTCGTGTTTCCTTTTTCCTCCTTTAGTTTAGTTCTCCAGACATGTCTCATCCTTGTCAATCATTTCAGGTGGTTAGTTCGGCGTTTTCGGGAGAATTCCTGTCGCTTGTTGGTTGTAACGGGTGTCTTTTTTGGCCTTGATGCTCGCTTATCAGTTCCCTCCGCTTCATCTCCGCTTCATCTCCATTTCACGTCGCTGTCGCTTTCACTCCACCTCCTTTCCATTTTGCCTCCACGTCGCTTTCGCTCGTTCCCTTGCAAAGCGGACATCAAGGAGGGGCATCTGTTGACACCCGTTTTAGCCCGCAAGTTGTGTCATTTCTCTTATTCATCATTTTGATGCCCCGAATTAGCCATTATTTTGGAGCTTCCTTGGATGGATTTCAAGCCCATTTTTACCATTCCATACCCTTTGAGCCTTGGAGATCATGATTTCTTAGAGCCCTGGAGCTTATCTTATCAAATTCCCACTTCCAAGTCGACTTTCGGCCCATTTAGGCTGGCTTCCCCCAAGTAATCGGCTCTCTCTCACTGCGCAGTCTTAAAAGTGGTTCTTTTTCACCCTCTTCCAATCCTATATTCAAAAAGTTATCTTCATCAAAGTTGTTCCTCTTTCAAAGATCTACAATTTCTTCTTCTACACCGTTGGCCGGTTCTGCCCCAATTGTGAGCTATTCGCATTTTTCTGGCATGCCGTGCTGTTCACCTACATTCCAGAATTTTCCTCTCTCTTCCAGCCCTATTTTCACCCTCTTCAAATCATTTTCTCACATTTCTTTCTTCATAAAAGTTGTTTCTCTCTCAGTTATCTACAACTTCTATGTTTACCACTTTGTCTAATTCTCCACCGTTTGAGAGATATGCTTCACTTTCTAAAGTCACGCGCAGTCTGCCCAGAATCTGCCTTCATCGATGTGAAGGTCATTTGCAGGTGCGTTACTTCATTGAAGTGACGGCCCAGTGAAGACCGTTACTTCAGTGTGACGGTCCTACGATAGACCGTCACACCAAAACTTGCCCAAAACAGCCCGGTTCAACCCCTAGAGTGTGGCGGTCCTATCCTTGACCGTTAGACCAAGTGACGGCCCTATTTAGGTGCGTTACATCCAATCTCATCCGAAAACGTCTCGTTCGACCTCCAGAGTGTGACGGACCTACCCTAGTCCGTTACATCATGTGGCGGTCCTACGATAGACCGTTACATGCACCAGAGAGTCCAATTCGTGCTGGACTCTGCTCCGTTTTTGTGCGCCGTGGCCCTCTTGAAGAGTCCATAACTTTTTGAATTCTTATCCAAATTGATCCCCATTTTTTCCTACTTCTAGCCCTTGGTATTATCTTGAATTTGGTTCATAGGAATCAAATTTTCATTGGCTATATCTCTTGGGATCTGGGTCGAAAAATCAGGATTTATGTTTCCTAGTTCAACTCAAACTCTGCAGATAAGGCTCCGGGGCTGCCTTCCAAGAGCCATATCTTCTAGAATCCTCCTCTGAATTGATCCCCGTTTGTTCCTATCTCTTGTCCTTAGTATTATCTCGAGTTTGATCCAAAGAACTCGATTTATCTTGGACTCTATCTCCGGGAATCGTGATAAGAAGATGAGGATTTCTTGCAAAACTCTATAAAAACTGCCCAGTTCGCAGTCGCGACGGGGGGCTCTTTCCGGATGTGGGGCGAAGCCATGCTGCAACTCCAACTCACAACTTCGACCCCATCTTGAGAGGGAAGTATTGGCTTTCAATTCTATCCTTCTGGGCTTGATTCCATGGTCTACACTCTTAGTTCTAGTCTCCTCAAAATCACAAATCATCACAGTTTTCTGCACTTTCTGCTACACATGCGTTTTTCTCCGTTTTGCATCATCGTTTTCTATCTATTCTCTCCATCAAATCTTGTGATTTCAAATCCTATGCATGCACAACACTCCCACCTTGCTTTTGCACCCACACATAGGGGTTAAAAACCTCCCCCCGGTGAGTTTGCCCTCAATTTCTAACACTATTTTATCACTCCGGGATTGATACTACACATGCATGTTCTAATGGGTTTTGCCTTTGTGTTTGATCTTTGTTTTGCAGAAGAGCATGAATACAACGTGAGGCCCTCTTCCTCTAGCCGGCTGGAAGGAGAGGAGGTTTGAATCCACAAGTTTCCCGCACCCCGTTTCAAGCGCGATCAAGTCTTTAAGTTCCAAGGTATACGGCGCCGTTGCACTCCTTTCTTCATCCTTGCGGCGTTGTTAATCCTTGGTGGCGATCACGGTTAGTGTTTCCATCCTTTCATCCCCTTGTCTTTGATTCACATGTTTATGCATGTATGTATTTAAAGGGGGCGGATAGGAATCTAATCTAATAATTAAAAAAACAAATCAACAGCTGGAAGATGTAGCCCGGATCACCGGGCTACCGGTGGACGGAGAGGCCGTCAGTGGGGTCAGCTACCCCGACTACAGAGAGAGGGCCCTAGAGCTGTTATGGCTGGAGACTACCGCGACTGACAGAGACAGCAGGACAGTCGGCCGGGTGGACATCATGGAGGCGCTCGGATTCGAGGACCCGTGCCAGTGGGTTAGTGAGAGCGGTGCAGAATTTCTGGCACGGCTGGAGGGAGCAGCTCGGGCGAATTTCAGCCAGGACCCGGGCAACCAAGAGCTGGCAGACCTGGACCTTCGGAGGTTCCTCTTCTTCCTATTGGACCGCCTTCTGTTGGGGACAAAGGGGGACGGCATCCACTGCCGTTTCCTTGGGATCCTGGCGGACCTAGACCGAGTGGGGCACTACGCGTGGGGAGCAGCCATGCTTGCTCACTTGATTGCTGATATTTCTCAGGGGGAAGAGAAGGAGACGACAGTCAGCGGCTTCACGCCTTTCCTCCAGGTAAACATTTTATTTATGTATCTTACCGTAATCACAATCACGCAATCACTTGTGCTAATGAGGTATGATGGATGCAGGTATGGAGTTATTACTACTTTTCGATGGGGAGGGCCAGGCAATGGAACCGGACGGTCGTGCCCCTAGCGCGGCGGTGGAGGCCGATCACGATCGTGGCACCGCACGGCTACCAGCTGACGTCGCTTCGACGTGAGCTGACCGAGTATCCTGAGGCCATGGTATGATGCATATGATTTAATTTAGCAAAATGGTAACTAATATGATGCATGGATGGTGATGCAGGTGGTATGGAGGCCCTACCTGGGCATGGCCGATGCCGGCCAGCCTTGGGTCGTAGCGGGCCGACCTCGTTTTGGGTGGGACTTGTGGGTCCACTGCCTGAACGAGATCGAGCCATTGCGGCTCAAGCTAGTTATGAGGACCCTGGGGCTTGCCCAGGAGTGGGTGGAGGTAGACGAGCCGAGCCATGTCGGGCGAAAGACCCGGGGCAAGGCAAAGCTCATGGACTGGCGTATGCGCTTTCCTGCACAGTACCATGACTAGCAGCAGGGTGGCATTTCGATGGTGTCTCACGTACAGGACAACACCGACTACTTGCGACGGTACCGAGATACGTACGCGGGACGTCTCTACCTTGATGGGGAGACAGGGGTAAGTATGAGATGAAGATCTTTTTCTTTCTCTCTCTTTCTTTTTTTTTACGCATATGTATATGACATTAACCTATATGCATGAATGCAGGAGGCTCATGATGACATTATTGCTGGCCTGCGGGCCCACCTGGCGGACGCCAGATAGCAGCTGGCAGCCATTCGGCAGGAGCTGGACATCCTGGTGAGCCTATGCAATACATTACATGTTTTTTTTTTGTTGTGACCTAGGTTTTTTGATGCTTAGCCTCTGACTGTTGTTTATTCCTACAGCGTGCCCATCAAGCAGCGGCAACCGGGATGGCTGGTGGTGCGGGCTCTAGTTCCTGGGGCCCTCCTCCAGAGGTCTCTTCTCTCCAGGAGCAGTTGGCGGGTGCGGTGGCCCGTGCTGAGGAGACCGAGCGCGACTACGCGGCTCGAGTGAGTGTTTGCTTGACCCAGATTCCCCTTTACATGGTCGTTTTCCTTCACTGATCTTAGGGGGAACGTGGTCTTTGCCAGGTGGAGGAGATCCGAGATGCACTGGCTCGTGCAGCCCGCGCCGAGGAGGAACGTGACGCCCGCGATGCTTGGGTAGCAGAGCGTGATGCCCGGATAGCGGAGCTAGATAAGGAGCAACGACGGGAGGCTGAGGAGCTTCCTCGTGACGTACTGGAATTGCGGATTGCCCTTGAGGTGTCGAGGAGAGAGGTAGTGAGAGAGAGGATGGAGAGAGAGAGAGATAGGGAGGAGAGGAGGGCCTTAGAGTCCCAGATGATGGAGCTCTGAGTGAGTCTTGGTACAGTGGAGGGGAGGCTACGGGAGAGCGAGGAGCGGTAGCAGAGGGCGAAGGAGCGCGGGGCGCGACTTCGTCAGTCTGGTTCATTTTCTGTAGGCAGCTTCTTGGTCTCCTCAGCGGAGGAGTGCCGTCGTGCCTTTGAGGCTGGCGTGGCACCGCAGGGCGAGGGGAGCACCGCCTCTCAGAGTTCTTGGAGACCCCCTAGGGATCCGCACCAGAGGAGAGGGGAGAGGGATGATCAGAGAGATGACCAGGAGGGTGGTGGTGAGAGTTAGAGAGTGACTTGTACACCCACCATCCTCACTTATGATGTAAAAGATAGACAGTTTTTTCTATGGATTGGTTTTTTTTTCTGTCACTTAACTGTCTCTTGTGCACGTTCCTTCCCTGACGCCTCTCCTTTACTTATCTTCTCGTGGCACGCCTTACATCATCTTACCTCGAAAGCGGAGAAATATGCCTTATGCGGAGGGTATGCTATCTTCCCTCCCTCCCTGAGGCGTCTAGGCGCGAAGACGTGTTCTAAACCTGAATTCAAATTTAAATCACCGAGAACCGCGTGACAGCCTTTCTTCTTTCTCACCTTGCCTGCGAACGACTGCTCTTCTCGTGGAGAGTAACTTGCCCAGCTCCATCTTCTTGCACTCTTGATCCATGGAGCATGGTGGGCCAAACCGTGGTGAAGGGAGAGGGGGGCGAGGAACTCCTCACCCGAGGAGGGCCGTGCAAGAGCACGGGGAGGCAACCACGGAAGAGGAAGGGCCTCTTTTGGCACTCGGGGGACCCGAAGACATGGAGGGGGGCGAGCATGGCCTGGTAGGCTCCTTGATCTCCACCTCTTTGATTTCTTTAGATTTGTAGAGAACAAGTAGAGGGGGATGAGAGGGTTCGGTGAGTGTTGCACTCGAATGATGAACACGTCTTTGACAGGAGACGCGTTTTTCTTTTAATGATGTGGCCCTTTCTGTTTGATGCACAGGGTATGACAAGGATCCAGGGCTTGGCTGATGAATGGGTGAGTGCGGATGAGCCGCACCGCGTCGGGGGAGAGAGATGCGGCAAGGCGAAACTTGACGATTGGCGCATACGTTTCCCTACTCAGGACGGGCAGCAAGGTGGTGCGCCTGTGCAGGAGAGTGCCGACTACTTGCGGCAGTGTAGGGAGAGCCATGTAGGGCCCCTTCTGCTCGGGAGACGGACAGAGGTGAAAGAAGCGCTCCAATTTATTTATTATTATTATTATTTTATTTTATTTTTGAAATCCCGGGGCTTAACCGATGGCTATTGTTTATCTGCTCCAACGTGCCCAGCAGGCAGCGATGGCAGGGATGGCCGGCGGATCGTCTTCCAGCTCTCAGGCTCCTTTTCTGGAGATCACCTCCCTCCGGGAGCAACTTGCCAGTGCAGTGGCCCGTGTGACCCGGGCTGAAGAGGAGTGTGATGCCTGGGCAGCAACCATAGCAGAGCTGCGATGTCACGATGAAGAGAGGCCGTCTCCAGACATCCTGGAGTTAAGGGTCCTCCTCCAGGTGGCTAGGAGAGAGGTAGAGAGAGAGGGAGGAGAGGGAGAAGGAGAGGGAGGAAAGAAGGGCCGAGCGACAGTAGGATCGGGATGAGAGGAAGGCTTTGGAGGCCCAGGTGAGGGAGCTCCAGCTAGCCCTTCGAGTGATGGGGCAGAGGCTAGGAGACATGGAGACGCGCTACGAGAGAGCACGAGAGTTCGGGGCACGACTCCGCTAGTCCGGCCATCTTTCTGTCGGTGGCTTTTTTGCCATGCCAGGGGAGCAGCAGCGAGCCGCCACTGTGGAGCAGGTATCACGGGGTGAGGCGAGTACTACTTCACGGAGTTCCAGGAGGCCCCTGAGGGACCCTCACCTTAGGGGAGAGGAGAGGGATGCCTAGAGGGATGAGTGTGAAGGTGATGGCGAGAGTTGGCGAGCTAGCATACACGCCTTCTCTCTATGATTGTGAAGTTTATGACAGTTTATGTAGACTTATGAATGGAGTGATTTGATTTCCTGCTGCTTATTTGTCATCTTGTGCGTTCCTTCTTCCTTATGCTTCTTCACTGTTCCCATGTGACGTACTTGTCGAGACCCCATCCGAAAACGGGGACTCATATCTCGCTCCGACCGTCTTTCACACGGAAATCTGCTGCCGATGTCAATAATGACGGCTCTAGCCCCTTCTCCTTGACGACCTTCCAATCTTCCCGGACGACCTCTACAGCATGACAGGGCATCCCTAGACTGCGTAGGGAGTGAGTCATCATATCGCACCATCAATCAATTACCCTACGAGCGGTGAAGTGACACATGTGGGACCGCAAGGAAGGTGCCTTATCACGAGGGTTATCGTTAACAATGATGTAGGCAGTCTTGACTCGCCCTTCTCCCATTTCTATAAATACCGCCCTCGTTCGTCCCCCCAGGGGCACCGGTAGCCAACTCGAAGAGTAAAAGTTTCCACGGAAACAGAAGAACTAAGGGTTCTAAGGTTTAAAATGGAGGGTGAATCTTCCCACTCTTCGAAGAGAAGCAGGTCCAGTGGTAGTAGTTCCAGGAGGCTCTCAGACCTCGAAGGGCACTTCAGTGCGAGGACCCAAACACAACTCGTAAGCTGAGTTTTCTTGCCTGATCTTCTAGTTCTTTCTTCCTTTTTCTCTTTTGACAAAAACCCCTCTCCATTCCTTGTGTATGCGCAGAATGTGATGAAATTACATACTTCATGGGAGTTAGTAGTGGCAGCATACAGGGGTCTCCTGGATTTTCAGAAGGCCATACTAGATGTGATGGGGCTTGGAGTCTTTCTCCGGATTGAGCCGATCAAGCTCGACCTCTCTCTTGTCCAAGCATTGCGTGAAAGGTGGGATCCAATGAGCCGTGCCTTCTTGATGCCTTGGGGGCACATGGTGCCCAGCCTGGAAGATGTGGTCCAAATTACGGGCCTGAAAGTGGATGGCGAGGCACTGACCGGTATCACGTACTCTGACTATAGAGAGGCTACCCAGAGGTTACTAGGGGTGGACCTAGATGATCGCAAGAACAGGTCCATAGCCAAGACGCCTATCATGGAGACACTGGGGCTTACTGATGTTCATCCTAGTGATGATGAGTCCTCGGAAGAGTTCATGGAGAGGACTGAAAGAGGATGCCGCACCGTCTACTATGTAGATGCGAGCAATTGGGAGAGGGCCAACATGGATTTGAGGAGATTCCTCTTCTTCATGTTGGGGAAATTATTGTTGGGCTCGAAAGGAGACAACATTCATTGCCGCTTCTTAGAATTCATGGTAGATCCCGAGAAAGTGGGGCGATACGCCTGGGGAGTAGCCATGCTGGCGTATCTATTTGCGGGTCTATTTGAAAGAGCAGATCGAGAGATAACAGTGAGTGGTTTCACGCTGTTCATCTAGGTATCCTGCTTCTCTTTTTTTGGTTTTATTTTTCGATATGTTAATGACACATGACGGTGTAGTTGTGGAGCTATTATTACCTCCCAATGGGAAAAGCCCAGCATTGGCGACCGATGGCGGTGCTGCTCGCGAGGCGATGGCAACCTATCACGAGCCCAGCCTCTCTATCCTACCAGTTGAAGGTGTTAAGGCGCGAGTTGCAAAAGTTCCCCGCGGCATCATCATTTTTTTCTCTTTTTTTTATTTTTATATTAAGAAGATGTGTGTGACCTGACCTAGGTGGTCTGGAGGCCTTATGCGGGCATGACTGATGCCGATCAGCCATGGGTCATAACTAGCCGTGCCTAGTTCGGATGCGACCTCTGGATGCACTGTTTGAACGAAATCGAGCCACTTCGACTACGATTGGCCATGAGGACTCTAGGGCTTGCCCAAGAATGGGTGGACATGACTACCACACCACGTGTCAGGAGGAAGACGCGTGGGCCGGCGACCTCTGTTGATTGGAGAGTGCGGTTCCCCGAGCAATATGAGGACTGGCAATGGGGTGGCACTCCCGTGGAGTCACATGCTCAACACAGCGAGGATTATCTGTGCCTCTTTAAGGCGATGTATGCAGAGCGACTCCATCCTGAGGGGGCCGTGGAGGTAAGCAACATTTTTCTTTTCTTTTTTCTCTTTTTTTTTGTTTTTTGTATATTGACCTATGCCCTGGCCACAGGATGTTCGCGACATTATGATAGCAAACCTGCAAGCTCGCCTGATAGGCACGGAGCGGCAGTTACATGATATTTGCGCCGCCTTGAGTTCTTCGGTAAGCCTACATACACACGATCATAGACCAAGATTCCTGGTGCTAGGTCCTCAGCGTCACCTTATGTGTGTTGCAGCGCGCCCAGGTTGATGCGGCCTCCTCAGCAATGGGGGCGGATGGCGTTTCTTCTAGTTTATGGATCCCCACTTCGAACTCGATTTGCTTCATGAGCAGCTTGCTCATACTACGCAGCGAGCTGTGGAGGCAGAAGGAATGCTCTCCACACAGGTGAGAGTCTGGTCATTGAATTTCACTTATTCGTGCCTCCACATATCTGAGATGATGGTTATGGCAGACGAAAGAGGTGCAAGATGCACTTGCCCGCACCGCGCAGGGGGAAGCCAGAATAGAAGAACTGGAGGAAGAGTTACGACATCGTCCAGACGATGGCTCTTCTCAGGACGCCGTGGAGCTGAGGATCACCCTTCAGCTGGAGAGGGAGGATAGAGAGAGAGAGTGCGCGGAAAGGGAAAGAGTCACCGGAAGAGAGAGAGCCGACAGATTGGCTGAGAGAGAGGAGCGAAGGGCCATGGAGGCCCAACTGTTTGAACTCCGAACTAGCCTCGGTCTTGCTGAACAGTGGCTAAGAGATGGCGAAGAGCGCTACCGAAGAGCACGAGAGCGTGACTTTTGTGTTAGTAGTTTCTTTGCCGCCCCTGTCGATCGACGGGGAGCAGAGACGGGAAGAGGGGTACCGAGTAGTAGAGGCTCTGCCTTGCATGGTTTGGCAACACCCTCCAGAGTTCCTCGTCTGGGGAGTGGAGAAAGGGGTAACACTAAGAGAGAGGATGGAACCTAATGTACAACTTCTAGAAGGAAATAAAGGAAAGAATGTTCGGTTTCCTGTCTCCTGCCTTCGTTCCTACTTTTTAATCCTTTATACATTGCTCAATAAAAACAAGTCAGTTTTTCCGTTCTGACTTGGCCCCTTGCTCAACAAGTGAATATTTGTTTTGACTGTCCTTGATGACGGGTCAAGGGGCCAAGCCTTTATCAATAAGGCAAGAGTAAAAATGATGAATGCAACACACGGGCACACAAATGGGAACAGAATGTAAAAGTGTAGCACATAAATGAGATCACACTGATGCAAATTTTTATATATATATATAATTTTTGTTTTGTTTTTTTTTTAAATTTTCTAAATTTTTCTAAATTTTTTTGTGTTTTTTTTGTTTTTGAATTTCCTTTTTTATGTTTTTATTTTGAAAGACACTTGTTTTTACAACCGGCATGGTTCTTGGACCAGGGGTGTTTAAATTGTTCCTAAGTAGCTTAATGCGGGGTTAACATGCTCTGAGAGGATTCCCACTTGGGGAATCACCTGACAGCGTCTTCCGAGTGCCACTTCAAATTTTTTTTTTTGGGATTAATGCATAGCGACCAATCTTATGGCACCTGACTCTTATGAAGACAGGGTTTCTTACTAACCCCCCAGGTATCCTGTGCGCACATCTAGATTGATTTGAGCCCCTAGACTCCTCAAGTGATAATCCTGTCGGTTAAGACTTAACCTGATGACAAAACCGTCATGCCATGCTTAGGCTCCCAGTTGCTTCTGACCGCAAGGATACACCGAAGGAGTGTTCGAGGTAAAAGATTTGCCCGACCTGGGTCTATTTCTTCACAACTCTAGATGGTATATGATGGAACACCTTGGAACCCCAACGGCCAACCGCACGACGTTGACCCAGAATCAGACGCCGTCGCACCTATTGGTGACGCGCTTGCATTGACCTAAGCCCGAGGTTGAAGTAAGAAACCACCGAGGTAGTAGATAGAGGTCTTGACCGGCCAGAAACACCGAGACTCCTTCGCGACGATGGCTTTTGCTTCTCGAAGTAGACAACTATGCGTGTGTTTTACTAAAACGAGGTTGCTTGCCTTAGCGGGATGCGCCTTTCAGGATTTCCATTGAGTTTTCATCTTTGAGGGGAGAAAGAAGAGTAGTGGGGTAAACCTTCCGAGAGGACCGGCAAAATCGTTAACCCGACAAGCTAACCGGGACCTACTCGACCTCTCCCTTTTGGGTGATTTCGGACCAGACCTCGAACAGAATTACGTTGCCCCTTTGTGGAATTTAGCTTTCGTTTTGAGGGGTCTCGCCTATTGAAATAAGGCACAGCCACGACCAGGCTTTCATCTGACTTTGGATTTTTTTTTTGTTTTTTATTTAGGGAGACATGATTGTTTGATATGTAGGGATCCCTCTTGTATGCCTGCGGGGACACTGCCCTCTTCTCGTGCTCTGACTCGAGTTCGAGGAGATAAATTCTACTCTCGCCTTCAGGGTATGATATTTTGGTTCCCTTATGCTCAGCATTTTAAGGGCGCCGGCTGTCTCATTGGGTCTAGATAGAAGAGAACAAAGATTACGACTTTCCTGGAGACCTTCGAGTACAGCCCCACAATAAGCAATACTACCAACCTTTGGCAAAAATAGCTGCGTGTGTGCGTGCTGCCTTCTTTTAGTGGGCGTAAGCCAACATGATCGGACAGGAATCTCCGCGATTCTGGCGAGCCAAGACCCGAGACCTACCGAACCTTAATGGGTCCCATCTTAATATGAAAGATAGATGCAAAGATTTGATTGCATGGTGAACACAAGGCACTCTCTTTTTTTTTTTTGAAACTTCCCTCGAGTTCTGCTTCGCTTGATCCCAAAAACGGTGTGTGAGAGTGTGCCCAGGTTAACCCTGAGTTAGACTACAAAGATCAAAGAGTGAATTTCTAGCTCTGATGGCCCTTGTACCATGCCGGTTGTTATGGTTATCTAAGGGTAGTATTTCTTAAGATAAAGCCCGTTCCAAGGGTGGGATAACTCGGCCCCTTCGGCATTGACTAGCTTGTAGGCGTTGCTGGGGTACAAGGCTTGAACCACATATGGTCCTTCCAAATTGGGTTGAAGTTTAGAATGTGGCCCTCCAGATTTGATAAAAATTCTTTTTACAACCATCTCACCGGCTTTGAATTTTCTCTCAATGACCTTCTTTTGGTAAAAGCGAGCGAGTCTATTTTGATAAACACGTGCATGCTCGGCAGCGGCCAGCCGCTTCTCATCTAAGAGTTCCAACTGGGCAAGGAGTGAATCACGTCGTTCGTCGAGGGGAAATTCCTTATCCAATTGTACCATGAGAGAAGGAATCAGAGTCTCGTACGGGACTACCGCTTCCATCCCATAAGTAAGGGCAAATGGAGTCTGCCCGGTGGGGGTACGGATTGAAGTACGATAGGCCCATAGAGCTTTGATAAGCTTTTTTGGACAGTCTGAGAACTTACTAGACTCGCAGGTTATCTTTATGATTTTAATCAATGTTTTGTTGGTGGCCTCTGCCTGGCCATTACCTTGTGGATAATAAGGTGATGAATGATGCAATGCAATTGCGTACCTTTTGCAGAGGTCTTGAAGGTCCTGAGAAATGAACTGTGGCCCATTATCGGTGACGATTGTACTTGGGATGCCGAACCTGGTGAGGATGTTCTTCATGATGAACTTGTAGACTGTTGACGCCTTGATTTTCGTGTAAGCTTCAGCTTCGGCCCATTTGGTGAAGTACTCCGTCGCAGTGAGGATGAAGGATTTCTGCTTGGTGAGGGAGTTAGGATCACCTAGGGGACCAATGATGTCGAACGCCCACATGGAGAAAGGCCATGGAGAGGATACTGGATGAAGTGAGGAAGATGGTGAATGAATCTTATCGGTGTGAAGCTGGCACTTGACACACCTACGGACATAAACAACACAATCCTCTTCCATAGTGGGCCAGTAAAAGCCTTGCCTAATGATCTTCTTAGCGAGCATTTGGCTATTTACATGGCCACCGCATACACCTAAGTGTGCTTCCTCTACACATTTCCAGACCTCATCGTCATCAAGACATCTTAATAAAACACCAGTAAGGCTTCTCCTGTACAGTAGACCTCCAACCAATGTGTATTTCTGGGCCACCCTTCTTATGGCTTTCTTATCTTCTATGGTGGCTCCTTCAGGATAGGACTGATCTTTGCAATATTTGACGATTTCATAGAACCAAGATTTCTCCTCATCAGTCGGTTCTTCTTCAAATTCTACCAACATGATTTCATTTTTCTCAAGAATTTCCCCTTCCTGAATCTTCCGTAGGACACTTTCTCTTATTTTTAAGAGGTAAGGGTCCTGAACAGCAGGGACGAGGTGTTTGTAGATGGTGATAGATTTAGACCACGCACCTAAAGGGAATTTGAAAGATGACGCCAAGGAGGCGAGGGCATCGGCCAGAATGTTCTGTTCGCAAGGAACATGGATAAAGATCAGCTTGGTGAACAATTTGGCATAAGCGGAGACCAGCTCTTGATAGGGCTTGAGCTTGGGATCGAGGGTGTGATATTTGGTAAGCACGTGGCGGAGAACAAGTTGACTATCACCCACGACTCGCAATTCGATGATATAAAAAGAATGGGCTAGTTCCAGACCAGCTAGAAGAGCCTCATATTCAGCAATGTTGTTGGTGACTGGGAACGCGAGATGAAATGCCTCTGGGATGGTAACGCCCTCGGGCGTCAGAAGGACAATACCAATGCCTTTCCCTTGGGAATTCAGAGCTCTATCAAAATATAATGTCCACATTGGCTCATCGGATTGAGTGACAGACATTAGTTCCTCATCCAGAAACTCTGATTGGACAGGATCGAACTTGGGGAGAGGATGATGAGCGAGATGCTCGGCTATAGCATAGCCTTGTGGGAGATGAGATTTTTATTAAGAATGCTTTATTATGGGTTTATTTAGATTATTTATTAGAGGTTTATTTGTGTGGGACGTGCCAGTCACTGAGTGACAAGTTTATTATGCACTCATTCTGACTAACCAGACGATTATGGGTGATCGTGTCAGGACCCAAAACCCGTCGTACCATAAACGCTATGGCGTTAATTACATCTCTCAAGAAGAGAGAAAACCCTTGATTAATCGCCAAAATAGAGAGGCCATGGGGCCCGTAGAATATGTAAAATATGTGATTGCATGCAAGCACACAATGTGGTAGTATTTATTTATTAGGTCGTCTCCCGGTACAGGGCGGAGAACTTAGGTTCGAGGGCCACCATCACGCATAGTGAAGGCCTCCGGTCAGGCATAACCCGCCCTTCTGCCAATCACCGTTTGATACACCGAAGAGTCAACTCATGCCAGCATGCACCAAGGTGATATATATATATACATGAACATATATAATGCATACAATAAGGGTATGATAGAAAATAGGTTTAAATTAATCAATCTCTTTTTACCCGACCCATGGTCAATTAGGTTGACCAATCCCTGCCATAGAAGGCAAGGGTTGCCCCGGGAATGAATGTGGGGTTAAAACGGTGCAAAAGGAAACAATTGGCTCAAATCCGGCGTAGTCAAGTGTAGGTATAGGCTAAAACGGCGCGGGGTAGCGTAGGTAAAAATGCTAAACCGGCGCGGTATGGAGTGATGGGCTAAACCGGCGCGATGGGCTTGGGGCGAGCCGGAATAGGGCGCGCCGGAATAGAATCACTTGAAAACTTCTCATTTTGAGTCTAAAGTTAATACGGCGCAGGGGGGTAGCACGCCGTATAAGGGTGCGCCGGATTAGGGGCACGCCAGAATAAGCTATTTTCTTGCTATTTTCAATCCGTTTGAGTTCCAGAGTTATTTATTGGCCTCTTTGATGTTAATTGAGTTAATTAATTGTTGAACTAGGGCCCCAGGCTCTCCAGAAGCAGAGTCATAAGCTCGTGCGAGGTTCATACTCAAGCACGAAGGTTCATTGTTTGAAAGCACATATTTTATTAAGTCCAAATCACCAGGGTAACTTAGTGTTCAAAGCCTGGCAAAAATTGGGCAGCATCTCCCCCATCCCTGAAGGATTGCGGGGGAGAAGCGGGGTCATACTCACGTGCGGAGTAAGCCCCTAACAAGCCGGACAGCACAACGGTGGCCAGCGGATCCCAATCGGATAGGAAACCCCGAGGACTAGCCTACGAGGGGCACCGTTATTCCGAGGGTTGAAAGCGATCGGATGAGACGACCAATAAGGGAAGGGAAGCCCCGAGGACTAGCCTACGAGGGGCATACAACCCGTGGTCAGACGTAATCCGAAAAGGGACGACCGATAGGGAAGGGAAGCCCCGAGGACTAGCCTACGAAGGGCATACAACCCATGGCCACCACGATATCCCTAAGGATAGTGGATTTGATATCGGGCTAAAGCCCTATCAATGTTCACCTTCTGGAGGCCTATAGGGATACTTGTCATGAACAGACAGAACCCTTTTGACCCCAAGGTGACTTAAGCATCCATAGGGAATGTTCCCCTCCCCGGTCATGAGGCCATCGTCTTCAGGTAGACAAAACAAGATGATACAACCCATACACAGGAAAGAAAAGATACGGGGGTTAATGAGTTAGCCTGTGAACTAAAATGATCAAGATACAGAGAACAGTCGTTCGAGCAACTAGCATAGAATGAGCATCTAGGCTGTAGAAGTGATCCCGTTTCCTCTGACCTATGAAGGGGATACAGAGGTATTGAGGGAATCGGCCTCAGAACCGCAGCAGGTAGAGATGCACATACGGATGAACCCCCCAACCATGGAAACCACCATACGCATACAGCAAATTCGGCTTGACCATTGCGTTAGAAGAGAGGAGCCCCGGGGAGGGGAAATCGTTTATATAGCCCGTATTGATTTTAGGGCGTGGTTGGTATCACGAAACGAAACACGACATTCACGCACGAGATGGTTGAACATGTGAATCGAGGGAAGGGTACGAGAAGCAGATACAACAGTGAGCACAATTCATTCCATCAGTAGAAAGAAAATGCATAGATTATCACGAACTGCGGCATGATCCGACGTTGTCGCTCGGACGCCGTTTCATTGATTACATAGATGGGATTACAGAAGAGGCGAAGATGGGAGATGGTGAGGGGGGAAGGTGGGCTCATATCATTGCCCCTCCCCCCCTCGCTTACACTACATCAGGAAAGAAATCAAAGGGGAATCGTCAGAAGGAAACCCACGAAACCCACCTGAACTTCACCACCAAAATAGAGTATCAGATTGGCGACTCTTCTCCGACTCCAGAGCAATTCAAGCAAGCAGACAGGGGAGGATGGCGGCGGGTTCACTCTCAGTGGAAGCCCTACTTTTCCCCCAAGACTCCCTTCTCTCTCGGACGAATAGGTTTTCTCGATCGGATCCTCCTTTTCCGCTCTCTTTTCTTTTCGCTCCTTTTTTCTCCTAATCGAAAGTCTCCTTTTTATAGCCTTCAATGGCTTGGCCTTACCCGGCGCTCATATGGGCGTGCCGGTTTAGCAAGGATTGCTTTGGAGCGCGCCAGATTAGGAGCTTTGGGGCGCGCCGGATTAGAAATTTTGGAGCACGCCAGATTAGAGGCTCCTTCATCCTATCTCCAACATCTTTCGGCCCATTTAACTTGTCTAGGTCCATCTGTGCTTATTTTCTTCTTTTGTAAGGATTGGCCAATCGTCTGACTTGTACTCATTGTCCAGGCTTCCGCTTGTTTCTTCGGGGATGGTCCCGAATATTCTTCCGAACTCTTAGGTCTTGCTTTAGCGGTTGGCCGTTGGAGCCGAGCATCTCGTCTTTTCTTCTTCTTTTTGGTTTCATCTTTTCTTCGACTTCCGCCATTCTTTCTTTCTTTCATTTCTTCTCTGTCGGCACAGGAGCACCCGATCAGAATTTAAGACCTACAGAAGCAGAAGTCAGGAAATATTAGGAATATTTTCAGTGTCAACAAATGCCCCCCATCTGCGGGTCTCGCGACAGAGGGACGAAAGAGCGGGACGTGCGGGTGTAGCCCATGGCCCGTTTGAAAATACTGCATGTTTTTTTTATTCCATTTCTATTTATCATCATTCATTTATTTCTTATTTCATCATTCATTTTTATTATCTCTTTTTTTTATATATAACCTCATCCAAACACGCTGGCACTCATCGACTGCAAGCATAGAGTAGATATATGTAGCATAGTTCCCCTATAATAGGGATAGGATAAGGACAGTGCCTACGATTCATAGACAGAGTGCGGCTCACGAAGCACAACTAAGGGAGATGTGCATACGTAAAGGGGATGTCGCGTAGAACATATGCATAGCATAAACCACAATCTACACCCAGGACTATTGCTCCATAGTGTGAAAGTGCAATTATATGGGTAGTGAACCCTAGACATAGGGGCGCGCAGACGTTCTGAGTAATACTCGAGGATTACTTTATTGCCTACACATGCATTTGGGACTCTCGGCTTTTGGTAGCTTCGCACAACCCCCTTATTTATTTCTTAATTTTGGGCTTCATCGTTCGACGTGAGTTTCCTCATGTGTCTCAATGGGGATTCCCGGCTACTAGGATTCGTCCTTTATTATGATACTATTGTGGATTTCACCGTTTGACGCGAGTCTCCTCATATGTCTCAATGGGGATTCCCGGCTACTAGGATTCATCCTATATTATGGTTTTATGATGGATTTCACCGTTTGATGCAAGTTTCCTCATGTGTCTCAATGGGGATTCCCGGCTACTTGGATTCATCCTTACTTTAATTGTAGGGTTTGCTGCACCGTTTTCGCGCAAGTCATTTGTTTCAGTGGAGATTCTTGGCTACTTGGATTCACATTCCACTTATCACTATCATCATTTTTTTTCTTCTTTTTTTTAAAAGGGGGTAGGCAGCTTTTTCCTCACGATCACCCTGTGCGCGAGTGTAGAGATTTAAGCGTCCATGAAGTGTTAAGAAGAATTTATACCGTCCCTATGACTAAGGGCCATTGCTCATATTATGTGCGAAGTGTAGGAGTTTTGTCTAGAGTGTATTCTGTGAGTTGTGCTAGCGACATAGCTACGACTCTTCCCCTTGTCGTATGCACTTACCGAGAATGGGCTTTTCGTTCCTTAGTATATGCCGTGACACACACATATCCTGAATCAGGACAACGTTATTTAACAAAGGAGTACGCGGCCTTAGAAATTTGAATGAAGTGTGTTAATACTATATTTCAGGCAGACATGCACGTGTGGCAAACAAGCACACAAATCACGTCATGATTATCATTTTTTTCTCTTCTATTTTTTTTCTTCTTCTTGCTCTCTTTTTTCTTTCTTCTTTTTTTTTCCTTTACTCTCTATTTTTTTTTGTTTCTTTCTCATCTTTTTTTTTCTACTTTTTTTGTTGTTTTCTCCTTTCTAAAGGGCTTAATGGGCCTGCCCGCAATGATTCTGGCGTCGGGAGCCCGGTGCCATGGCATTGGAGAGAAGGTGTCATATGTGATGGTAAATCCCTAGAGGGATCACGGGTTGGTGTGAAACCAAAGGAGATCTTTTCGTTCGTTAGTTCGGACAACAGTTCCGAGCCAAGGGTAAGAGGTTTGTCGGCTTAGACCAAAGGTCATGACGCCAGATGACTTGGCTTAGACGTAAGGTCATGACGCCAAGGGGGAATATGTAATGGCTTAGACATAGAGTCATGACGCCGTACAACTTGGCTTAGGCGTAAGGCCATGATGCCAAGATAGAATATTTAACGGCCTAGACATAGAGTCATGATGCCGTACAACTTGGCTTAGGCGGAAGGCCATGACGCCAAGGTAGAATATTTAACGGCTTAGACGGAAGGTCATAACGCCAAGGCAGAATATTTACCGGCTTAGGAGGAAAGCCATGACGCCGGACAAGGATATTTAACGGCTTAGACGTAAAGTCATGATGCCGTACAACTTGGCTTAGGCGGAAGGCCATGACGCCAAGGGAGAATATTTATCGGCTGTTGGCACCCAAAATATAATCGTCGGCGACCAAGCCACAAAGACGAAGGACCCGGCCCGCTGAAGCATGGAAGCCGATAAAGATCAACATATTGAAGACTTCTCAAGCTGCCAGAGCCTCGAGTCACCCCGCATGAGCATGGGGACTTCACCTCAGGAGAGCCGAGACGAACTCACAACCAACCGGCAGTGCGACCAAGCCTGCCCAATGAACCGGCATCGACTCCGTCGTGTCGCATACACTACACCCGTTGTCCGACCAAGGACAACGGTCTACCCAGTGGCCACCCACCTCATGAAAGGCTCTCCTGAAGATGAAAGAGTCCCCCTAGCTCTCCAGGACGGAGGACCGAAAGCTCTGTCGGCAGAAGATCCCGATCACCCGGCACGGGTACGGCTTCCCGCCAAGATGGGCCCGTTAGTGGCCGAATGATCGCCCAACTCAGGCGGAACTATCCCTGGTGTTATCCCACCCCCTAAGGAGCTTTGGGCACAAGCCAGACTGAGCCAGCAGCATGAATCATAGAGCCGAAGGCCGTGTCAGCGGAAAGCCCGCATGATCAAATCAAAGCTATCTGGAGTCTTGGGAATGGCCGTACGTCGACCTGGGAGCTTCGACAAGACATCTCGTCGAGGTTTCAAGGAGCATTCGTGAGATAAATGTTTCCGGTGACCCCCGGAATCATCCCCGAACTCATCGACTGACTCGCGACGTGCGAGGAACATTAACACAGCGCGCCCTAAACCAGCGCGCCCCCATATGGCGCCCCTTATTCCGGCGCGCAAAGAACCCCACCTGGGCCCGTTATTCCGACGCGTAAAAGGCCATGGAGCCTTCCCCGGCGCGCCATTTTCCACGCCGGATCAAGACTTCGAACCTCCTATATATATATGCAGGAAGCTGTTCGATTGAAAAGAGAGGATGACAGAAAAAAAGAGAGGAGAAAAAAGAAAAAAGAGGAGGGTCGGAGAGCGAACCAGATTCGGGGAGAGACAGAGCTCTTGGGAAAAGGGGTTTCATCTGAGCGTCCTCCACCGGCCGTCTTCCTCCGCTTTAGCCGAAGATCCGATACTCTGTTCCGAGAATAGGTGGGCACCGGCGCTTTCATGGATTCTTTTTTTGGGGGTTTCTATCTATCAGATGTAAGCGAGAGGGGGAGGGGTGGCGATGATACGAGCTGACCCCCCCTTTCTCTGCGATTCACTCTTCCCGTTTGTTTTGTTGTTGTGCCTCTACGCATCCCTCTACCTCTGCAACTGATGAACGGCGACCGAGCGACGATGCCGACACCGGATTTGTAATGTAAATGTTAGTCCATCCCCGTCTACTGGGTGCTGATATGTATATAGATGCATGGACCAATAGGTCGAATGAATGCTCGAAGCTTATTCCCCTTCTCTATCTATGTCAATGCATATGTATGAGTTCTTCCGCGCGTGGTTCCCGACTCCGGTTTCCTCGAGTCTCGATCATGCCCCGAAGCATCGCGGGCTACAGAAACGACCCCTCCCCGGGTCTTTCCCATCGACCGCTTCTATGTTTGTTTTAAGGGTCTTTGTATCCCCTCCGTGGATAGAGCTGTGCTCATGCGCATGCTTCTTCCCGCCGTGGTATCGAGGGTCTAACTCCCATTAACTCCTCCCTTCGTACTGCTCTATTGCTCACGAGGTGGGAGTCACCTTTAGGATGGCAGGATCCATCGCCTGAATGTTGCGTCCTAGTTGTTCGAGCATATGCTTCTACGATTGGCTCATCTCATCTGTGCATTGACTACCCCTCTGCATCACGGTCAGTTGAACCGTTCCGAGATTCTTTCATTCCGTCTTAATCGCCCGGGGAGGGGGGCATTCCCCATTGCTTCACGGAATTGCTGGGTGATCGAGGGCTCTACCTCTCGATGGTAGATGCTTCCTCAAGGCCACATCAGATAATAACAGGGGTCCTAGCCTAACATGCTTAGCCCCAACAATCTGGAGACCCGATAGAGGCCAAGGGATGTGTGCTCCTAGCAGGCTAGCCCTCGGAGCTTCACTCTCTTAATGGTCGGTTCCTTCAAGGGATGTGTCATAGGCTGTGGGTTGCCCACCCCTCGTAGGCTAGCCCTCAGGGTGCTGCTCCCATTATCAGTGGCCTCATCCCTCTATCCTCACCCATGGAGCCTTGGTGACCCTCGTAGGCTAGTCCTCGGGGTACCCTATCCGTTGGGAGTTTGCTGGCGGCCACTGTGCAGACCGGTGGTTTAGGGGCTTACTCTTCAAGTGGGTATGACCCCGTTCCTCCCCTGCAACTCTTCATGTTCAGGGGAGATGCTGCCCAACTTTGGGCAGACTCAGAATAATTAAGCCATAATCAGATGCTCATTCTGAACCCAATCAACTCAGTGCTCGAGTGTGAACCTCGCACTGACTTACTGCATCATTTCCGAGGGATCTTGGACTTCAATCAAACAAGTAATCGGTCTAGTTGACTTGAAACTATCATAAGGATCTTGAATGAACCAAAATACTGTGAATTTCACCTAAAATTGACTAAAACGGCGCGGCCCGAACCCGGCGCGCCCTAATACGGCGCGGTACCCTACCACGCCGTATCAACATAAGACTCATTTTCTTCTTCGTGCGGGTTGCCCCGTTCCCGGCGCACCCCAGGGCCTTCGCGCCGAGCTAACAGTTGCCCATGGCCGCGCCGGTTTAGCCCGTTTACCTACGTTTTGGCCGCGCCGGTTTAGCCCTTTTACCTACGTCTGGCCGCGCCAGATTAGTTCTGTTTGTCCACGTTTGGCCGCGCCGGGGAACTCTACCCCTACGCGTGGCTGCATCGGTTTTAAGCCCTGTTGTTGTTTTAATCATTCACCCACCCTCGGGGTGACCTTCGTCTCCCGTGGCCGGAGTTAATGAATCCTAATAAACTGAATAAGAGAAGTGACGTTCGGATCCGAATCGTTTTACTATCAGGTTTGTGCTACTATCCTTGCCTCACTCGGTGAAGATTAACAGACGTGATTGATCACTGCTTACTTTCATAATTCTGTTGCCATGCTTAGCATAGTTATCATCATCATGCATGAATGCTTGCATAGACCCTCGAGTATATCAAATGGCACCGACGGAAGACCGGGTTATACCCGATCGGAAGTCTCCGCTATGCGCGATGGTGGTCTTTGGACCTACGTCCTCCGCCCTGTACCGAGGGTCACTAATTCAATAAACCACGCTCCCCTTGCATGATAGATAGACATATTCCGTGTGATCTTGTCATGCTCATAACGTCGCATCTTTTATTCCGGCCTCGACAGCCCACTATCTTGGCAATTAATCAAAGGTGTTCCCTCCTCGCGGGAGATGTAATTAACGCCATAGCCTTTATGGTATGGCGGACTGCTGGTCCCGACCGAACCTCACTTTTGCCCGATACGGGTCAAGATGAGCGCATAATAAACTTGTCATGTACGTGACTGGCACGCCCGCGCCGTCAATCAGTCAGTTAATTACCAGTTAGTTAATTGGTTGATCGACACGTGAAATAAGATATATATATATATATATATATATATATATATATACATAAAATAATAAGAAGGAATAAACCCATCGCAAACAGTCTGGCAGGCCCGGTGGGACCAGTGTCACCTTTCATCTCTTTGCCGAGATACTTGGGCTTCGAGGCCCTCTCAAAGGCTGCTGATCGTTGGCTTGTTTGTCTTTACAGGCAAATGATGACAACAACTGGATTGACTGGCGTCGGCTTCGGTCCTTTGATTATTGCCGGTCATGCGCAAGGGTACCTGGCGGTGCCTATGGAGTTCGGCAGCTTCCCTGCCGCTGTTGGCTTCCACAACTTCTTGGGGTTAGCCTTTGTGGATATGCTCAAAGTGGAACCCTCAGAGCCTGTCGAGGGAGCTACGAAGAATATGGAGCCTCTGAAGGCTCGTTGCTGCCACGACTCGCTCAAGAGTCCAACTTCGGTCGCCAACTGCTTGGTGCACCATGCTATCCATGGGGCCCGCCCCAATATTGTCAACAAGCACCCTGGAGGACGTCAACGCCGGCAAGTCCAAAGGAGTGCTGCTGTGATTATCGGGACTCTATCTCAGTCCGGGAAGTCTATGATGGTGGGTGGCATGCGCGTCTTCCTCGATGGACGTGACACACGGGTGGCCCCGGACCGAGTCATCCCCACCGTCCCTGTCTACAACACATACCAGGCCCTCGCTGGAAGGAGGGCAGAAAGAGAAGAAATTGGCCACTATGACCAAGGAAGGTCGGCCCCCAAGCCTAAAAAGTTCAAACAGGTGTTGGTTCCCAAGCGGGCCCAACCTGTCCATCAGCTGGTACCTATCCCCCAACGTCCTGTGTATGACGGGGCGGGAGAGAGAAGAGAAAGGGGCTTGCCCCCGAAGGAAGAAGAAGAAGCGGCTGCGGATCATCCGCGCCGCGAAAGTTTCCAGGCCGCTGCCCGCCAAGCCAATGTCCCAGCCATGGGACGGAGTTTCCAACAACCCGCCGACAAAGCTCGGCTAGCTTATATCCCTCCTTCGGGAAGTCGACAATCATCCCCCGTGCTACATCAAGAGCGGGGTCGAGAAGAGATGACCTGTCTGGTCAGAAACTATTTTCGAGGGTTAGGCAACCCCTCGCTTGGGCAGCAGCGACTGATACAAGCAGCCGCCGCTGACGAAGACTATTGCCCGTCAATGGCAGATGAAGAAGATGTAGGAGAAAGAATGATGGTGTCATCAGTCGACGATAATGGATATGACAACGGCTTCGAGATCGAAGCCGACGAAGCCATCCCCAAGCGGGAAGAAACAAGAAGAACTTCTGTGTTCGAGAGGCTGACCTTCCCGCATCAAGCTAAAAGGAGGGTCCATCGATAAAGGAGAAGGATGCAGGTCTTCACCTGCAACATGGCTGGTATATCCAACCGATATGGGGGGCTTCCCGAAGATCCCCGAGAATTGGCTTAGTTGGCCGCACGGCTGGGGCCGAGTACTCGCAGAACAGAAGCAGCAAGGGAGCTCTTGATGATGACTAAGGGAAAACAACCCCGGGTCTACCACCAGTGGGATGATAAGGCCCCCGTCCTGACCGCCAATGTGGTGACGGCGGAAGAAGAAGATGACGTCCCCCTCGACATCCTACCCCAGGGTACGTCCGGGGAGACAGCAGAAGCTATCCCCACTACAGCCACCATAGACCCATCAGTCTTGATACTACTTCAGAAATATCGGCAAGAGATAGACTTGCTGAAGAAGCAACTGATGGAGAAAACTGAACAGTCCTCAGCTTCCAAACCACCCGAAGTCCAGGGTGAATCATCTCAGGGAGCGGTTCGTCATGACGACCCTCCGCCGCTCTACACACTGCCTCAATCGTCAGAACCAAGCATGGCGACAATGCAACAGCGGCCACCACAGCTCCAGCCGCTGCTACCTCCGGTACTCCCTCAGGTGCACCAAACACCCCCGCTGCTGCGTCCTCCACAGGCGACCACCCTGGTCACCCCGTACCTGTAGCCGGCATACTTCTACCCAGAGTCGGTTGACCCTGCAGTCATGAACCGGATGATGGTGGAAAGAATGATCGAGCTGAAGCTCGTAGAAAGAGGTGAAGGCGACTACGTCGCGTTTGATGCATACCGGGTGCCATACCCGCAACACCATGCTGCTAAGCGGCTTCCCCCAGGAATCAACAAGCCGCCCAAGTTTGACAAATCCAATGGGAAGGGGTCCCCGAGAGAACACATAGCTTATTATATGACCGTCATGGGCGACTTGGCCACCGACGAGTCATACTTGCTAAAATTTTTTGGGTCCTGGCTGACGGGGCTCGCATTTGAATGGTATTCTAGCCTCCCGGCCGGGTCGATCAGCTACTGGCCAGATATGCAAAAGAAGTTCAGAGAAAGATTCCATGTTACAGAGAGGGAGGTTACAGTGGCCGAACTCTACTCAACAAAGTAGAGGGCCGATGAGACAGCCCTCGATTATATCAAGAGGTGGAGGAACCTCGAAATGAGGTGCAAGCGGCCCCCGCATCAGAAGGATGCTGTGCAAATATGCAAACAGAATCTCAGGAGGGAGGTTTTGGAAAAGATGATCGGAATGGAAATACGGTCGTTCGACCGACTGAATAATGTGGTGGCCGAGGTGGAAGCTTTCCTGGCCAGACCTGCCCCTACATCCGCTGTCGGCACGACCCAGAAGGGCAAGGCAGTGGACCGGCGCTCGTCGCCTAAAGAGGCGAACGCTCTTGACATAAAGGCGTTCGAACAACAGAAAAGTGAAGGCAAAAAGGGAGTCACCCCACAGCCTGCAGCCCCAGACGGCAAAGAGGGTCCTCGCTGAGGGACAAGATGACGAAGGCCTATTCATTTCCAAAGGACAAGACCCGGGTTCTGTTCGACTGGGTAACAGAATATAGCATGGTCACCCTGCCAGAGCCAAGGAGGCCGGAGGACCTAAAAAGAAAAGATAGCCCAAGATTCTGCCCCTACCACCAGATGTTCGGGCATCCAATCGAAGACTGCTATGTTTTCAAGGACATCATTGAAGAGATGGTGAAGAAAAATGAGATCGAGCTGGGAGAGTACAAAGTGGACCCTCCTCAGCCACATGAAGCCCCTCGGAGGAGGGCAGGAGTCAACATGATCTCCCTATACCAGGCACTGCCCGAGGAGATCTCTGAAACAAGCACGCGGAGCACCTATGAAGCTCATTTCTTAGAGCCCGTGAAGGAACAGCAGGGATGGCAGCAGGTCCCTGTGAAGCATAAGAAAAAGAGGGCACCCCGCCCGAAAGAGGGGGCACATATCCGTGGTGTCACACCCCGGCCTGCTCCGCCAGTGGTAGCACCCGTATGGATCACTCTACCTACAACTGTCAGGATACCTACACATAATCGGAGGAGAGAAACTCCGCTGCCAGTGGTTAAGGAGACCAATCCTGGGGTCCTTCGACTGCAAAATCTCATTGAGGGGTTGGACGAATACGTGCAGCCCGAATTGAAGCCCTTGCTGGTGCGGGACCACGTCCCGTGGCAAGAACTAGAGCAGCTATCACTCAAACAAAAGGAGGAAGCTGAAGCGGCACCTGATAAAGAGGGCAGTCTGTTCTGGGGGCACCCGCCCGTAGAAGCAAAAAAGAAGAAGAACAAAAGAAGAAGAAAAGGAAGGCCACTGAGGCCGATAAAGTGCAGGTTGTCTCCTGTAATACCATATCAGCACTTTTCAACCTATCCGGAGAGGAGGAAGAAGAGGAAATTTGCTTCACACCCCATGTTGGGGGAGGCAAGGCCGAGGCCGCAACTGCTGCACATGCCACTCGGTCAGGTCAAAAATGGGGGCGCCAGCCGCCACCCAACCACAACATCATGTTCAGGGGGGAGCAGCCCTACAAGACACCTCCGCCGGAGGTCAAGGGAGTCCAAATCCCTCCTCCGTCAGGCCTGTATAACAAGAGTGGGGGCAAGGGGGTCCCTTCATTTCTTGAATTCATGAAGATGTCCAAGGGGAAGCAGCCTTGGCAGGTGGCTAACCCTACACCCGGGGACATTCACCCGCAGCTAGCACAATCTGCCGAAGATCCAAGTGCAGATGGAGCTTGCCCCGCAGCAACTAACAAAGAACACCCAGAAGTCGGTACCAGCCAGAAGGGCGCCGAATCTGAGGAAGATGAAGCAGGTCCGTCAGGGCCCACAAACCAAAACCTCCCCAAGCCCGGATGGGCTGAAGAGATGAAGCTCTCCAATATCCGAGCTGGGAGCCGAATAATGAAGCTACTCAAGAAGCTCCCCGCTCGATTTACAATCTGGGAGATCCTTTCTCTGAGTGAAGAAACTCGACAGGCGATTATTACTGCTCTCGAGACACCTGCTCATTTTGAGACGTGTCTGGCCGAAACAATGCCGGAGGTTAGCATGACCTTCACTCCAGACGATATGCTGCAGCCCACCATCAGCCACAACAGGCCACTATATATGAAGGGGCACCTGAATGGAAGGGAGCTGAACAGGATTCTGGTTGATCTCGGTGCAGCAGTTAACATCCTGCCTTATAGAATATACGAGAGGCACCACTTTAACGTGCACCTCGAGAAAGTCGGGGATATGCGTATCGCCGGCTTCAATCAAAAATGTGAAGTGTCAATGGGGGTGGTAGAGTTCACCCTCACCTTAGCAGATTTCACTACGATGGTGCAGTTCCATGTCATTGACTCCCGCACCTCGTACAAAGCACTGCTCGGCCGCCCGTGGCTACATGAAAATATGGTGGTGCCCTCCATGCTCCACCAATGCATCAAGTATAGTCTCCAAGGGAAGGAGGAAAGGATATTCGCAGACCCCCATCCATTCGAGGTGTTTGAATGTCATTTAGCGGATGCCAACCTATATACAGGGCCTTCCCAAAAGGCCGCTGAAGCTAAGACCCCTGCGGGGGCACCAAGAAGCGCATCCGACAGCAGTTGGTATCCACCACCGCCGCGCGGATATATCAAGCCCAAGGTGGTCTCCCATATCACAGCATCCGGGGACGTGGGCAGGATAACACCCCCAACATTATACCCTGAAGCTAATGAAGTGAGGGCCGCTCGGCAGCTCAATCATATTGAAATCCCGGATGGCCTTACCAAGCCAACTCCCGGCCTTGATAACCCTACTGTCGAGTTTTTCAAGACTTGGGAGATGACACAGGAAGACGGACCTAACAGCTTGTTCTATATGGCTGAAGAGCACCCTACTCGGGAAGACACAGACTGCGGCCTCCCCGAAGATATAAGCAACCCGTCGGTTCCCGTCAAGGGTCTGGCATTCACAACTGATCGGATGGCCAGGATGTTTCAGAAGCAACACATCCCCCCCGACCAGTCTCAAAAGCGCAAGGAGGCTTTCCAGAAAATGTGGTATCCTGCAAATCTGGATAAGAAAATGAGACGTGTCTCTCAACATCCAGGGTTGGGCTTCACCCTGGAAGAATATTATTACAGCGGGTGATACGAGGTGGACACCATCTCCGCCTTCTATCCCACTGAAGATAGCCCGCTGGGGGCAACCTTTGATGAATACCCGGTGGAAGCTGAGCATGTTGAATTGGCTCGACCCGAAAATCAAGAAGCAGAGACCATGGCTCCCTGCCGATGCTGGGAGCAGGTCTACCCTGAAGAGGTGGCCCTTCAAGCCAAATTTGATACGGCTAGCAGCAGTGAAGCCGAAGATACTGAAGAAGCAGGAATTTCTCCCTCCAGTGGAGTCCTACTGATGATAACTTCAACACCCCTTCTACCAATCAGGGAAGCCTCGGTCGACTCCGATCAAGGGGAACAAGCTACCAAGAAAGGAAAAGCCACTTCTACGGACGATACAACTGCCCTGGAAGGCGAAACCTCCACAACTTCTGCTACAAAACCGGGATGCCATCCAAGCTCGGCAATAAACAACTACCAGCCTGTCACGGTTGCAACCTCATCTACAAACACTGAAGCTGCTCTCTCGCCCTTGGGAGCTGCAACGGCAGTGGATCTGCTAATAGAACAATCCGCGCAGCCGCTAGCACAAGAAACAGAGAATCCTCAAGAAGCTCTGGTGGTGTCTGATGAGGAAGTCGAAGTACTCGACCCTCAAGATGGTATCCCAGATTTCATTGACCTCCAGCTGGCACCTCTGGAGATAGAAGACGAAGGCCGAGCCACAGTCGATGAACTGATAGAAGTCAACTTGGGAAGTGAGGGGGACCCTAGGCCTACCTTCCTTAGTGCCCAACTGTCCCCAGAAGAATGGGAGCTGTACACCCAGTTGCTGCAAGAATACCGGGATTGCTTCGCCTGGACTTACAAAGAAATGCCAGGTCTAAATCCCGCTGTCTCACAACATGAGCTGGCGATCAGCCCTGAGGCCGAGCCGGTGAAGCAACCACCGCGGCGCATGTAGCCAGAACTCATTACTCAAATTTGTACTGAAGTCGACAAGCTCATTGACGTGGGATTTGTTGAAGAAAACCAGTACACCACATGGCTGGCGAACATCGTCCCCGTAAAAAAGAAGAATGGACAGATCCGGATATGTGTCGACTTCCGGGATCCAAATAAAGCCTGCCCCAAAGATGACTTTCCAGTGCCAATAACAGAAGTCATGATCGATGCTACAACCGGCCATGAGGCCCTGTCATTCATGGACGGGTCATCCGGTTACAACCAGATTTGGATCGCGGAGCATGACCGGGTCCATACTGCTTTCCGAACCCCTAAAGGCATTTATCATTATAAGAGGATGCCGTTCGGACTAAAGAATGCCGGCGTAACTTATCAGCGCGCAATGACCAAAATCTTTGATGAGTTGCTCTACCACAAGGTCGAGTGCTACATAGATGATCTGGTGGTCAAAACCAGAAGAAAGGAAGACCATCTGCAAGACCTCCGGATTATTTTTCAGAGGCTGAGGCAGCATGAGCTGAAGATGAATCCCATGAAATGTGCGTTCGGAGTATCGAGCGAAAAATTCTTGGGCTTCATTGTCCGATATCGGGGGATCGAGATAGACCCCGCAAAAATCAAAGCAATTCAGGAGTTACCTCCACCAAAGAATATCTCCGAGCTGAGATCACTACAGGGCCGCTTGGCTTATATCCGGCGGTTCATTTCCAATTTGTCAGGGCGATGCCAGCCTTTTCACAAATTAATGATGAAAGATGTTCCCTTTTATTGGGATGAAGATTGCCAGACAGCCTTCGACAAGCTGAAAGACTATCTGAAGACTCCTCTAGTGTTGGGCGCACCGGTGAAAGGACGACCATTGATACTATATATAGCAGCTACACATAACTCCCTGGGGGCAATGCTTGCCCAGAATAATGAAGAAGGGAAAGAGCAAGCCCTCTATTACCTCAGTCGGAGACTAGTCAGGACTGAGGAGAAATATACTTATATTGAGAAGGTCTGTCTGGCACTGGTCTTCACAGTTAAGAAGCTTCAACACTATATGTTGTCACATGAAATCAGCTTGGTATCCAAAGAGGATCCCCTGAAATATATTATGTCCCAGCCGGCACTCAAAGGTCGCCTGGGCAAATGGGCAGCAATCCTTATGGAGTTTGACATCTTCTATGTACCGCGCAAGGCCGCTTCGGGCCAACCTATTGCAGACTTCTTCGCCGAGAACCCAGTGCCCAGGGACTGCCCGCTGGAACCGGAGCTTCCTGAAGATGAAACCCTGGAAGCCGTTCAGGTGCAGCCCTCCTTATGGCAGCTATATTTCGATGGCGCTTCCAGAATTGACACCTCTGCCGCTGGATCGGCCAGGGTCAGGGCAGGAGCAGGCATAGTCCTGAAATCCCTAGAGGGAGAAGTGGTGCACACATCCTGCTCAATAAACAAACATTGCACAAACAATGAAGCAGAGTATGAAGCCCTGATAATCGGGTTGCAGATCGCTCTGTCCATGGGAATTCAGATGCTGGAAGCATTCGGAGACTCCATGCTAGTTATAAAACAACTGGAAGGAGAGTTCGATGTGCGAAAGCAAGAGCTTCTCCCCTATCACTAGCTGGCAACCCGCCTGATGTCAAGATTCTACTTCATCAGCATCAAGCATATCAATCGAGGCCAGAATGCTCAGGCAGACGCCCTCGCTAAGTTGGCTAGTTCCCTGGCAGTCCCGCCAGACACAAGCCTGAACATAACAGTGGTCAACCGCTAGTAAGTCCCCAGTGTAACAGAGGTCTTAGCCGACGAACGAGAGATTGAGGTGATGGCCGTCGAAGAGGTTCAACAGCCCGACTGGCGAGAACATCTCCTACGGTGGTTCCAACACCAGCAGCTTCCAAAAGAAAAAGAACAGAGAATGAAGCTCTTGAGGGTCAAGGACTCTTACGAGATGAGAAGCGGAACCCTGTTCCGGATAATGGCAGATGCCCGAAGGAAAGTCCTACTTCGTTGCTTGTCTTCAACAGAGGCGGGATAGGTGATGCAAGAAATCCATGCGGGGTCAGCTGGAGCACACCAGGCTGGCCCAAAGATGCAAATTGAGATAAAGAAATTGGGTTACTATTGGCCCACTATGTTTGATGATTGCTGCAAGTTTGCCAAGGCTTGTCAGAAGTGTCAAGAACACGCTAATGTGGCAAGGAGACCTCCAGTGCCACTGCATCCGACCCTACCAAGCTGGCTGTTTGCTTAGTGGGGCACAGACGTGGTAGGGCCGCTACCAGCATCTTCATCAGGGTGCAAATATATCTTAGCAGCTACAGACTACTTCTCCAGATGGGCGGAGGCGGTAGCACTAAGAGATGTAACGGGGGAACTAGTTGCAAGATTCTTCCGCCAGAACATAATATTCCGGTTTGGGATCCCCAGCCGAATCATCTCTGATAATGGCAGCCATTTCAGAAACCAGAAGGTTTATCGGTTAGCCGACAAGTACAAAATTGACTGGAGGACATCGTCCCCCTACAACCCTCAAGCCAATGGACTCGCAGAAGCCTTCAACAAGACACTATACACATTACTGGCAAAGACTGTCAAGTCTAATAAAAGAGATTGGGAAGAAAGGATGTACGAAGCGCTCTGGGCCTATCGTACTGTCTATAAAACCCCAACTGGCTGTTCGCCCTTCTCCCTCGTATACGGGTCAGAAGTCGTAGTGCCAATTGAACTAGAAGTACCTTCACTGCGAGTCGCCATCCAGCATGGACTAGTCGGCGGTGAACAAATCAGTGCAGAAAGAAGATTAGAGGAGCTCGCTGAGCTCGAAGGAAGGCGCCTCCGGGCACAACAAAACATCCAACTCTACCAAGCTCGCATGGCCCATGCTTTCGACAAGCTCGTCAAGGGTCGAGAATTCAAGAAAGGAGACCTGGTAATGGTCAAAAGAAGAGAAGTAATGGCCTCCAACCCCAAAGGGAAGTTGGTCAAAAATTGGATCGGACCATATATCGTCCGCCGAGTATATGAAGGGGGTGCCTACGTCCTGGTAGACCACAAAGGAGTCATCCAGTTCTCTCCCCTCAACGAAAAGCATATAAAGCTGTATCATGCAGCACAACCAACATTCCCCGAGTGATCGGTCGGAATACCTTTCCTTGGTTTAGTGGCACCCCGCCCTAGCCGAACTACCCTTATCTTGGTCTAGTGGCATTTCGCCCTGATCGAGCTACCTTATCTTGGTCTAGTGGCACTCCGCCCTAGCCGAGCTACCCTTATCTTGGTCTAGTGGCATTCCGCCCTAGCCGAGCTACCTTTCCTTGGTTTACTGGCACCCCGCCCTAGCCGAACTACCCTTATCTTGGTCTAGTGGCATTCCGCCCTGATCGAGCTACCTTATCTTGGTCTAGTGGCACTCCGCCCTAGCCGAGTTATCCTTATCTTGGTCCAGCGGCACTCCGCCTGGATCGAGCTACCTTTCCTTGGTCTAGTGGCATTCCGCCCTGATTGAGCTACCCTCACCTTGGTCCAGTGGCGCTCCACCCTGATTGAGCTACCCTCACCTTGGTCCAGTGGCGCTCCACCCTGATCGAACTACCTTTCCTTGGTTTAGTGGCACTCCGCCCTAGCCGAGCTACCCTTATCTTGGTCTAGTGGCACTCCGCCCTAGCCGAGCTATCTTTTCTTGGTTTAGTGACACTCCGCCCTAGCCGAGCTACCCTTACTTGGTCTAGTGGCACACCGCCCTAGCCGAGCTACCTTTCCCCGGTCTAGTGGCATTCCACCCTGATCGAGCTACCCTCACCTTGGTCCAGTGGCCCTCCGCCCTGATCGAGCTGCCTTTCCTTAGTTTAGTGGCACTCCGCCCTAACTGAGCTACCCTTATCTTGGTTTAGTGACACTCCGCCCTGATCGAGCTACCTTTCCTTGGTTTTGTGACACTCCGCCCTAGCCGAGCTACCCTTATCTTGGACTAGTGGCACTCCGCCCTAGCCGAGCTACCTTATCTTGGTCTAGTGGCACTCCGCCCTAGCCGAGCTACCTTATCTTGGTCTAGTGGCGTTTTGCCCTAGCTGAGCTACCTTTCCTTGGCCTAGTGGCACTCCGCCCTAGCCGAGCTACCCTTATCTTGGTCTAGTGGCACCCCGCCCTAGCCGAGCTACCTTTCCTTGGCCTAGTGGCACTCCGCCCTAGCCGAACTACCCTTATCTTGGTCTAGTGGCACCCCGCCCGGATCGAGCTACCTTTCCTTTGTCTAGTGGCACTCCGCCCTGGCCGAGCTCTCAAAAGAATACACCATATTGCCATTACGGGTCCTACGCCCGAATCGGCGAAAGATCATTCCTTTGCGTTAGCATTCAGCCCTCGCTAACGAATGAACTACTCTACTCGACACGAGGCCCGATGCTCCGGCCAATAGCCGTCTACTATCAACCAAGGGTCGGACATCACACTTCGACCTACCGCCTTTTATATCCTGAAAAGAAAAGAAAAGAAAAGAAAAGAAAAAAATGGGGTTAAAAATAGAGATACCCCGCCAGACTTGCGCCTATATTAGGACAAGTGCAGAAATGGCTGTAACCCAGCTGTGGCGAAAACCCGAAAGGGCGCTGCAGGCAAAATCGGGTACCCCGCCACGCGAAAATCTAAAAGGGCGCGTGGGCAAAAGCAAGAGGGGGCTGGCTTCGGCGAAAACCCGAAAGGGCGCTTAAGTTAGTAAAGTGGTAATTTAAAAATTCCTCTTTTGTTTCCATCCGATGAAACTCCAAAAGGGACAATCCTCAAACGTCCCGCCGGAGATCCTTTAACAAACCCATGTTCGACCCTCGTCATCATCGATGAGATCGATCAATCTCTACCCTTAACTTGGACTTTCCGTCCTTGTTAATAATCCTACCCCTGCTTCGGCGTGTGACCCATGCTGATGGACAAACCCGTGTTTGACCCTCGTCATCATCGGTGAGATCGGTCGATCTCTACCCTTAACTTGGACCTTCCGTCCTTGTTAATAATCCTACCCCTGCTTCGGCATGTGACCCATGCTGATGGACAAACCCGTGTTCGACCCTCGTCATCATCGGCGAGATCGGTCGATCTCTACCCCTAACTTGGACCTTCCGTCCCTGTTAATAATCCTACCTTTGCTTCGGCATGTGACCCATGCTGATGAACACCCATGTTCGACCCTCGTCATCATCGGCGAGATTGGTCAACCTCTACTCATTAACTCGAATTTTACGTCCTTGTTAGTAAACCATGTCATTGGCTTCGACATTTAACCAGTGTCGATGAACTAAACCGGGGACCAATCCTTGTCACCATCGGCAAGGCCAGTCAGCATTCTAGCAGTCCAGTCTTCTGTACTCCGAATTCAAAAAAAAAAGGAAAAGAAAATGGGGTTAAAAATAGAGATACCCCGCCAGACTTGCTGTTGTATTAGGACAAGTGCAAAAATGGCTATAACCCAGCTGTGACGAAAACCCGAAAGGGCGTCGCGGGCAAAATCGGGTACCCCGCCACGTGAAAACCCGAAAGGGCGCGTGGGCAAAAGCAAGAGGGGGCTGGCTTCGGCGAAAACCTGAAAGGGCGCTTAGGTCAGTAATGAGAATAAAAAAAAATATATATGTATGAATGATGAATAGTGATGATCCATCCTCCGTCCTGAAGACCCTTTACAGGGTCGAGGCGGAGTCTTCATCCAATGTCCCACCTATATGTATCCATTTTCTACCCCTTTTCGACCCTTATCATCATCGGCAAGATCGGTCGCTACCCTTTCCGATTTTTATCATCATCGGCAAGACCGTCTACCCTTTTCGACCCTTGTCACCATTGGCAAGATCGGTCGCTACCCTTTCCGATTCTTGTCATCATCGGCAAGACCGTCTACCCTTTTCGACCCTTGTCATCATCGACAAGATCGGTCGCTACCCTTTTCGACCCTTGTCATCATCGGCAAGATCGGTCGCTACCCTTTCCGGTTTTTGTCATCATCGGTAAGACCGTCTACCCTTTTCGACCCTTGTCACCATCGGCAAGATCGGTCGCTACCCTTTTCGGTTCTTGTCATCATCGGCAAGACCGTCTACCCCTTTTCGGTTTTTGTCATCATCGGCAAGACCGTCTACCCTTTTCGACCCTTGTCATCATCGACAGGATCGGTCGCTACCCTTTTCGACCCTTGTCACCATCGGCAAGATCGGTCGCTACCCTTTCTGGTTTTTGTCATCATCGGCAAGACTGTCTACCCTTTTCGACCCTTGTCATCATCGGCAGGATCGGTCGCTACCCTTTCCGATTCTTGTCATCATCGACAAGACTGTCTACCCTTTCCGACCCTTGTCATCATCGGCAAGATCGGTCGCTACTCTTTTCGACCCTTGTCATCATCGGTAGGATCGGTCGCTACCCTTTCCGGTTCTCGTCATCATCGGCAAGACCGTCTACCCTTTTCGACCCTTGTCATCATCGGCAAGATCGGTCGCTACCCTTTTCGACCCTTGTCACCATTGGCAAGATCGGTCGCTACCCTGTCCGGTTTTTGTCATCATCGGCAAGACCGTCTACCCTTTTCGACCCTTGTCACCATCGGCAAGACCGGTCGCTACCCCTTTTCGGTTCTTGTCATCATCGGCAAGACCGTCTACCCTTCTCAACCCTTGTCACCATCGGCAAGGTCGCTCGCTATCTGTTTTGGTGTTCGTCTCTCATATACCCCTTTGGGTCCTCCGGACTCTCGACTCGCTCAGGCCGTTGTTTAGTCTTGAGAATAGTCGCGGCGCAGTGGAGCGAACACCTCACCCCTTTGCTGAAGGCGTGAGCGCTCTCCTGCCCTCGTGACCCACACACTCGGACTAGAAACAACTGGCGAATGGAAAGAAAAAAAATAAGAATGATGACATGATGGAGTCGTCATTTGACAGCAAAATGAAGATTTTCATTCTACGGAATAAAGAGTACATGTTACGCGGGGCATTCCCCGGAATACATGAAGTCCATCAAAAAGAGGCAAATAGAAAATGACTATGGTAAAGGGCGTCGGAAGATTTCCTCCAGCTCCGGAATGCCCAGGGAAGGATGGCGGGCCAGCTCCTACAGTCTGAAGTCAGTGGCCTCCAGCTGAGATAGTCTCTCCCCGAGAGAAGCAACTTGCCCCTCGGCCAGTTCTGCCTCCTCTACCCTCTGGACCTCCAGGCGTTCTACCTCTTGAAGCTCAGCCTCTGCCCTTGAAAGTTCGGCATGTAGTTCCGCTATGCGGGCCGTGAGGAAGCTTCGGCGCTGCAAAGAGGCATTGGCGTCGTCCCTCATCCACGCCGCAGTCCCTTTCAGGGAGATGAGAGCTGTTCGGCATTCAGCCCGCTCCAGTGTTACGGCCGCCAGCTGGTCAGCTGCCTCCCGGCCTAAGAATTCTCTCATGTTTACATATTTCAGAAGCAAGATCACCCGTGGAGTCCAGTCGTCCATGGGGCAACCAAAGGCCAACAGCGAGCGGGATAAATGATCTATCAAGCCCCTCAGCTGAACATAAGTTAAATCTCTGCTGGCCATTATGGTCTGTTGAAGGGTCCCTAAGAACTGCCACACAAGGTCATTCGAAGACTGGAGACCAAGTTGTCTCGGGTAGTTCAAACTCCACTCTACTGTCCACAGTGGCCCAGATATCATCGCCCGTCCCAGAAGATGACGACGGCATGAGCTGCAGTCCACTGGTGTGGGGAACAACCGCGGTGGCCGATGAGATAGCTGGAGTCTCGATGACAACAATATCCCTGCTAGCCTCCTAGGATGGAGCTGCAACAGAAATATCAAGAGCCAAGGGCATCTGTTCTTCAACAATCTCTCCGGCCTCTATTTCGGAGGGGTCATTCTTCTCCGAAGCCGACTGTTGTGCGACTTCTAATGGATGAGAGTCCTCGACTATTACCGAACTATCAACCCTCACAAGTGCTCCGGGTTCAGATGGATCCACTACCACTATATAATCCTTGGGATATCGCAGTGTGATAGGCCGCAAGACGGACGGGAAGGTTACGTGGCCCGCGCCTAGAGTCGGGAGGGGTATCTGCACCATCATGGTTGGCAGCACCACCTCAGTCTACACAAGAAATATGTATATTTAAAAAAAGAAGAAGAAGAAGCTAAAAGGAAGAGAAAGGAAGGGCAGCAGGCACCGACCAAGGGTGGGTCCCTACCTCAGCCGGTACTATGCTTAAATCTCTAAGGGCAACTTCTCCGGCGCCAGCCTCTCTGCTCAAAAGCGAGCCTGACAGCCCAGGACCACTCCATGACAACCGGGGTGGGCTAAAAGTTAGATGATCACTTTCAGATGCCCCGGCATCCTCAGTCTCTGTATCAACAGGTGGGAACTCCTCATCACTGGAGCCGCCACCATAATCGACCTGCTCAGAGGAAGAGGACTCCTCTGCTCTTTCGGGACGCTCCACCATCAGAGCAGGAGCCTTGCCAGGAAGAGCATCACCCGCGGCAGGAGCTTCCCCCGTGCACTCCACATCAGGAGCAACAGTGGATGGGACCTCAAGGGCAAGTTCACCCTGCCCCTGGATAATCGCTTCTTCTGCACTCTCCGAGCCCGGAAGTAATGACGGTTGTATATCAACTGAAATTTACGGCAAGAAAGGGTCAAGCCGGCTGAAGATGTGAAGCTTCATGGTGGCATCACAATTAAACTATAAATTACCTTCCATTTTCTGTCTGGGCGTGGGAGAAGGCAGATCTCTCTCTACAGGAGCAGCAGGGATTTCCTCTGCCCCTTCCCTAGTCGCGACATCTACCGTCGCCTCCAGCCCGACGACCGCGGCAACTGTATCGGCAACCGTTAGCATAGGCTAGCCAAAGCAATCAAAATGGACTAATGAACTCTGAAGAAAAGAAGAGCCTACCTTCAGCTTTTGGCCTTTGTGTGCGACAAGCTTCGAACTCTTCAAAGGATACAACCAAAGGAAGAACGGTTGCTGATTCCCTTTCTGCGGCCTTCTTTCGGCGCGCCCGTGTCACCCGGGTCACCGCCGCCTTCGCCTTCCCGACGGCCTCTCTCAACTGGGACCGAGTCCGCTTTCTCGAATCGCTAGGAGGCAGTGGCGTCGTGGTCGGGACCGGCTCAGGAACCTCGAAATATGCTGGCTTCTGAGCCTTTATTATCAGCTCCCTAAAGTGCCGGGTCTCCTCCGAAGTCGGTCGGACTGCACATGCACACAGGTGAGAATAATGCACCACAATGAAAGAAAGAAGCTGGCCAAAGGACCTGAATGAAGAAATGGAACATACTTGACGGCCCCGTATAGAAGGGGAAGAGAGGCCAATAATACAGCGAGGGCACTTTGTCTCTCGAAGCCGCCTCGCGAATAAGCCAGCATAAATCTCTGATCTTTTCACTCGGCTCGGCCAGCAGCACCAGGTCCTCGTGACCACGAGAAGACAGGAGATAATATAGGCTCAGGTGGTCCAGCCCCCATCTATCAGCATATTTGAACGAGACTTGAAGAGGTAGGTCCAGGATGGCTTCGCTGGGACCACCCACTAAAAGGCCATGCGATCGAAGGAGCGCAAATAGCCAGGGGGTGTTGTCGTACAAGGCATCCCGTCTATCTTCCTTGCGAATGAAGGTCCGATAAGGGTACAACCTATCCACCTTGGGACGCTAGTCGGCCACAGCCGGGATGGGCTCCTCCACCGGCATAGGGAGTTGCTGAAGGACCACCCTCTCGCTACTCACCCGGCATAAACCCCGAAGGGTTTTCACATAGTCATCTTTGTTGATCGGGGACAGCTTCGAGTCAACCTTCGTCCTGCGACTTTTTACGACCTTGCGGGCCTCCAGATAGGCCTTCACTTCCGTACGGGTCCAAGACTTCAACTTCTTCAAATAAGAAGGCTCAATATCAAAGACTGGCTCCGGTTGGGAGTCCAGGAACCTGTGCTCTGCCACGGTCCAGCACTCTCGCCGGGAGCTCCTGTAGAACCCTGTCCGCGCGTTCCACCACTTGATATATTCAGGCGTGACGCAGGGGAAACGGGCAGGGGTTGGCACCCTAAAAGAAACATCTTCCCGGCGGTGAAAGAAGTCCCACCATATCCGGGCATCATCATTTGAAACTTGCCCGGCCCTGTGCCTGTTAGGCAACGCAAACTGTGAAGAAGAATGTGGAATGTGCTGGTCGTAGCCAAAGTTTCGACTGAAGCGAAACGGGTAGTACGGCTCCAACCACAAAATGCCGCTCTTGCGGAATACAAGGACACTCGGCCTGATAGCCAGCGCCCAGTCAACCAACTCTGGCTCAAGAATGGGTTTTGTACATTTGGCCTCGGAAAGCGGATGGATATACTCCTCAGTCTCAAAAAGCTTGCACTGCCTCGTCCTGTTCACCAGCGGGGTGGAGTGGGCAGCTAAGCTCCAAAAGTGAAGAACCCCGGGTGAATCTGTGGGAATACGGGCCAATTTACCCCGAATGGCGTAGAGTTTCTTCGCTAGTGAGGAGGGCTCGGCACTCACGAACTCTATCATCCGCGGAACAAGAGGAACAGACTGTAATGCCCGAGGAGCCGCCTCTGGGAACAGGGTACAGACCCAAGCATTAAAAAAGTGTAACGGACTGACCATCCGAAGATTTCTGGGAAGACGCATCTTGTGAAGGTCTCCCAACATTTTGTAAACAAGACATAGAGCCACCGGGCAAAGAGATAACTTGGTACCCCAAGCCATAAGACAGGCTGGATAAATGGCCTCCGCCCTAATCACGCTCTCGTCACCCTGCGGAAGAGCGAAAGAACAGAGCCAGTAAACCAGATATGCGGCACAGTGAGTGACTGCGTCAACACCGGTGGGGTTTGGGTTCTCCCCCTGCCCTCCTCTCGAAGAAGATGATGAAGCGGCCTGGCGTCGCACCCTCTTCTTCCGCTTCTGAGCCACTGGCGCTATCGGGGGAAAGTCTTCATACTTATTCTTCCCATTGAAGATATATTGAAGCCAGGTGCCCATCCGCACCCTCCGCTTCTCGCCCGGCTTCCGAGCTTCCCTCGTGTCATGCGACAAATGATAGAGGGTGCGGTACGCCTTCATCAGATATCGATAGGCATAACCCACCAGATACCGACCCTCACCTCAGTCTGATCCTTCAGCCAGTCAGGCCAGCAAACCTCTTCATACGGTTCTCCGTCAATGGGTAGGCCGCTAAGCTGTGAGAGGCTCCACAAGTCTAGAGAGGTCTCTCCTTCCGAAGTATAGAAAGTGTTATATTCGGGGTAGAACACCTTGATCATACCGCAGCACAAGCCTCGGGAGATGGGGTAGCGGTACCTTGAAGCATACACGCTATGGTATATCCCGGCCCTGGTCAGGATGGGAGCATAATGATGTAGCACATAATCTGTGAAGTCCACCGCTCCAGGTCTAAATGCGTGGGCGTCGGTGGCCCTCAGCTCGGCAAACCACCCCACAGATATCTAGTTCTTGAAGCGGATCGCCAGGCAGTCTAGCAGAAATGATTCTTCTCTGTACCCCCACTTCAAAGGGGCAAGGAATAGGCCAAAGATCGGCTTCTCCCGGTCCACCCTGCCTGCGGAATCATTCCACCGAGCGGGTACAAATTCAGGGGCCCTGGTCAGTATCCCATCTTCTAGAGCCAGATCTTGCAATCCCAGCACGACGCTCCATTTCCTGACCTCTCCGGAGAGATAAATGGGTCTTCCCCGCACCACACAATCTGTCAGACTATCCCTCTCCACCAACAGGGCCTGCTCGGCTTTTCGGACAAGGAACACGTCCCTCTTCCCTTGGAGGTTGAAGCGTTGGAGAAGGGATATCAGGTGTTTGTCCTTGGGGTAGTCCCTCCTGGCGACACCTTCCCTGTCATAATGAAAGGAGTCACCCCCAAGAATGAGGAGACATTTGGTGTCCACAGTATCTGTCTCCGAATCTGAGGATTTCGCAACCACAGCCACTTGACCGTGCCCCCGATCAAGGGAATTGACGTTCTCCCACGTCACCACGGCACGAGAAGAAGAACCGGATGCCATGATAGCTGCAAAGAAGCGCATCAAACAATAAGCAAAAGTCAGAGAATAACTGATTAAAGGCAGGTTTCTGACAAAATTTCGACAGAGTTTCCCCAGCACGGGAGATTGCCAAGGAAAAGCGGGAACACGTCCACTAAGGGAACGGTCCCTAAAAGTAGCCACTAGCATTACACCGAGGCCAAAAGGAACACCCGGGGAAATAGCTCCGAGGGCAAGCCCTACTAGAAGCCTCCCGGTGCCCAAAGAATGGGTTTGAAACCCAAAAAGGGCAGCATTTCGCTCACCCCGAAGGAAAAGCCGCCGCCGCTCTCGCCTTCACCTCACTCGGCGTCGCGGGAAGAAAAACGGGAGGAGAGAGAAAGTTTTTTTGCAAATGAGGGATGAAGAAGAAAAATGAAAGGTGAAAGCCTTATATAGAGGATGGCTTCGGATGTTAATCTGGTGCGCTATTTAGCGCGCCGAATTAACATCCAATATACAAAAAGGCGCGCCGATTTTAGGCGCGCCGGATTAAGTACTCTCAGCATCAGGGCCACGCCGTATTAAAAACACAAAGGGGCCAGGAGCGAGCCGGATTAACGTCTCAAAGCCAAGAGCGCACCGAAGCAACCCCGCGCCGTATTAAAATGCAAACGGCGTCGGATTCATGCCGAATTAAGGGCCGTCCCAAGCTCCTGTCAACCGAAGAGGAGATCATTCCGGGTGAAATTCATCTGTCGGCCTTGCTGCACTCGTGCCTTGCTCGCAACACCCACGTCTAGGGGGTATTTGTTGGCACCCAAAATATGATCGTCGGCGACCAAGCCACAAAGACGAAGGACCCGGCCCGCTGAAGCACGGAAGCCGATAAAGATCAACATATTGAAGACTTCTCAAGCTGCCAGAGTCTCGAGTCACCCCGCATGAGCATGGGGACTTCACCTCAGCAGAGCCGAGACGAACTCACAACCAACCGGCAGTGTGACCAAGCCTGCCCAATGAACCGACATCGACTCCGTCATGCCGCATACTGATGCGGGATGCTATGCGAACTAGGACCCTATGCAACGATATGACTAAACGGACTCCTATGACCAGCAACGGCACAACAATCCGAGTAGCGTAACTCGACGCCTAAAGTTCCCAAGAGAGGAATTATGCTATATAACAAGGAACACAAGCTCGCAAGCACCCCAAGAGGGGGAAGCGCGCCGATCCGCACGGTTGAGAAACCGGCGAGTCTAGGGTAGGCAAATCCACACTCGCAACTCGGATGAGTCACGAGACGGTCTCACTCACTCACTCACCGCAGCAGTGAATAAAGAACTAGCTAGGACCCTACTACGCACAAGCAGCTGCTTCAAGAGAGTATACTAAATAAGCAAGCAATACTGGGGGAGGAGTAGACGCATCCCTCCACGCTCGGGGTGTGGGGAAGAGGCCCGGCCAAGTCACACGATCCCGGTACAAAGCTAAGCAAGTACAACTCAACAAAACACCCACTCCTCGCAGGGAGGTAAAGGGTTACACAGTGATATCCGGGGATCATGCGAAGTGGGGTGACGGGCACGGGGTCGGTGGCGCTCGTCGGCCACATGTGTCGCTGCGAACCGGTCGGACGGCGCTGCCTCCGTGGATCGGCCAGGAACTAACAGTAAGGATGGCGAGTCCCGGATGTCATGGATGGTGCTGGTTCCCCTGACGGAGGGAGGCAGTAGGTGCCGGACCTCCTGGAGGAAGGCGGACGACTACAGCACCGGCGCGGACCTCTGAAGTGGCTCGAACCGGTGGGCAGGCTACCGCTCGGTCTGCGCAGGTCCTGGCGAGCAGCAGGAAGGCGGATCTGGACGGCAACCTTCCTATCGTCCGTTGGCCACAAAATTTGACGTGGTCTCTGGTGGGTAGGTCCAAAGGGCGCCCGATGAAGTAGAGCTGCGAACAAGCACCGTGGCGACCGTGGCGAATTTTGAAGCGGACCTTGCGCAATCTGGCCTGTCTATGGGCAGCAGGACCAAGGGCCAATGAAAGGGTTGGAACCCAGGCTTCCTGGGGGAAAATGGGACCGGGCTTTCTGTGGTGGACTGGTAGGGGACGTGGGGTGAAGTGGTAGCAGTGGTGGGGTGGCGTGAAGTGGTGGTTTTGGGCGTGGGTGGCGCAAACAGTTTGGGATCAGTTCTACAATCCAGTGCAGTCAGAACTGAGGGTTGAGAAGGTGGATGTGTCAAGCCGGGAAAATGGGCTCCCGAGGGTGCAGGGAAATTATGTGGGATGCCATGGGATGTATATGAGCAATGATAAAAATCCCAGGTCGAACTGAGGTGGGTTGGGGGTCGTCCCTTTGTAGGGTTTGTGACTCTGTCCCGCTAGGGCAGTTTAGGTGCAGTCTGCGCAGCAAAAGTGGCTCCAAAGGAGATTTTTCACCCTGAGCGAATTTTTGGGTGAGGTTTGCGCGACCGGTTTGGGGGCAAGTAGGGGAAGAAATGTTGTGAAGGGGCTATGGCGGCCTGATGTCGGGAAGGGGGTGTACCGGTTGGATCTTTGCGGCTCTGGGTTCTGGCAGGCCTGCACAGGGGCAGCCAGCGCAGAAAAAAGGCCTACAAAGGCAACTTTCACTCCTGAACGAGTTTGGGTGAAGGATTTTGAGAGAGTCTTGGGGACAGGGAGAGGAACAAAATTTCAGAAGAGGCCATTAGGGTTTGAGGACGGGAGGAAAGGGTGCCAACCTGTTCTATACGGCCCTAGTTCTGCAAGCAGACTGCCAGATCTGAGCGCAGGTCTGCAAGATGAATCCTCCACGTTTTGCTGCAACTCGGGGGAAGCTTGATCTCCTGGCTTGGAATGAAGATGGTGGAGGTCACCTCCTGCTGTTGGGGCAGCCAAGAACCTGCAAGAAGAGGGGGCTAGGGCGTCGCACCCAAGAGGATGAGGAAGAAGAAGAGATAGAGGGTGTCACACCCTAGAGGGGAGGGGGAGGAAGAAGAAGGAAATGCTCTTGGCCAAAACTCAATTTTCATTAATTTATCAATCCTCCCAAGAGGGGAATACAAGGTAATATATAGAGTATGAGCTCCATATTCCCTCCTTGGAGTTTGAATTTGAACTCATTTGAATTTGAAATCCATGGGCTCTCTTTTCCACCTTGGAGTTGGAACCCATCATGAGCTCCACTTTCTCTCCTTGGATTTTGAACCCATTTGAATTTCAAATCCATGGGCTCCCTTTCCCTCCTTGGATAAAATTCAAATTACATACCAAAGACACACCTAAGACGTACACAATACATAATACGACCAAATACGTACATAATGCCAAATACATACACAATACAAGTACGTATAAAAATACGTACAAAAATATGTATAAAATATAAATACGTATAAAAATACGTACTAAGTGTCAAAGCTCCAATGGAGACTCCAGACTGTCCCCCAGCCACAAGGATGTCGGTGTCGACCGGGTCGTACTGCGTGTCCGGTATCGGCGGCTCTCCGAGTCGATCCGTATTCTTGCTCGGGTGTCCTCACCACATACACTACACCCGTTGTCCGACCAAGGACGACGGTCTACCCAGTGGCCACCCACCTCATGAAAGGCTCTCCTGAAGATGAAAGAGTCCCCCTGGCTCTCCAAGACGGAGGACCGAAAGCTCTGTCGGCAGAAGATCCCGATCACCTAGCACGGGTACGGCTTCCCGCCAAGATGGGCCCGTTAGTGGCCGAATGATCGCCCAGCTCAGGCGGAACTATCCCTGGTGTTATCCCACCCCCTAAGGAGCTTTGGGCACAAGCCAGACTGAGCTAGCAGCAGGAATCATAGAGCCGAAGGCCGTGTCATCGGAAAGCCCGCATGATCAAATCAAAGCTATCTGGAGTCTCGGGAATGGCCGTACGTCGACCTGGGAGCTTCGACAAGATATCTCGTCGAGGTTTCAAGGAGCATTCGTGAGATAAATGTTTCCGGTGACCCCCGGAATCATCCCCGGACTCATCGACTGACTCGCGACGTGCGAGGAACATTAACACGGCGCGCCCTAAACCGGCGCGCCCCCATATGGCGCCCCTTATTTCGGCGCGCAAAAGGCCACGGAGCCTTCCCCGGTGTGCCATTTTCCACGCCGGATCAAGACTTCGAACCTCCTATATATATGCAGAAAGCTGTTCAATTGAAAAGAGAGGATGACAGAAAAAAAGGGAGGAGAAAAAAGAAAAAAGAGGAGGGTCGGAGAGCGAACCAGATTTCGGGAGAGACAGAGCTCTTGGGAAAAGGGGTTTCGTCTGAGCGTCCTCCGCCGGCCTTCTTCCTCCGATTTAGCTGAAGATCCGATACTCTGTTCCGAGAACAGGTGGGCACCGGCGCTTTCGTGGATTCTTTTTTTGGGGGTTTCTATCTATCAGATGTAAGCGAGAGGGGGAGGGGTGGTGATGATACGAGCCGACCCCCCCTTTCTCTGCGATTCTCTCTTCCCGTTTGTTTTGTTGTTGTGCCTCTGTGCATCCCTCTGCCTCTGCAACTGATGAACGGCGACCGAGCGACGATGCCGACATCGGATTTGTAATGTAAATGTTAGTCCATCCCCATCTACTGGGTGGTGATATGTATATAGATGCGTGGACCAATAGGTCGAATGAATGCTCGAAGCTTATTCCCCTTCTCTATCTATGTCAATGCATATGTATGAGTTCTTCAGCGCGTGGTTCCCGACTCCGGTTTCCTAGAGTCCCGATCATGCCCCGAAGCATCGCGGGCTACAGAAACGACCCCTCCCCAGGTCTTTCCCATCGACCGCTTCTATGTTTGTTTTAAGGGTCTTTGTATCCCCTCTGTGGACAGAGCTGTGCTCATGCGCATGCTTCTTCCCGCCGTGGTATCGAGGGTCTAACTCCCATTAACTCCTCCCTTCGTACTGCTCTGTTGCTCGCGAGGTGGGAGTCACCTTTAGGATGGCAGGATCCATCGCCTGAATGTTGCATCCTAGTTGTTCGAGCATATGCTTCTATGATTGGCTCATCTCATCTGTGCATTGACTACCCCTCTGCATCATGGTCAGTTGAACCGTTCCGAGATTCTTTCATTCCATCTTAATTGCCCGGGGAGGGGGACATTCCCCATTGCTTCACGGAACTGCTGGGTGATCGAGGGCTCTACCTCTCGATGGTAGATGCTTCCTCAAGGCCACAGCAGATAATAACAGGGGTCCTAGCCTAACATGCTTAGCCCCAACAATCTGGAGACCCGATAGAGGCCAAGGGATGTGTGCTCCTAGCAGGCTAGCCCTCGGAGCTTCACTCTCTTAATGGTCGGTCCCTTCAAGGGATGTGTCATAGGTTGTGGGTTGCCCACCCCTCATAGGCTAGCCCTCGGGGTGCTGCTCCCATTATCAATGGCCTCATCCCTCTATCCTCACCCACGGAGCCTTGGTGCCCCTCGCAGGCTAGTCCTCGGGGTACCCTATCCGTTGGGAGTTTGCTGGCTGCCACTGTGCAGACCGACGGTTTAGGGGCTTACTCCACAAGTGGGTATGACCCCGTTCCTCCCCTGCAACTCTTCATGTTCAGGGGAGATGCTGCCCAATTTTGGGCAGACTCAGAATAATTAAGCCATAATCAGATGCTCATTCTGAACCCAATCAACTCAGTGCTCGAGTGTGAACCTCGCACTGACTTACTGCATCATTTCCGAGGGATCTTGGACTTCAATCAAACAAGTAATCGGTTTGGTTGACTTGAAACTATCATAAGGTTCTTGAATGAACCAAAATACCGTGAATTTCACCTAAAATTGACTAAAACGGTGTGGCCCGAACCCGGCGCGCCCTAATACGGCGCTGTACCCTACCGCGCCGTATCAACATAAGACTCATTTTCTTCTTCATGCGGGTTGCCCTGTTCCTGGTGCGCCCTAAACCGGCGCGCCCCAGGGCCTTCGCGCCAGGCTAACAGTTGCCCATGGCCGCGCCGGTTTAGCCCGTTTACCTACGTTTTGGCCACGCCGGTTTAGCCCTTTTACCTACGTCTGGCCGCGCCGGATTAGTTCTGTTTGTCCACGTTTGGCCGCGCCGGGGAACTCTACCTCTATGCGTGGCTGCATCGGTTTTAAGCCCTGATGTTGTTTTAATCATTCACCCACCCTCGGGGTGACCTTCGTCTCCCGTGGCCGGAGTTAATGAATCCTAATAAACTGAATAAGAGAAGTGACGTTCGGATCCGAATCGTTTTACTATCAGGTTTGTGCTACTATCCTTGCCTCACTTGGCGGAGATTAACAGACGTGATTGATCACTACTTACTTTCATAATTCTGTTGCCATGCTTAGCATAGTTATCATCATCATGCATGCATGCTTGCATAGACCCTCGAGTATATCAAATGGCACCGACAGAAGATCGGGTTATGCCCGATCGGAAGTCTCCGCTATGCGCGATGGTGGTCTTTGGACCTACGTCCTCCGCCCTGTACCGAGGGTCACTAATTCAATAAACCACGCTCCCCTTGCATGATAGATAGACGTATTCCGTGTGATCTTGTCATGCTCATAACGTCGCATCTTTTATTCCGGCCTCGACAGCCCACTATCTCGGCAATTAATCAAAGGTGTTCCCTCCTCGCGGGGGATGTAATTAACGCCATAGCCTTTATGGTATGGCGGACTGCTGGTCCCGACCGAACCTCACTTTCGCCCGATACGGGTGAAGATGGGCGCATAATAAACTTGTCACATACGTGACTGGCACGCCCGCGCCGTCAATCAGTCAGTTAATTACCAGTTAGTTAATTGGTTGATCGACACGTGAAATAAGATATATATATATATATATATATATATACATAAATTAATAAGAAGGAATAAACCCATCGCAAACACCGGCTTAGGCGAAAAGCCATGACGCCGGACAAGGATATTTAACGGCTTAGACGTAAAGTCATGACGCCGTACAACTTGGCTTAGGCGGAAGGCCATGATGCCAAGGCAGAATATTTACCAGCTTAGGCGAAAAGCCATGACGCCGGACAACTTGGCTTAGGCAGAAGGCCATGACGCCAAGGCAGAATATTTACCGGCTTAGGCGGAAAGCCATGACGCCAGACAAGGATATTTAACGGCTTAGATGAAAAGTCATGATGCCGTACAACTTGGCTTAGACAGAAGGCCATGACGCCAAGGCAGAATATTTACCGGCTTAGGCGAAAAGCCATGACGCCGGACAAGGATATTTAATGTCTTAGACGTAAAGTCATGACGCCGTACAACTTGGCTTAGACGGATGGCCATGACGCCAAGGCAGAATATTTACCGACTTAGGTGAAAAGCCATGACGTCGGACAAGGATATTTAACGGCTTAGACGTAAAGTCATGATGCCGTACAACTTGGCTTAGACGGAAGGTCATGACGCCAAGGCAGAATATTTACCGACTTAGGTGAAAAGCCATGACGCCGGACAAGGATATTTAACGGCTTAGACGTAAAGTCATGACGCCGTACAACTTGGCTTAGACGGAAGGCCATGACGCCAAGGCAGAATATTTACCGACTTAGGTGGAAAGCCATGACGCCGGGCAAGGATATTTAACGGCTTAGACATGAAGTCATGACGCCGTGCAACTTGGCTTAGGCGGAAGACCATGATGCCAAGGCAGAATATTTACCGACTTAGGGGAAATGCCATGACGCCGGACAAGGATATTTAACGGCTTAGACATGAAGTCATGACGCCACACAGCTTGGCTTAGGCGGAAGGCCATGACGCCAAGATAGAAGGAGTCTTTTTGTTCTTCAACTGGATGGAAGGGTAGAGTCACAAACAGAAAATATCTTTTTGTTTCCTGGCTAGGCGGAAGGCCCGAGCCAAAGGTGAAAGGGTCTTTTTGTTGACTGACTGGACGAAAGGTCCATGCCAGAGGTAGAGGGGTCTTTTGTTGTATGGTCAGACGGAAGGTCCGAGCCAAAGATGAAAGGGCCTTTTTATTGACTGACTGGACGAAAGGTCCAAGCCAGAGGTAGAAAGGTCTTTTTGTTGTCTGGCTGGACAAAAGGATCCAAGCCAAAGGTGAAAGGGTCTTTTTATTGACTGACCAGATGAAAGGTCTGAGCCAGAGGTAGAATATGAACATTAACCTGACGGGATGTCAGACTTAACAAACCTTGCCTAGGCGGTATGTCTAGGAAAGGGCAGAAATAAAGCATTGTTGTCGTCTCGACGTCATGTTGAACACGACCAACCTGGAAGAGACGAAGGGTCCGGGCCAGGGTAGAATATGGCCGTTGACTTGACAGACTTGTCAAAGTCAACTAACTTGGAAAAGGCGTAAGGCCTGAACCAAAGGCAGAACACAATATAGGTGTTGACTTAACGTTCTGTCAAACTCAACAAAGTTGGCGAAGGCGGGTGGCCTAAACCAAGAGCATCATGTAGGATAGGTGTTGACTCGATGGAATGTCGAAGTCAACGAACTCGGCGAAGGTGTGAGGCCTAAGCCAAGGGTAGGATATAGGGTATAAATGTTGACTCAACGTCCTGTCGAGGCCAACGAACTTGGCAGAGGCATAAGGCCTAAGCCAAGGGAAGAATATAGGATATGTGTTGACTCGACGTCCTGTCGGAGCCAACAAACTTGACAGAGACGTCAGGTCTAAGCCAAGGGCATAATGTAGGATAGGTGTTGACTTGACGTCATGTCGAAGCCAACGAACTTGGCAGAGGCGTGAGGCCTAAGCCAAGGGTATAATATGGGATAAGTGTTGACTCGACGTCATGTCGAAGTCAACGAACTTGGCTAAGGCGTGAGGCCTAAGCCAAGGGTATAATGTAGGATAGGTGTTGACTTGACGTCATGTCGAAGCCAACGAATTTGGTAGAGGCATGAGGCCTAAGCCAAGGGTATAATGTAGGATAGGTGTTGACTCGACGGAATGTCGAAGTCAATGGGCCCTACCCCGATAGAAGGTTTGGGGTGAGGGTAGACTAGATTGTAGTCGTATGAGAGGCCCAGACCCAGGGCTAAATATCAATGTCAACCCTGACGAAGTGTCGGAGTCAACCAACCTCGCTCAGACGGAAGATCTGAAGCAAGGGTAGAATGTGTAGATGAAGATGTCAACCCGACGTCATGTCGAAGCTGACCAACTTGGCGAAGACGTGAGGTCTAGGCCAGAACAGAATATGAACGTTGACCCGTGGAGATGTCGGGATCAACGAACCTTGCTCAGCTAGAAGATCTGAGACAAAGTGAAGGAATCTTTTATTGGTTTATTAGTTTGGATTGGTTAAGTTTATTGAATTTTGTTAGGTTTATTGAGTTTATTGGATTTATTGGCTTTATTGAGCTTATTGAGTTTATTGAGTCTATTGGTTGAGTTCATTGGGTTTATTGGGTTTGTTGAGCTTATTGATTTATTGAGTTGATTGATTTTTCTTAGCTTATTGGATTTATTGAATTGTGTTGAGTTCATTTAAATTTATTTTAAATCATCATTTTTCCTTTTTTTATTCATCTTCATCATCCATCATTTTTCTTACTCATTTCTATCTTCTTTTCATTTCCTTTTTTTTGTTAACATTATTTTTGTTATTATTTGTTGTTGTTTTTTTTTTGTTGGGCTCCCCGACGCAGTCTCGTCTGTGATGCAGGATATTTTATCCGGTGGGACTATTGATGAATTTGACTATTTATTCTATTGGTGGGGCTAGGGATTGATGTCCAAGAGCTCGGCGGGCCTGGCGAGGGCGGAGTGCCACTAGGCCAAGGTAAGGGTAGCTCGGTCAGGGCGGAGTGCCACCAGACCAAGGAAAGGGTAGCTCGGTTAGGGCGGAATGCCACTAGACCAAGAAAAGGGTAGCTCGGTCAGGGCGGAGTGCCACTGGACCAAGGAAAGGGTAGCTCAGTCAGGGCGGAGTGCCACCAGACCAAGGAAAGGGTAGCTCGGTCAGGGCGGAATGCCACTAGACCGAGGAAAGGGTAGCTCGGTCAGGGCGGAGTGCCACTGGACCAAGGTGAGGGTAGCTCGGTTAGGGCGGAGCGGCACCGAACCAAGGTGAGGGTAGCTCGGTTAGGGCGGAATGCCACGAGACCAAGGAAAGGGTGGCTCGGTCAGGGCGGAGTGCCACTAGACCAAGGAAAGGGTTTTATGAATCCTGCCCAGTAGGACAAAGGATAATTTTGGGGCTCGGCGAGGGCGGAGTGCCTCAGGCCAAGGAAGAGGGCTTTATGAATCCTACCCAGTGGTACGAAGCTTATTTTCGAGCTTGGCGAGGGCGGAGCATCTCAGGCCAAGGAAAAGACTTTGTGGACCCAGCCCGATGGGACAGAAGGTAATTTTCAAGTTCGGCTAGGGCAGAGCGCCTCCGACCAAGGGAAAGCTTTTGTGGGCTCGGCCTGACGGGGCTGATGGAAAAATTTTGAGCTCGACAAGGGTAGAGTGCCTTATGCCAAGGAATGGGAGATTTTATTGGGCCGACATTGGGCAAGGAATCCAAACCGGCAGTGATAGGAGAGTCCCATGGGACAAATATGGCATTGTTGTGGCTGAATGCCGAAAGGCCATGAGAGTGCATTGGCTGGGAGCATAGGTCCCAGATCAAGGGTGGAGGATTAGTCTTGATGGGACGAGTGGGGAGTATTCCCATGTGATAGGAGGGCGGCAAGGCACCATGAATTCTGGTGGGACCAGGGGTGCTGAGATAGGCCACTAGAAGCCGAAAGGCGCTTATTTGTTGGCTTGATGAGGATAAAGGAGCCGAGAGTGCAGACAACTCGGGAGGACTTGTTCTTTTCATTCCCCAACAGGGTTTGGACCCGTATTTGAAACGGGAGGCCTAGTGGCCAATGAAGGTCCTTTAGCGTCGGTGGGACTGTTGATTAACATGATCCCCTGGGAGTATTCAGTGACAGCTATACATCAGATTAATAGCTTTTTTCTTTCGTCATTGATTTCTTTAGGAGATGCTCCAAATAGCTTCGGTTCGGGCCTCCGGCGCTTACGCCAAGTGTCCTCCTCTTGATGCTTATCCTTAGAAGCTGTAGTTGCAGGGTCCTCCCACCTCCATAGATGATGTAATCATTTCATTATTCCTTGGGCATTCACCATGCAATGCTACTAAGGAGTCTTCTGCCTATGGGGAGGATGGGGAGGCCTTGCTGACCATATAAGTTCCTTTCCCCCCTTTTTGCATTCATGCTTCTTCTTTTTTTAACAGATAGCTCAGATGATGCTGATAGTGCAGTATAGTGTAAGGTCACTACCCTTCATCCATATATATATATATATATATTAACAAACCAAGGTGGGTGCATAGGAGAGCGCTCACCCCCTCAGAGAGGGGATAAGTGGTTCGCTCCACCACGCTAACCCCACAATGGTAGTTTCTTATTTGGCACGGACCAAGACAGGGGGGGGGGGAGTTATATCTCCTTTGACAGATGTAGCCATCAAGGCCTCCTTCAAAAGAATTTTTTTCTCTTCTTTTTTTTTGTGCCTGCCCCCAGAACAGGACCTTTTCCTTTCTTTTTTTTTTTGCTTCATTTGCCATTCTTCTTTTGTTTGGCAAGCATCCGCATTCAAGCTATGCGGGCCTGCTAGACATCGGCTTCAGCCAGATTTGCGAGGAGCAGTTGAGGTGGCAGCGCCGCGCGGGGCTGCTCTTTTAAGGACAGGTATTTGATGAGGGCACGGTGGGTCCACCTTATACTCGCCCATCTGTAGATCGCCTTTCTTGATCAGACCTTCAATAATATCCTTGAACACATAGCAATCCTCAATGGGATGCCCCAACATTTGGTGATAAGGATAGAATCGTGGATCGTCTTTTCTTTCGGCATCACCTGGCTTCTTCGGCTCTGGAAGCACTATTTTGCCATATTCACGGGCCCACTCAAAAAGTGCCATAGTCTTGTCCTTTGGAAAGGAATACAGTTTCATCATTTTGCCCCTTAATGAGGGCCCTTGTTTTGCCGGATCGACGAAAGATGCCTCTTTCATTTTCTTCTTCTGTTGCTCGAAGGCTTCAAAATTTGAGGCGCAAACTTCTTCTTGTGCCGGAGGTTTGTTGATTGGTTTATTCTTTCGGCTCGAGGCCGTAGAGGACGAGCAAAGCCTTGCCAGAACTACTTCAACATTGGCTGTAATGTCACCCAATTGTTCAAAGGTCGTGACTTCAATGTCAATGACCCATCGTAGAATTTCTATTCTTAAATTTTCTTTGTAGATTTGAACAGAGTCCCCGTAGCTCGGTGGATGTCTGCATCTTTCACGGAGAATCCTTCACCTTCTTATGTAGTCAGTGACAGACTCATTATCTTTTTGTTTGGCTACTTGTAATTCGGCCTTAGTGACTTCCTCTTCGGCCGCCTTCATGTTCATTGTTTGTTTTGCCTTCAGCTCGTCTGACTGCATGCGCGGTCTCATTGGCACCATCTTCGGAGATGCTTTAGTTGCCCCCTGACGTGCCCGGGAGACTGTGTGCTTGAGTGGTTGAGGGAGGATACCCCCTGTATGATCATGTGTTATTCAGGGTATGACTGGTCGCACTGAAGCTTTAGGTGAGCTAGCACTACCTCGTGTCACCTCATGTAGATGTCCTGCCAGTTGCGGCATAGGTGGACTTAGATTCATTTCATTCAGCTGCCTTTGCAGCATTTCAATTTCATGCTGCTTCGGATGCAGCAGTGCCATCACAGCGGGGCCTTGCCAAGAGGGGCCGGAAGTGCTATCTTGCGCCTCCGGTTTGACTAGGGTGAGTGGCATCCCGTCATTGTTACTGGACGCTCCCAGTTTCTTTGAGATAAACTCCCTGGGTTTCATGCCTTCGAGCCTGGGAGGAACATGGTATTGTGTTCCCTTGTTGGCTGGTGGGTGTCTTGGTATTCTCCCGGGTCCAGCAGCATGGTGAGAGGTAGAAGCTCTAGCCTGATTTGCTCCTTTCGGCATAAAGCAAATTTCTTCATCTTCTTCATCAGCAGCTTGAGCCACACTGGATGATGCTGATAGCGTGTTGCAAGAGAGAGCAGCATGTTTTATTTTAGCCATTGTATTCTTCTCTTTCTTCCCCGTTACGGCTGGCATCTGCCCCCGCAGTGGGTCGTTCGGTGCATTGAACACCCTTGCCTTTTCTTTAACTCTTTTTGTTAGCCCGTGAGACTTATTGTGTCCTTGAAGGGCATGCTTCTTGACCTGCATAGGCTGGCTCTTGAGCTGCTCCTGCTCGTCTAGCCTGTCTGTAACAGTTTGTAGCCGTTCCATGGCCGAGTTGATTTCTTCATGCACCTGCACCGGGGCTTGTTTCTTTGTGCCGTCCAGTGGCCTTCTGATAGCCGCAGGAGGGGCTATTTGTTGCCAAGTAGGAGCTATAGGGGGCGGAGCGGGCCGGGACATGGCTTCACTAATCTGGACTCTCAGATTCGGAAGGGATGCTGGCCTTGTTCTTTTCTTTATTGACGATGCTTGCCAATTTCTCTGCTTTTTTTCAGGTGCTAGGGCACAATCTTCATTGGTGCACTGGCTGTAAGCCTCTGGCGCTTCTTCGGGCGACTGTTGGCATACAGATATCATGTTAATTGATGCCTCCTGAGTGGGCTCTCTATGCGGGTATGGAGGATCAACTCTGTCCTCCCCCATTTGTAGCTCTCCTCTTTTTATTAAGCCTTGGGCGATGTCTTTAAATATTTGGCAATCCTCAATAGGATGCCCCAAGATTTGATGGTATGGGCAGAAATGAGGATCATCTCTTCTTCTGACGTCATCAGGTCTCTTTGGCTTCGGAAGCCTGATTTTGCTATATTTGACAGCCCACTCAAACAATGCTCGAGTCCGATCCCGGGGGAAGGCATAGAGCTTCTTTGCTTTGTTCTGCGGAGGATGACTCTCTCGACATTCAGCAGGTTTATTGAGAGGATGATTGTGCACCCATTTATGCCTTTTCGCCGTGAGGCTGACAGCATGAACCGCTTTCAGTATCGGCCGTTTATTAACCTTCTTGGCTTCATAACTTGAGTCAGCAGAAATGGAGGGATATTTTGTGAAGAAATCTTCAACCTCTGTGGCAATATCACTTAATCGGTCAAAAGACTGGATTTCTATTCCAATCATCTTTTCCAGAATCTCTTTCTTTAGATTTTATTTACATATTTGTATTGCGTCTTCTGGATGCGGAGGACGCCGACACCTCATGCGGAGATCCTCCCATCTCTTGATATATTATGTTGCTATTTTATCATCTTTTTGCTTGGCTACCAACAGCTCAGCCACGGTCACCTCTGCCTCGATGACGTGGAATCTTTCACTGAATTTTTGCTGCATGTCTGGCCAATCGTGGATAAACCCGGCTGGCAGGTCAGAGTACCATTCAAAAGTAGGTCATGTCAATGAAGACCCAAAGAACTTGAGCAAGTACGACTCGTCTGCCGCCAAGTCACCCATGACTATCATATAATTTACAATATGCTCTTTCGGGGAGCCTTGCCCGTTGTATTTGTCAAATTTTGGGAGTTTATTGATGCCGGGTGGCAGTCTTTTGGCAGCATGATGGGCTGGATATGGCACTTCATATATGTCGAAGGGGGCGTAATCATCACCACCCCTCTTTGTCAGCCTTGCTTCAATCATCTGCTCCACCGTCAACTTATTCACCATAGCTGGCTCTTCTAGCTGAGGGCAGAAGTTGGTGGGCTGCATCAATAATGCGGCTGAAGTCATGGCATTGGATGGTAAAGGCTCCAATAGGGGAGCCTACCGCTTCATCTGAAGGGGCATTGGCCGTGCTGGCTGGAGCCGCTGGGAATAATGCTGAGGAGTAGCCCAATTTTGAGCTGCAGTTTGTAAAATGGCCTATGAAGGAGCACCCCCGGGGTTGAAACCTTCATGTGATGGCTCAGCTCGTGCCCATGGTTCCTCGGGCGCCATAGCGTGCCCAATCTTTTCATTCAATTTTCTCTTCAGCAGTTCTACCTCCTGTTGGTACCTTTGCAGCGTCATCAGCATGGTAGGGTCCATAGCTGTTTTGCTACTGATGCCCTCGAGTGCTTCACCAAAGGTGCATCCAGATAGGGGTACCCCTTCTTCTTCAGATGCCATTGTCTTGGTATTGAGAGTAGTGTTATTTTCATCAGCAACCCACTTGTCCTTAGAGACTTGCAGTAACTCAGCCTCAATTTTGCCCCGCCCTGTCACCGGGTCTTCTCTTTTGACAACCTCGGCCAGCCGTTCTGGTTCATTTAGCAGGGCACCATGCCCGCTCATCACCCCTATCATATTACAGGTGAGGATCTGCATTCTTCTACTGTACTTTCTGACTCCCCTCTGGGCCTGCCTAGGGAGAGTTGGCCCTTCATTTGTTGAAATTCTTTTCATCTTTTCATTTTGTGAAGGCCTTTCAAAGCTTCCAGCCCCACCTTGCTTCTCTTTTTCATTCGCCACCATGGGTGACATTTTGTCTTTTTCTTCTTCTTCGGCCCTGACGACACGAAGCAATCTTTGCTGGCCCAGGGAGGAATTCTTAAAGTTACAAAAATATTCCCGGACCCTCTTTGTCATGTCTTCCTGACGACACTCTGGAGAAATGGCAGGAGACAGCACTTGGACTCGGACAGACGGCATATGTGAAAGCCGTATCAGCTTGGCAGCTTGATTGAAGTTTCTTGGATATTTGGAAATATTAGCCTGCCTTGCACAGGCCCTGGCGGCGGGTGGAGGAGTTGCAATCATGACTTCCTCCGCATGCATATTCTCTTTGCCCCCTCTATTAGGAACATCCGTAGAATCTTTGAAGCCTTGTGAGGCTGGTGCAGGGCCTCAGATCCTCTTGGGAACCCAAATTTGCTTAAACTTTGGTAAGTTCGGGCTTGGCCTCCCTTGCTTGTTGTCTTTAAAATTCATCCTTCGGCTTGCCAGCACTTGAAAGGGGTTGTGAGTGGGCACAGTCGGGATGATCCGATCCGGCAGAACTTTGGCACCGCGACCTTTGAAGTAGACTCGGATGCCCCCGATTAACGAGGACTTCTCAGATGCTGAAAGTTGACTCCGAGGAGTAGCAACAATTCTTCCTCTGGAGCACTTCTTGTTGCCCCCAGCAAGCTTCTTCTCATGTGCCACAGTTAGGCAAACAGTATGGTGGACGTGGCAGCTCACGATCACTGGAGTTTTCAGTAGAGTTTTATTAATTTGGCCCTCACTTCGGCGGGCCGCAGCTTTGTTGTTCTTCAGCTCCGCAGGTCCAGAACTCTCCACGTCTAGGAGATCCGCGAATGCAACTCCCAAGAAGTTGGGGAAGCCAACGACCGGGGGAAAGTTGCCGAAGGTAGTAGGTACGGCAAGGTAGCCGTATGCAGCATGGTCGGCCATGATTTGGGGACCGAAAACAACTCGAGACAGTCCGTTCGCCATCACTTCAACCTGAAAGAGGAGAAACAAGATGAAATTAGCATTTGAGGTAGTTGGGTGGGGGCCCCATGGTCCTTCTATTTTGGCGAAGAGATGAAGGGAGGCTGAGTCCCACCGGGCATGCCAGCTTGTGGGAGATGAGATTTTTATTAAGAATGTTTTATCATGGGTTTATTTAGATTATTTATTAGATGTTTATTTGTTGTGCCTCTTAGGCATAAGCATGTGCTATGTCGCCTTGATGATAGCAATGCTATTTGGTTTTGATGATAGCAAGACAGTGAGTGCATTTGAGTGCATTTGATATTGTATTTTGATGATAGCAATGTTATTGTGCATTGATGATTGCAATAAACAAAGTGCATTTCTATGCATTCTTATGCATTCTTATTCTTGAGCATTCTGCATATTGATAGCAACATGAATGATGATGTCTAGCATTGATGGCATTTGCTCTTTATATATGTGCATTGCATTCTGTCAGATATCATGTCTCTACATATATCATGTATGGGTAGCAAAGTCTATACACTGGACTGTGTCATTGTGCATCATGCTAGTCTATACATTGGACTCTCGTTCAAGCCTATGCATTGCATTGGCTAAGTATATACAACGTCAATTCATGCATTGTCTTAGGCAAAGTCTGTACAGCGTCAACGGACTTCATTGGAAGTGTGTACAGCGTCAACGCGTGAAGTCTGTACAGCCGTGTCATATGCTCCTAAGTCTATGCATTACTGTTCATGTATCAGTCTTCATCAAGTCTGTACATTGCTTCAGGAGCTTCAAGTCTACACATCGCTTCGCTTCATGAAGTCTGTACATCCACAGTTAAACTTGAAGTCTACACATTGGTCTTCGATTTCAATGTCCATACATTGGGCGTTTACATGAAGTCTATACATTGTTGTTTGCAGTGCAAGTCCATACATTGGACTGTTCTTTGAAGTCTGTACATCAGACTGGTATAGTAAGTCTGTACATTGGCTTCACATCTTCAAGTCTGTACAGCCGTTTGCTTTGGATTTCATGTCTAGACATTGCACTGTAGCATCCATCGTCTTCGTGTTGTTTTAGTGTCTATGTCTTCGTGTTGTGTTTACGTCTTCGTGTTAATTTTGCGTTTGAGTCTTCGTGCTGTTTACTGAAGCAGCTCGATTTGTTCTGTTGAACTTTGAGTCATTTCCCAATGAACCTCGTGTCGTTTATTCAGTATCTAGTTATTCATCTCGTGTCATCCTCTTATGTTTTATCGCGTGTCGTTGTAGCCGTTCATGTGTTCTGTCTTCGTGTTGAGTTTACTTCGTGCACTCTTCTCTAAGTTCAAGCCCGTGTCTGTGCTGTCTCGATGTCGTACTTACTCCGTGTCGATTTCAGTTTTCATCTTCGTGTTGTTTTCAACTCGTGTCGGTTACTGTTTCGTCTCCGTGTTGTTTCATGTCTTCGTGTCGTGTTTCCTACACCTCATGTCTTTGTCGCTTTGTGACTTCACCTCGTGTCGTTTTCATCGTCTTCGTGTCGTTTTTGTTCTATTGCATGCAGGACATCGCAGCACCTCGTGTTGCTTTCTGTGCCACTTCGTGTCGTTCTCTGTGTAGTGTGTGTTTCTGTCACTACTGCACTTCGTGTCGTTCTTGTTTCACTTCGTGTCGTTTCCGTATTATGTCTTCGTGTTGTTCTTCCTAGACCTCGTGTCTTTCGTGTGTTGAAACCACACTTCGTGTTGGTTTCTGTTTTTGTCTTCATGTCGTTCTCAGTGCATCTAGAATTGCTACCACATACCTCGTGTAGCTTTAGTTATTGTGGCCCTCAGTTTTAATGGGTTGTATCTCCTTGCAGGTCCGAGGAAGAACATTTCCACGTGACTGGGCAGCACGTGATCCGAGGCTGAAGGACTGACAGAATGCTGACACGTGGCCAAATATCTGGGCGGGAAATGCGGAGGACACACACGCCCAGTGCTGCCCTAGCTGCTACTGCTGCTGCTATATATATGAGCCTTCTTCCACAGAAGAAGGGTGATCGAGTTGGCGAGAGGTAAAGTCCATACAGATAGCCACGATCCAGATAGAAAAAGAAAAGAGAAAGAAGAAGAGCAGAAGGAGAAGAAGAGAGGCAGAGAGCTCGAGAAGAGTGTGAAGAGAAGAAGAAGAAGAGAGAGAGAGAAGGAGTTCGTTCCTCAGATCTTTGGTTCAAAACCAGATCTGAAGTTACTCATTGTTGAGCTATATTTTGTGCTTTATTGCTTCAGCTTTCTGTTGCTGTCTTGTTCTATTTTCATTTTCCTTTATACATTTCTTCAAGCTGTTTGTCAGCGGTTTGCAGAGGTGCTGCCTCTGGACAGCAAGCTGTGTAGCTCAACGGGCAGTGGAGGTTTCCACTGGACAGGTAAAGCTGTAATCCTCAGCTGGCGAGACTTGGTCTCGGACGGGTTAAGCTGTATTCCCCAGCGGGTTCAAGCTGTGAGTCAGCGATGGCTAAGCTGTATTGCCCAGCGGAAGCAAGCTGTGATGCTCAGCGGTTGGCAAGCTGTGAGGCCCAGCTGATTGTTGGCAAGCTGTGTTGCCCAGCGGTTAGTGAAGCCACACTCGGGTTGAGTGTGGGGTGGATGTAGGTCTGGAGGACCGAACCACCTAAAAACCCTTGTGCATTGTGGTTTGGTTTATCTGCTTTTGCTTCCGCTAGATGATTGCATAGGGGCGCTCTAAGCGTTTGACTTCTGGTTGAGCAGAAGAGTGGATTAGTTTTCTTAGAATAGTTTAATCTGTCAAGAGAGCGAAATTCTAGTTGAGCGACTCCTTGTCTAATTCAGCCTAGTTAGCATCCTAGTGATCTCACTGTATGCTTGTTTTTGTTCTGCAACTGATTATTAGCTTTTAAGCTTGTCTAGTTTGCGAACTAGTAATTCTAGTGAGCATCATATTTTAACTAGGCGAAAGGTTTTTTAAACGGGTTATATTCATTCACCCCCCTCTGAATACTGCACCGAACCCAACAATTGGTATCAGAGCGGGTCTCTGATCTATCAGATCTAACAATCTGCAGAGGATCCTGCTGGTTTGTTTGGTGCTTTTCAGAGTGTGCTTTCTGTTTTATTCTGTGCTTTCAGATTGTTTGCAATGGAGCCAATCGTGCTGAAGGCTAGCTCCAGCAAAGCAAATAGATCTAGCCACAGTGGATCATCAAGCGAGAAAAGTAGCCTCTCGCGGTCTGAAATTGATGAAGACCACATGGGAATGGTAATTAGTGAATTCAGGAAATTCCTGAGAAAAAGAGAAGGAAAGCATGGTGATGACAGAAAGCAAATAAGGTATACTTCTAATCCTGCCAAGAGTATTGACTCTAATGTTTGCTACAAATGCAGGAAGGCTGGCCACACGAAGGCTGACTGTTCAGAATTCTCGAAACTCAAAGAGAACACCTTGGACAGTGCTGAAGAAGGAGAAAAGTCCATATGCTTAATGGCCAACCGGGGAAGTGATGACGAGGAAACCTCATCTCAGGTAAGCTCCGAATCAGATGGATACTCTTTTAATGAATTGATAGTGATGTATGAAAATTTGTTTAAAGTGTCCAAGAAATTAAAATCTGAAAATAAAAATTTAAGAAAAGAAATCAATAATTTGAAATCTGAAATGATTAAAGAAAAAGATGAGTTAAACAGGTTGAAATCTGAAAAAGAGAATATTAGAAACAAACTCATCGGTGAAAATAATTCTTGTAAAGCATGTGCCATTCTCGAAGACATGATTAATGATTTTGATTCTGATGACATTCTTCAAAAAGAACAAATCAAATCTCTAAAAGAAGAAAATGTCTACTTGAAGGATCAAAATAAAAGGTTAATGGTTCTTAATATTGTCCTCTCTGAGAAATGGCTGTCAATTGAAAAAGGAAAATCTGTTGTGAAGGAAAATGAAAACAACATTGAAATAAAGGTTCAACAAGAAAATGAAACTCTGAAGAACCTGAATGATGCTTTGCAACAGCAGCTAATTGCATGTGAATCTGAGCTATCCAAGTATGAAGTGAGTATTGCTTCATTGAATTCTGAAATTGAAAATCTGAAAAACACTCTGTCTAAATTTGTCAAAGGTAAAAATAGTTTGAATAAACTACTTGGCTCAAATGTGAAAAGTTCAGAATGTGCTAGTACCTTAAAATGTATGTCATCTAAGAAATCTCATAACAATAGGCACAGGGCTGAACAAAAGAAAAAGGAAAATTGCTGTGAAAAATCTTCTCATAAAATTCAATTTAAAAAGGAAAAGAATGTGCAGTGTTTTTATTGTAATAAGATAGGTCATATGATGCATGAGTGTAAGATGTTTGAATTAGATGACCTAGCTGCTACTACTGCATAGAAAGTTTCTGCTAGAAATTATATTTTTCAAAGAAGGAAAATAGAGTGTTTCCATTGTGGCAAGATGGGCCACATTGCAGCTCATTGCTGGCATGCCCAGGGAAAGAAAGTCAACTTAAAACTTGTAAATTTCCCTGCAAGTGAAACTGTTTCTGGTAAAAGAACCCCAGCATACTTCGAATGTGGAAAGCATGGCCATACAGTCAAGGACTGCTGGCATGCTCAAGGAAATAGATTGAACTCTAAGTCTATAAAATTCCCTGCTCTCTATGATTCTTGTTTTGAATGTGGAAAACCTGGCCACAAAGTTTCTGACTGCTGGATGGCAGGTTATGGAAAACAATATGTTCATGCCAACAATAGAAAATTTCATGTTAATGCACAAAGACTTCATGCTAATACTTGTGTGCATAACAAGAAAACAAAGCATGTTGCTTCCTGTTATTATTGTGGGCTATTTGGACATTCTATGTTTGATTGTTTTCTGATGGAATATGATGATAATTCTGCTAAGAAACTGTTCAGTACACCTGATAGGGGTAGTACAGGACCCAAGACTGCTTGGGTCCCTGCAAGATCATATTGATTGACATGTTGCAGGTGTGCCTTGGTGAGAGAAATAAAAGGGGTAATTTAGCCAAGGCACTCAAAAAAAAAAAGGGAAGTCCCATGATTCTACATTTCAGGTTAGTTCTGAACTTGTTTTTTAAATTTCATCATCTGAAAATGCTGATTTGTCAGTTTGATATCTGAAATTGTTGAACTGATCGTTTGATGTCTGATATTCTCTCCATGTCTAGCTGATCAGTCTGCATTCCAGACTCAGCTATTGAGTTTTACTTTGGATATAGCTGATGCTCTTCTGTTGCCATCTCCTGCCAATTGCTGAACTGAGTTTGAATGGTCTTTAGTGTATATAGTTGATGCACTATATAGACTTTGTATAATGCTTGTGTCTTGTGTCAATGCATTGCATGCTTGATTACATACTTGGACTGAGCTTAAATGGGTCAGTTAGTGCACACAGTCAATGCATGTGTCTAGTGTTTGCATACATCATTTGCATGACTGTCAATGAAATTGATCAATGCATATAAGACTGATTTGCACTGCATTACATCTTGAAAAATCTGAAAAAGGATAAAAATGCTCATGACTTGGATGCATAAAGCTGAACTGATTGCATAGCATATCTCTTGCATCATGATGTCAGGGGGAGCTGAGAGTTCTATTCAATTCATTGAATCCTATTCACTTCTCAGTGTTCTCATTCAAATGATTCATATTCTTTGACATCAGTTGCTCATTGAACCATATTGCCAATTGCTATCCTTTCCCCATCTTTTTCACTGAACAGCAGTTATGGTTCTGGTTCAGTACATTGAATGGTGATTATTGCAATTGTTCACTTATAAGAATCACATTTAAAAATTGAAAAGAACTAAAGGTTTAACCTTTATAAATTGGAGAGTTAAGTGTCTGCACTTCAGAATTTGAGATAAATGAAAACTTTTATAGCTCTTAATCTTTGTCTCATAGCTAAAATAGAAAAAGTTTTTTGTAATGCCTAAATGTGTTGAACTGGATATGTCTAGAACAGGCTAATAAGAGTGTGTACTGATTTTTTAAACAATCACTCTAAAAGAATTAAGGGCAGCAGTAAATAAGATCATTAATGTTATGAACTGAACATAGTGACAGAGCAATGGCTGATTGCACTGAGAAATTGTGAACTCCTCAAAAGAAGCAGGAGACTTCACATGTCATGAGGTGATTCAGAATATCTCTGTTCATAGGGTCAAATCCATAGGGGGAGTCCTCACCAAGTAACTGAGGGTACTGGCCTCTGATCAAGGTGTACCCTTAATGTCAAAAGTGAATACTATTCTTTGTGGGTTTTGATCTGAAATAGGTCTAGTAGTTTATGCCTAGTAACTAGGGGTACCTTCCTCTGATCAAGGTGTACACCTAATGTCAACAGCATAAATGCCACTGATCTATTTACTTAGTTCAGGTTCAGAAATTGAAAAATAAAAATCAAACTGCTGTAACCCTTTGAAAATCAAAAGTCTATGAGTGAAAATTATTTTTATTAATACATATTCAAGTTGCCTTTCTTGAACTTTCATGTTTAGACACAAAATGGTATTATTTCAGACTTATCTATTAATACCATGTGCCCTAGATTCATTGCTATAAATGGAATCAATAAACTCTTTTTCAGAGGTCAGGTTCTTTACTCTAAGATTTATCACTGTTAAACCTGAATTTTTGAAAATTGTATGTTGCTGATTCTTATACTTTAACAGTGGCTTATAATCATGTTTCCTTTCTGAACATATGATTCAGCTGTTATCAAGTGACCCTCCTACCTTCTCTACCTTGTTTATCTGTTCATATTCCTTCTCAAAGGGGGAGCATTTATTTAGGGGGAGAAATAGTTCAGGAGAAGTCATACCTTCAGGGGGAGCTTCTTGCTCTAGCAGTCATTTGCATGCATATTGCACTTTGCACTCATATTTTTACTGTTTTTCTCTTTTTGATCCTGTCAAAGGGGGAGAAAATCTTGTGTGTGACTCACTGTCACATTGTGTTGCCATCATCAAAAAGGGGGAGAATGTTGTGCCTCTTAGGCACAAGCATGTGCTATGTCGCCTTGATGATAGCAATGCTATTTGGTTTTGATGATAGCAAGACAGTGAGTGCATTTGAGTGCATTTGATATTATATTTTGATGATAGCAATGTTATTGTGCATTGATGATTGCAATAAACAAAGTGCATTTCTATGCATTCTTATGCATTCTTATTCTTGAGCATTCTGCATATTGATAGCAACATGAATGATGATGTCTAGCATTGATGGCATTTGCTCTTTATATATGTGCATTGCATTCTGTCAGATATCATGTCTCTGCATATATCATGTCTGGGTAGCAAAGTCTATACACTGGACTGTGTCATTGTGCATCATGCTAGTCTATACATTGGACTCTCGTTCAAGTCTATGCATTGTATTGGCTAAGTATATACAACGTCAATTCATGCATTGTCTTAGGCAAAGTCTGTACAGCGTCAACGGACTTCATTGGAAGTGTGTACAGCGTCAACGCGTGATGTCTGTACAGTCGTGTCATATGCTCCTAAGTCTATGCATTACTGTTCATGTATCAGTCTTCATCAAGTCTGTACATTGCTTTAGGAGCTTCAAGTCTACACATCGCTTCGCTTCATGAAGTCTGTACATCCACAGTTAAACTTGAAGTCTGCACATTGGTCTTTGATTTCAATGTCCATACATTGGGCATTTACATGAAGTCTATACATTGTTGTTTGCAGTGCAAGTCCATACATTGGACTGTTCTTTGAAGTCTGTACATCAGACTGGTATAGTAAGTCTGTACATTGGCTTCACATCTTCAAGTCTGTACAGCCGTTTGCTTTGGATTTCATGTCTAGACATTGCACTGTAGCATCCATCGTCTTCGTGTTGTTTTAGTGTCTATGTCTTCGTGTTGTGTTTACGTCTTCGTGTTAATTTTGCGTTTGAGTCTTCGTGCTGTTTACTGAAGCAGCTCGATTTGTTCTGTTGAACTTCGAGTCGTTTCCCAGTGAACCTCGTGTCGTTTATTCAGTATCTAGTTGTTCATCTCGTGTCATCCTCTTATGTTTTATCGCGTGTCGTTGTAGCCGTTCATGTGTTCTGTCTTCATGTTGAGTTTACTTCGTGCACTCTTCTCTAAGTTCAAGCCCGTGTCTGTGCTGTCTCGATGTCGTACTTACTCCGTGTCGATTTCAGTTTTCATCTTCGTGTTGTTTTCAACTCGTGTCAGTTACTGTTTCATCTCCGTGTTGTTTCATGTCTTCGTGTCGTGTTTCCTACACCTCGTGTCTTTGTCGCTTTGTGACTTCACCTCGTGTCGTTTTCATCGTCTTCGTGTCATTTTTGTTCTATTGCGTGCAGGACATCGCAGCACCTCGTGTTGCTTTCTGTGCCACTTCGTGTCATTCTCTGTGTAGTGTGTGTTTCTGTCACTACTACACTTCGTGTCGTTCTTGTTTCACTTTGTGTCGTTTCCGTATTATGTCTTCGTGTTGTTCTTCCTAGACCTCGTGTCTTTCGTGTGTTGAAACCACACTTCGTGTTGGTTTCTGTTTTTATCTTCATGTCGTTCTCAGTGCATCTAGAATTGCTACTACATACCTCGTGCAGCTTTAGTTATTGTGGCCCTCAGTTTTAATGGGTTGTATCTCCTTGTAGGTCCGAGGAAGAACATTTCCACGTGACTGGGCAGCACGTGATCCGAGGCTGAAGGACTGACAGAATGCTGACACGTGGCCAAATATCTGGGTGGGAAATGCGGAGGACACACACGCCCAATGCTGCCCTAGCTGCTGCTGCTGCTGCTATATATATGAGCCTTCTTCCACAGAAGAAGGGTGATCGAGTTGGCGAGAGGTAAAGTCCATACAGATAGCCACGATCCAGATAGAAAAAGAAAAGAGAAAGAAGAAGAGCAGAAGGAGAAGAAGAGAGGCAGAGAGCTCGAGAAGAGTGTGAAGAGAAGAAGAAGAAGAGAGAGAGAGAAGGAGTTCATTCCTCAGATCTTTGGTTCAAAACCAGATCTGAAGTTGCTCATTGTTGAGCTATATTTTGTGCTTTATTGCTTCAGCTTTCCGTTGCTATCTTGTTCTATTTTCATTTTCCTTTATACATTTCTTCAAGCTGTTTGTCAGCGGTTTGCAGAGGTGCTGCCTCTGGACAGCAAGCTGTGTAGCTCAGCGGGCAGTGGAGGTTTCCACTGGACAGGTAAAGCTGTAATCCTCAGCTGGCGAGACTTGGTCTCGGACGGGTTAAGCTGTATTCCCCAGCGGGTTCAAGCTATGAGTCAGCGATGGCTAAGCTGTATTGCCCAGCGGAAGCAAGCTGTGATGCTCAGCGGTTGGCAAGCTGTGAGGCCCAGCTGATTGTTGGCAAGCTGTGTTGCCCAGCGGTTAGTGAAGCCACACTCGGGTTGAGTGTGGGGTGGATGTAGGTCTGGAGGACCGAACCACCTAAAAACCCTTGTGCATTGTGGTTTGGTTTATCTGCTTTTGCTTCCGCTAGATGATTGCATAGGGGCGCTCTAAGCGTTTGACTTCTGGTTGAGCAGAAGAGTGGATTAGTTTTCTTAGAATAGTTTAATCTGTCAAGAGAGCGAAATTCTAGTTGAGCGACTCCTTGTCTAATTCAGCCTAGTTAGCATCCTAGTGATCTCACTGTATGCTTGTTTTTGTTCTGCAACTGATTATTAGCTTTTAAGCTTGTCTAGTTTGCGAACTAGTAATTCTAGTGAGCATCATATTTTAACTGGGCGAAAGGTTTTTTAAACGGGTTATATTCATTCACCCCCCCCTCTGAATACTGCACCGAACCCAACATTATTTGCGTGGGGCGTGCCAGTCACTGAATGACAAGTTTATTATGCGCTCATTCTAACTAACCAGACGATTATGGCTGATCGTGTCAGGACCCAAAACCCGCCGTATCATAAACGCTACGGCGTTAATTACATCTCTCCAGAAGAGAGAAAACCCTTGATTAATCGCCAAAATAGAGAGGCCATGGGGCCCGTAGAATATGTAAAATATGTGATTGCATGCAAGCACACAATGTGGTAGTATTTATTTATTAGGTCGTATCCCGGTACAGGGCGGAGAACTTAGGTTCGAGGGCCACCATCATGCATAGTGAAGGCCTCCGGTCAGGCATAACCCGCCCTTCTGCCAATAACTGTTTGATACACCGAAGAGTCAGCTCATGCTAGCATGCACCAAGGTGATATATATATACATGAACATATATAATGCATACAATAAGGGTATGATAGAAAATAGGTTTAAATTAATCAATCTCTTTTTACCCGACCCATGGTCAATTAGGTTGACCAATCCCTGCCATAGAAGGCAAGGGTTGCCCCGGTAATGAATGTGGGGTTAAAACGGCGCAAAAGGAAACAATTGGCTCAAATCCGGCGCGGTCAAGCGTAGGTATAGGCTAAAACGGCGCGGGGTAGCGCATGTAAAAATGCTAAACCGGCGCGGTATGGAGTGATGGGCTAAACCGGCGCGATGGGCTTGGGGCGTGCCGGAATAGGGCGCGCCGGAATAGAACCACTTGAAAACTTCTCATTTTGAGTCTAAAGTTAATACGGCGCGGGGGGATAGCGCGCCGTATTAGGGCGCGCCGGATTAGGGGCACGCCGGATTAAGCTATTTTCTTGCTATTTTTAATCCGTTTGAGTTCCAGAGTTGTTTATTGGCCTCTTTGATGTTAATTGAGTTAATTAATTGTTGAACTGGGGCCCCAGGCTCTCCAGAAGCAGAGTCATAAGCTCATGCGAGGTTCATACTCAAGCACGGAGGTTCATTGTTTAAAAGCACATGTTTTATTAAGTCCAAATCACCAGTGTAACTTAGTGTTCAAAGCCTGGCGAAAATTGGGCAGCATCTCCCCCATCCTTGAAGGATTGCGGGGGAGAAGCGAGGTCATACTCACGTGCGGAGTAAGCCCCTAACAAGCCGGACATCACAACAGCGACCAGCGGATGCCAATCGGATAGGAAACCCCGAGGACTAGCCTACGAGGGGCATCGTTATTCCGAGGGTTGAAAGTGATCGGATGAGATGACCAATAAGGGAAGGGAAGCCCCGAGGACTAGCCTACGAGGGGCACACAACCCGTGGTCAGACGTAATCCGAAAAGGGACGACCGATAGGGAAGGGAAGCCCCGAGGACTAGCCTACGAAGGGCATACAACCCATGGCCACTACGATATCCCTAAGGATAGTGGATTTGATATCGGGCTAAAGCCCTATCAATGTTCACCTTCTGGCGGCCTACAGGGATACTTGTCATGAACAGACAGAACCCTTTTGACCCCAAGGTGACTTAAGCATCCCTAGGGAATGTTCCCCTCCCCGGTCATGAGGCCATCGTCTTCAGGCAGACAAAACAAGATGATACAACCCATACACAGGAAAGAAAAGATACGGGGGTTAATGAGTTAGCCTGTGAACTAAAATGATCAAGATATAGAGAACAGTCGTTCGAGCAACTAGCATAGAATGAGCATCTAGGCTGTAGAAGTGATCCCGTTTCCTCTGACCTATGAAGGGGATACAAAGGTATTGAGGGAATCGACCTCAGAACCGCAGCAGGTAGAGATGCACATACGGATGTGCCCCCCAACCATGGAAACCACCATACGTATACAGCAAATTCGGCCTGACCATTGCGTTAGAAGAGAGGAGCCCCGGGGAGGGGAAATCGTTTATATAGCCCGTATTGATTTCAGGGCATGGTCGGTATCACGAAACGAAACACGACATTCACGCACGAGACGGTTGAACATGTGAATCGAGGGAAGGGTACGAGAAGCAGATACAACATTGAGCACAATTCATTCCATCAGTAGAAAGAAAATACATAGATTATCACGAACTGCGGCATGATCCGACGTTGTCGCTCGGACGCCGTTTCATTGATTACACAGATGGGATTACAGAAGAGGCGAAGATGGGAGATGGTGAGGGGGGAAGGTGGGCTCATATCATTGCCCCTCCCCCCCCCCTCGCTTACACTACATCATGAAAGAAATCAAAGGGGAATCGTCGGAAGGAAACCCACGAAACCCACCTGAACTTCACCACCAAAACAGAGTATCAGATTGGCGACTCTTCTCGGGCTCCAGAGCAATTCAAGAAAGCAGACAGGGGAGGATGGCGGCGGGTTCACTCTCAATGGAAGCCCTACTTTTCCCCCAAGACTCCCTTCTCTCTCGGACGAATGGGTTCTCTCGATCGGATCCTCCTTTTCCGCTCTCTTTTCTTTTCGCTCCTTGTTTCTCCTAATCGAAAGTCTCCTTTTTATAGCCTTCAATGGCTTGGCCTTACCCGGCGCGCATATGGGCGCGCCGGTTTAGCAAGGATTGCTTTGGAGCGCGCCGGATTTGGAATTTTGGAGCACGCCGGATTAGAGGCTCCTTCATCCTATCTCCAACATCTTTCGGCCCATTTAACTTGTCTAGGCCCATCTGTGTTTATTTTCTTCTTTTGTAAGGGTTGGCCAATCGCCCGACTTGTACTCGTTGTCCAGGCTTCCGCTTGTTTCTTCGGGGATGGTCCCGAATATTCTTTCGAACTCTTAGGTCTTGCTTTAGCGGTTGGCCGTTAGAGCCGAGCATCTTGTCTTTTCTTCTTCTTTTTGGTTTCATCTCTTGTTCGGCTTCCGCCATTCTTTCTTTCTTTCTTTTCTTCTCTGTCGGCACAGGAGCACCCGATCAGAACTTAAGACCTGCAGAAGTAGAAGTCAGGAAATATTAGGAATATTTTCAGTGTCAACAAGCCTTTAATTGCCTTTTGCTGGATGTAGGTGATGTCAAACTGAGAGAGGAAACTCTGCCAGTGTGCTAGCCTATCAGTAAGGATGTATTTTTTCAGGAGGAACTTGATAGGGTTCATGCGGGCGATCAAATGGACCTCATGAGCCAAGAAGTAGTGCTTTAATTTCTGCACTACCCAAACGAGGGCAGCATAGGTTTTCTCCATGGCTGTGTACTTCTATTCACAAGAATTGAGGAGTTTGGATAAGTAATAGGTGGCCCGTTCCTTGCCTTCTTCATCGGCTTGTGCGAGGACGGCTCCCACAGAGTCATCCAAGATTGAGATGTAAAGGATCAGCGGTTTTTCTGATTTGGGTGGAATGAGAACGGGTGGATTAGCCAGGTATTTCTTTAACCCTTCAAAAGCCTTTTGACACTTAGAATCTCAATGGAATTCTACTCCTGGCTTGGTCAACTCATAGAAAGGTCTACACCTTTGTGAGTGCTGAGACACAAACCGACGGATGAATTGCAGCCTCCCAATTAAACCTCAAACTTCCCTCAAATTTTTGGGAGGCGGTATATCCCTGATGGCCTTAGCTTTGTTGGGATCTATCTCAATCCCTCTTTTACTCACAATGAAACCAAGTAATTTACCCGATGATACGCCAAACACACACTTCTTCGGGTTCATTTTCAATTGGAACTCCCTTGATCTTTGCAACACCTTAGCCAAAACTTTCGGATGTTCCACCCTGGTTCTTGATTTCACCAATAAATCATCCACATACACCTCCAAATATATATGCATCATGTCATGAAATATGGCCATCATAGCTCTTTGGTAAGTAGCTCCAACATTCTTTAATCCAAACGGCATGACCATGTAACAATATGTTCCCCATGGCGTAGTGAATGACGTCTTCTCCTGATCCTCTTATGCCAAACGAATTTGATTATATCCCAAAAATCCATCCATAAATGAGAGGGTCTCATAACCTACTGTGTTATCGATTAACACATCAATGTGAGGCAAGGGAAAATCATCCTTTGGACACGCGCGGTTAAGGTCCCGGAAGTCGATGCAAATCCTGACTTTTCCATCATTCTTCATGACTGGGACAATATTCGCCACCCACTGAGGATAAAGGATGACTCTAATGAACCTGCCTTTGTGGAGCTTGTCGACCTCTTCTTTCATTTTTAAAGCCATCTGAGAGTGGAAACGCCTTAACCTTTGTTTTACCGAGACGGACCCTGGTTTTAGAGTTAAGCGATGTTCAACCAAGGTGGAATCCAAATCCGGCATATCCTCGTAGCTCCATGCAAACGTGTCCCTATACTCTTTGAGAACTTCAATTAATGCCTCTTCTTCAGATGATGGCAAATTATCACTTATGAGGATGGTCCTAGGGTCTTCCTCAGTTCCCAAGTTAATTTCTTTGGTGGACTCTTCTACGGCGGCTGATGGCTCGTCCAATATCCTCATCCCACTAGCATATGTGCCGACCGCGTCCTCATATTCTTCATCCTCATCTCCAGTAGGGTATTGTTCATCGGTGATCTCATAAACCCCATATACTTCATCAATCGCACAATTGCCCTCACATTCTATCTCCGGTAGCTGGATGGGATTTTCTAGCAACTGAGGGATGGATAGAAGGGCTTGACACCTAGTGGCTAAATCTAGAAGGAATCGACAGAGGATCTGCCTACCTTTGAATTTCCTTTTGGGTACTACCCTTGACTTATTATCCCTAGCTTGACTCACATTATTTACAGAAGGAGAAAAGGCTGAAGGGGATGGTGAAGAATGTACAGGGAAAGACCCCTTAGAGGAGGGGTAGAAAAGGTCGCTCATAGGACCTTGGATGGGTGGCCCGCAGGGCGGGACGCACTCGTGGGAGATGTAGGAGGTTTCCTCAATAATGATGTATTGTTGAGGAGTTTGAAAATTGACGTTTTTTTTTCGTTTTCATTTTTGATGACAAAATAATGAAAAGAAATCGGAGGTGGGGGAAAGGTGATTATGGCTAAAGGATTGGGAGGCTCGTAGAGCAGATCATATGATTGAAAACCTGGCGCGGGTTGAGAAATCCGCGCAGGTAAGTAAGTAGAGAAGGGGACCTGGGAAGATCGTTAGACAACCGTCTGGCCCAGGAGGAAGACATCAACGAAGGCTGAGGTGAGTGAATGGAGAAGACGACGGCTAATGAGCCATCGATGGCAATGTTGATGACGGATGAAGATCTGCCGGTAACAGAGTCCTCTTGGCGAGGATGGCTTGGAACTTTGGCAACAGTAGTGATATTCCCTGGCATTTCAAAGATCAATGGCGGCCCTTCCACCTGCGGTGGTGAGAACATTCTTTCTAGTGCAATGGAAACATCTTGTATGTCAAACCATTTGCCCCATTCGCATTCCGGATCTTTGATCTTGCCTTTCTTACCGACCCTTGAACATTTTTCAGCCAAGTACACAACATGCGATCCTCCATGTGTTTCTTGCGGGTAATCTCCCATCTGAATAACGGGCCCCTTCTTGAAGTGAGAGGATAAGGTCCACGTGAGGGGTTTTCCATCCACCTCGAGCGGTGTTTTAAAGCCTAGGCCAAACTTGTGGCCTAACCTTTTTTCCTTTGGCGGCTTCAGCCTTCCTTGTTATTGCGCGCCCAAGCCTTTGCCTTGTTGATAGCCGATATTCCTCATTATCTCCCATCCTTTAGAATGGGAAGGGAGACGTGACATCGGTACTGAAGGTGGCTTCTTTGGTGTTAGCGGAATGCGGGACGGGTCATACACATCCAGTAGTGATAATATGGGCCGATGAGATGGCCAAACAAATGGCAAAGAGATGTTAACAACATCCACTGTATGAAGGACAAGCGTGCTGACCACTTTAATAATCCTCCCATTGTATGGGAACTTTAGGCATTGGTGGTTGGTGGAGGGTACAACATCCATGACTTCGACATAGGGGTGACCCAATATAGCCTTGAATGTGGGATCCATGTCGAGGACATGGAATTCTGTAGGGACTGACGCATGGCCTAATTCTACCTTCAGGATAATCATTCCCTGTGGTGGCCTTTTGCTATTGTCATAAGCTGTGACTGTGATCGAGGAAGGTCTTATCTGTTCCTCACCGACTCCACATAACTGAAGGGTGCTCATGGAGATCACATTTATGGATGCACCCGTGTCCACCAAACACGGGTGTATGAACAATCCATTGATTTTTATCAAAACACACAATGAATATTTTCGAGCTTCCTTGGGGGCAAGCTCGTGGTTGTGGAACACAATAGCCGGTTGTGTGTCTGTCGGCATCAGAACGGCCGAAATCTTCTCTACAGGGAGGTCCTCATTCACCATGACCTTTTGAAGATATTCCATTAAGGCTGCCTGATGGGATGTGGATCTCTGAAGCAACTCAAGGATAGAGATCCGAGCAGGCATCTTGTCCAAGTGTTTCAACAAATCATACTGTGTTCCAGGGATGGATTTTTCTGGATGTTCTCCATTGTCCTTCTCTGACTGAGCCTGATCGGGGTTCTGACTATTCTGAGGAAAAACTCTGTGGAAAATCCTTCCACTCTGGAGCACCATTGTCTGCGACTTTTGTACCTCTATGGGGGTAGCTGTGGGTTTTAACAGAGGTTTGAAGGGTAGCGGTGGAGGAACTGTGGAGGAATGGTGGAGGAGTAATGATGGGAGCAGGGATTCTGATGAGGGGTTTGTTCGGTGGAGGCATGGTGGAGGTAGAAGGGATATCATACGGACTATGAAGGACAAGGGGTTTGGAAGGTGGAGGTGGAGGCAAAGTGGAAGTGGATAAGGCTTGAGGTGGGTAATGGTTTTGAGATGGATGGTGGGTGGTGAGTGGTTTTGAAGGCATTGGTGGAGGTATTGTGGAGATAGGCGGGGTCACGTATGGTAGATGGATGATAAGAGGTTTGGAAGGCATAGGGGTAGATGCAGTAGAGGTGGATGGCAAAATGGAGGAGTGAGAGAAGATGAGAGGGTGTGAGGGTATAGTGGAGGGTGTTGGATGATAGGTCATTGGTGAGTTAATGGGAGGGGTGCGAATGAGAGGACATGATGGTAGTGGAAATGGTGAAGGCGGTACTATAGGTTGTAATGCGGGCTGATGAGAGAGGGGTGCTACCCGGGCAAGGCGAGGGGGTTGCATGACGATAGGGTTGGCGGCAGTAAGAACGGAGGTACTTTCTGGGTGCCACACCTACTCTCTCCCGACTTCTGGGAAGGAGAATATGGGGTTGACCTGGTGATTGGGCTGTTGGTGCTCCGGTAATAGATTCTGGATTATGCCTATGTTGGGCTGTTGTTGTTGTGCCTGCTGAGGCTGTTGTTGTTATTGTGGTTGTTGCTGTGGCTGCTGTTGAAGTTGCTGTTGTTGCTGGAACTGTGGCCTAGGAGGAGGTCTCCTGGCTTTGAGAGTGGCGATGTATCGCCTCATTTCATCCCAGTCAATTCCCCCTTCATCATTCATATCGTAGATGTAATCTTTAAACTGAAAGCAGTTCTCTACTGTGTGTCCTGGCTGCCTGTGATAGACGCAGTATCTGGAGGTATCAACATTCGGGGGCCACGCGAGCCTTTCCCTGGGTAGGATGAGTGTGTTTGAGGCTATGAGGGCGCTGAAAATATCTACCAAAGTTTCTGGCAATGGTGGGTAATAGGCTCTCTTGGGACCAATCGGCCTCCTTTGTTGCTGTAGGGGGCCATAATTCCCTGGGGGTGAAACTTGGTGGTACTGAGGTGGCGGTTGTTGTTGCTGGGGTCGGGGTTGTTGCTGGGGTTGAAGTGGTTGAGGCATATTGTTCTGGGGTGGATTGTTTTGGGGTGGAGGACGAGAGGGGAAATGACCTTGTTGGAGGGGAAGTCAGGGCATTTGTGGAGGCCTTGGGTTGAGTGCATAGTTGGCGTTGTTGACTGCACTCACCTGCTCATTTGTCACAACCCCTTCTGTCGCTCCACCAGTGCCTGTCTTTCTGACCACCTTGGGCTTCGGCGGCTCAAACATGTGCATAATGGGGGAGTCTTGATGCGGGACGGATGACCGACTCGGGCTAAGATGTACGACCGAGTCGTTGTGCGGCCAGCACTAGCACACTAAGGCAAGCCGGGCGGCTGACCACCGTGGTATTCTTCGGGTGGAGACGTCTCTCAATAGCGACTCTCTTGAGCCCGAAGATCGTCCCTTGCGAGGGAAACATGGGGATCACGGCGATTAAGAAACCACCGTCGTCTAGGGTGCTAATTCGCGCTCGATGCTCAATTGGAGCTATGGAACGGGCGCTCACAACTCACAAACGTGGTGAATTTGAACTAGCTATCGGCCCTATTCTCACAAACGCAGCAATATAGAAAGCATACTAAACAGCAATGTGAGTGGGGAACGAATCACGTACCTCCACGACAAGGCGTGGGGAAGACACCCCGGCCGATTTCCGAACAACCCCGATACACAATTGAATTAAAATTTACAATTTCAGAAGCTTGGCCCACTCCACACAGGGAGGTATCGGGCTACAATCAATAACTTTGGGGTTGCTGGAACCTGGGTTGACGGGCCACACTCGCAGGAGGCGAGGAACGCGTGCCGGAGCCGCTCGGGTACGCCGACGGAAATCAGACCCGGTTCTGCCTGCGCAGGTCACCCTGCGCAGCGAACTTGCGGAGGCTGGTACGACCAGATCCGTTGCCCGATCGGAGCGCCGTTTGTTGGAGAATGTCGGCGACTGGACATAGTTTCTTCACTCTGAAGGGCGCAATCAGATGCCTTCAGATCTGGGAGCAGTGATGAATCTTCTCAGGTTCTGGTTTTGTGCTCACAGAACTGCACAGCGACACGGTAAAATGAGGGAATAATGGTTTCCGATGTCGGATCGGGACGTTCTTTGTGGGAGATGGTAGGCGACGTCAAGAGGAAGAAGCTCTCCAAAGATCTCGCACAGATCGCAACCGGATGAGGCGGGGAAGGCTCGGGAAGTTGGTGCTGGTTCTGAACCGGATCTGCTCAGATTTCTTGCGCGATCTCACGAGAATCGCCACCACGGATAGCACGGTGATCAGATCGAGGCGAGATCAACGGCAACACGAAGACGACTTGAAATAATACGATCTCTCTTCAGGAACCAACTTTAGATGGCATCAGGGTTGGGCTCCAAGAATTAAAACACAGGCATCTTCAGATCTAGGCAGCAATCAGGAACCGATCTGCGTGCCTCCACGAGAAAAATCGCCACCGTTGCTCACGAACTCCAATCGATGCGAACCAGCGCTAAAAGTTTTCTAACTTGCAGAGGTATCACAGAGAATTTTTGTAGAAGGAGAATGTAAGAGGAAGGGAGGGATACATGGTCGAGTCACATGACCTAGTTCTGTCCAGTCACAGGACAGCACAATGGGAGTCACACCCAAGAACACACTAAGAGAATCACTCTCTAATGAACTTTTCTTTCAACAAAACTTCATTCACTTCTACATAAACACTATACATGCCCTTATATAGGGAAATACAAGGGGTAGGGGGGGAGGGGACTTGCGCAAGATGCAAGAAGGGGTAGGGGGAATGCGCATGGAATATGACATGGGTGAAAGGGAAATGGAGAAGGTGACAAGGGGACATGGTGGCTCACCTACCCTTTGAAATTCAAAGGTAAGAAGGTAGGTGGCAGCCATTGGAACTTGACCAGCATCCATCTAATACTTCATGTGGTAAATGGAGGTGGAAGAAACATAAATAAACACAATTCCTAGCCTAATAAGCCAAAAGAGGGGGTGCCCCCTACTTGGGCTTTGAATGGGCCAATGTTGGCCATGGCTTACCCAAGCCCAATCCAACCAATATGGCTTAAGGCCATTCCACCCTTGAGAGCCCATGAGTGAAGGGAGCCCATTCTAGATAGCCCAACCTAGATAGCCCATGTAGGAAGGAAGCCCACTTGGGCCATAATGGCTTATGGATCCATTACAATGGAACAAGGCCACTCCTTTCTCTTAAGGGCCTTAACCAATTTACCCTTTAGGAGCCTTACAACCAGCCCATTGGAAAATTACAAATACAATAACCATTACAAGCCCAATTCAATGCCAAAAAAGGTCCAAATTCAAGCCAAATTGTCCCCATTTTGAAGAGAAGCCGATGTAGTCCACTTGGTGCTCCGCGTATGGCACCGTCAGTTCGCCGACGTGTCACTTGATCGCCCTGGTGTCCGCACCAAGTCTTTTAACCGGGTCTGGATATACCGGGCCCTTTCATAGAGCTCTTCCATTATGGTAAGCTTGTTCATGGCCAGGATGTGCCTGAACTATGGGGTTGCATTGGACACAATCATCTTTACTTATTCAGGCTCTGAGAGGGTATCTCTTATCCTTTCTGCCAGGGACCTCCATCTGTCGGCATAGCGGACAAAATCTTTGTCGGGCTTCATTTTCTCGGCCACTAGGTCGGTAATGGAAAGAGAGGGACCGACACTGTCTCGATACTTTTGCAAGAATCTTCTTTGCACCGTATCAAAGTTCTCGGCCTCGCCGAGCTCCAAAGAATAGAACCACTCTAGCGCAGGACCATCCAATGATCTCCGAAAGAGGTATGCTAGGGATCTCTGATCATTTTGCCAATAGGAGGATTCATACATGAAGTCCTTGAGGTGAATAAAGGGGTTGCCAGTGCCATTGTACCTGGGTACGTAGGTATTTCGGAGGGAGGAAGATGGATCACCGGAAGGATTGTCAAAGTAACCTCCGGGGTGGATTTCACGTCCACCATTTTCTTTAAATTTTGAAATTATTCGTCCATTCTATTGAACCTGTTGAGGAGCGATTGGGCAAGCTCGTCGGGAGGTGAAGGTGGCACCTGTCACTGGAGAGGAAAATGTCTCCCGGAGACTTGAGGAGGAAACTCCGAATGGGAGGGAGCTACCGGGCAGTCGGCAGTTGGCCCTGGCTGGAGTGGTGTGTGGGGAACAGTAGGGGTTTGAGATTGTGAAGGGAACTGGAATGAGGGTGGTTGTTGGCTCGCCTGCCCTTGAAGCAAGGGAGACTGGATGGCTTGCGCCAGTGAAGGAGATGGGTTGGCCTGCACCGACTCTTGGAGGGGAGCGATGGCTGGAGCTGACTCCTGGGGGGCGGGAGAAATAGATTTCTCTTTCAGAATGGCCTGGAAGGCCCGGAGCTGCTCAGAGGTAAGCTCCGTGTTGGCGAGGACATCTAGCAAAGAGGAGATGTCCTGTGGTGGGGATGTGTTCCCTGCGGTAACCTGCACCTCACGTGAGGGCTCATAAGAAGGACCCGAGTCCATAGCATGGACTCGCGGCTCGACTGATTGACCACGACCAGGGTGGTTCTCCTCAAAAGACTCGTGAGCCATGCTCAAAGTTCTTCCGGAACGCAAAAACATACACCAACAAGCAGATAGCAGAAATTATCAAACAAGTGGATGCCTTTACGCCCTCTTTTTTTTTGATTTTGATATTTTTTTATGTTTTTAACCAGATCTGAAGTTCACACAAAAATAGGGACCCTAGTTAGTTTTTGTTTCACCGCCGTGTCAACTAGGGTCTCTCGTCTCACCACGAATGGGTCGACTAACTCCGGGGAACTTCAATGGTACAACTAGCCCAGTGAACGAAGAGGGAATCCTTCGCTGTCAGGGACTGACGGAGGTCCCGGTGGAGGAGATCCTAGTCCGTCGAGAGGAATTCCCGAACGGAGAGTCCTTCCTTCACCGAGAGAGGGTGATCCTTAGAAAAGAAATAAAAATAATAATAAAAAGAGGGGGGGATGTATGCAATAAAGTGTTGAACAGATATATAGAACATAAGAAAATAACAGAAATAACAAAGATATAATCAACACCTAATGAATTACACGAGATTAGGGGTGAAGTGCACGAGGTGCACGAGGGATAAGAGCTGAAAGTGCTACCGTGAGCACAACTGGAGTGCGCGAGGGCGCAAGGGTGGAGGAGCACACGGCGGTGCCGAAATTGCAAGGGTAACCGAGGGAAAGCAAAAGCGGTCACACCGTGATCGTCAATCTATGAGCGACGTCACGTGGAATGCCGGAGGAGGCGAAGCGGAGAGTGGGGGCTCGTTTTGCTGCGACACAGAAAAAGAGAGAAGAGGAGGGACCACCACGGGAGATTGCTCCGGCGGGGTGTGCAGAACAGATACAACATAACAAGATATGGGGATTAAATGACCATAGCGGGAAATGACTCTCCGTGACCTCGGGGGATGGGAATAGTGCAGAATTTAAATGGCAGCAATTTAAACGACCATTGCGGGAAGTGACTCACCGCGGCCTCAAGAATATGAGAAGATATGAGAATAACACAGAATATAATTGATAGAAATTTAAACGGCCATTGCGGGAAGGGACTCTCCGCGGCCTCGAGAGTATAAGCAGATATAAGCACATCACAGAATATAAATGACAAAAATTTAAACGGCCATTGCGGGAAATGACTCTCCGCGACCTCGAGAATATGAACAGATATAAGCACAGCACAGAATATAAATGACGAAAATTTAAACGGCCATTGCGGGAAGTGACTCTCCGTGGCCTCGAGAATATGAGCAGATATAAGCACAGCACATAATACAAATGACGAAAATTTAAACGGCCATTGCGGGAAATGACTCTCCGCGGCCACGAGAATATAATGTGATCGCCAGGGGCCGGAGATCCCAAAATAAAGAAAGTGATCGCGCCTACCTCAAGATCGGTAGTGGTGGGTTGCTTCTTCCTCTTCCTTCGACCGGCCGATGGAGAGGGTTTCCTTGGTTACCCTTGCAAAAGAAGAAACGGACAGATAACAAGTGGATCAAAAAATGACAGTGTAGTATTAGTCCATTATAATGAAAAATGGTGAAATCATGGCGGGACACACACCTGGTTGGTGTTGTTTTTTAAACCCCTCTCAGACACGAGTAGGAGAAAAATACTATGATGACTGGAGGATCGTGCAAAACGGATCTCTCTTATGAAGGGAGATGACAAATGGCGGGATGATGCATGCAATAGAAATGGCAAAAGAGAAGGGGAGAGAGTGGCTTATTGAAGATGCCGATGGTGGGATCTGGCGGAGCTTCGGCAGCGTAGGGATGACGTGGAAGCAGAACGGACGGAGCTAGCCTTCCTCTCGCGAACGCGGGCACCCGAGAAGCCGGCAGAACCTCCCCCTGCAAAACCCCACGGGTTAGAAATAGGATCCGACAGAGTCTCTCCTTCCTCTGTCGGATCTGAAGCCCTTTCCCTTCAAGGGAGGGGGTCCCCTATTTATAGAAGGAAAGTTGATTGGGGCGTCCAAGCTCTTGGACGCCTCACTGTCCTTGGACGCCTCACTGTTGAGGAGTTCAGGAGCCTGGACGCCTCAATAAATATATTTTTTATATGTTTATATTTTTATCTTAATATATTCATTGAGGCGTCCAGCCTCTTGGACGCCTCAATGATGAGGCGTCCGGGGCCCTGGACGCGCCCATTTTCGCCCACCGAATCACCGCCGAAAGTCATAGACAGTGGAGAAAGCGCGTGGTTTCAGCGCGTGACTGTGACTTACGAAGGGCGCGTCTAATTGACAAGACGTTTTTATCTTTTGGATTTTTTCAAAACGTCAAATCGAGCGGCGGATCGGCACCGTCCGTGTGTCTAAGCAGTGAGGCGTCTAGACATCTGGACTCCTCAAAGGACGGGCCTGCAAGTGAGGCATCCAGGCTCCTAGACACCTCAATGAGACCCAGTGAGGCGTCCAGGTACCTGGACGCCTCAAAGAAATTCTGCCGGATCGGCCCCGGAAAGCCGTCGGCGTCTAACCGTTAGACGTCTTCGTGTTTGGATTCTTCCGGAGCGTCCGGTTGGGAGCGGCGCCGTCCGCGTGCTACATGATTTCCTTAGTGAGGTGGCTTCCGCTCGGATCCTAACGAAGCATCACGTTCCCCGCTCAAAAGGTAAAAGGAAAGAAAGGGGAGCACTCGAGTGATTCAGAATGTGAAAACCACTGCGGGGCGTCATATGGTAATACGAGATTTACTCAAGATGATGTCAGGAATAGCGTGTCTACACCAGTGAGTCGGGCATTCCTGATGCCGTGGGGGCACATGGTGCCCAACCTGGAAGATATGGTCCGAATCACGGGCCTCAAAGTGGATGGCGAGGCAGTGACTGGTGTCACCTATTCGGACTATCGAGAAGGTGCCCAGAAGCTACTGGGGTTGGACCTAGATGGTCGGAAGAACATGTCAATAGCCAGGGCGTCCATCATGGAGGCGTTAGGGCTTACTGACACTCATCCACGGGATGACGAGTCCCTGGAGGAATTCATGGTGAGGGCTGAAAGAGGTGCCAGTGCTGTATACTGTATGGATGCGAGCAACTGGGAGGGGACCAACATGGATTTGAGGAGGTTTCTTCTCTTTCTATTGGGAAAATTGCTAATGGGCTCTAAGGGAGACAACGTCCACTGTCATTTCCTAGAGCTGCTAGTAGACTTGGAGAGAGTAGGACAGTACGCTTGGGGAGCTACCGTGCTGGCACATCTATTTACATGTCTATCCCAAAGGACAGACCGGGAGGTGACAGTAAGTGGATTTACGCCCTTCATCTAAGTAATGGATTTTATTTTCTCTTTTTCTTCTTTTTATTATTTCTTGTTCTCTTTGTTGTTGTTGTTGTTGTTGTTGTTGTTTTTATTATATATATATTTCTTATGTTTGTTGATGCCAATAACGCATGATGGCGCAGCTATGGAGCTACTATTACCTTCCATTGGGGAGAGCTTGGCATTGGCGACCAGTGACGGTCTCGCTGGCTAGACGGTGGCAACCCATCATGAGCACAACACCTCTATCCTACCAACTGATGGTGTTAAGACGGGAGCTGCAAGAGTTCCCTACAGCGATGGTAGGATTCTTTTTCTCCTTTTTTTATATTTTTATATTTATTTGTTTTTTTGTCATTTTTTTGTATTTTTGGCTAACTAAGAAGATATGTGCAACCTAACATAGGTGAACTGGAGGCCTTACTCAAACATGGTCAACGTCGACCAGCCGTGGATAATAGGAGGCCGTGCCCAGTTTGGACGGGACCTCTAGCTCCATTGCTTGAATGAAATTGAGCCCCTTAGACTATGATTAGCCATGAGGACCCTAGGGCTTGCCCAGGAATGGGTAGACATGACTACATCACCCCGCGTTGGAAAGAAGACACGCGAGCCGGCAAGCTACATTGATTGGTAGGTGCGCTTCCCCGAACAATACGAAGACTGGCAGCGGGGTGGCACGCTCGTGGAATCACAGGCGCAAGACAACGAGGATTACCTGTGCCTCTACAGGGCAATGTACGCGGAGCGGCTCCAGCCAATGGGGCTTGTGGAGGTAAAGTAAAAACACCATTTTTTTATCTTTACATTTTTTGTTTATATATATATATATTATTTTTTGTTATTTTATATCATTTTTTTGTGAACTCATGAGTCATAACTGTAGGATGCCCGTGACACTATAATAACGAACTTACGAGCTCGCTTGGCGGACACGGAGCAAGAATTGAGCGACACCCGTGCAGCTCTGAGTTCATCGGTAAGTGTGTATGCACATGTTCATGTTTCCTAGTAAGGACTTGGGATTCTTGGCGCTAAGCCCTCAATGTCACCTTGTGTATGTTGCAGCGTGCCCAGCTCGATGCGGTTTCATCGGCAATGGGGGCAGACGACGTCTCTTCCAGTCTATGGATTCCTACCTCAGAACTGGATCTACTTCACGAGCAGCTTGCTCATGCCACGCAGCGTGCCGCGGAGGCAGAAGGAATGCTTTCTGCACAGGTGAGGGTTTCACTATTGAATTTCCCTTGTTCATGTATTGCCACATATCTGAGACGATATACATGGCAAGCGGGAGAAATGCAGGAGGCACTCGCACATACCACCCAAAAGGAAGCCAGAATAACGGAGCTGGAAGAGGAATTGCAGCGTCGTCCAGACGATGACTCTTCTAGGGATGCTGTGGAGCTGAGGATCACCCTTCATCTAGAGAGAGAAGACAGAGAGAGAGAACGGGCAGAGAAAGAAAGAGACATAGAAAGAGAGAGGGCCGAGAGATTGGTCGAGAGAGAAGAGAGGAGGGCCCTGGAGGCCCAATTATTTGAACTCCGAACCAGTCTCGGTCTCACCAAGCAGTGGCTGAAGGATGGTGAGGAATGCTACCGAAGAGCACGAGAGCTTGACTTTCGTGTTAGTAGCTTCTTTGCTGTCCCCGTAGATCGACGCAGGGGTGTAGAGATGGAAAGAGGACACCAGAGCGGTAGAAATACCGCTTATCATGGTTTGATGACACCCACTCGAGCGTCTTGCCCAGAGAGCGACGGGACGAGTAATGTAGAGAGAGAGGGTGGAACTTATTGTACAATTTCTAGAAGGAAGTAAAGGAAGGAATGTTCAGTTTCCTGTCTTCTGCCTTCGTTCTTGCTTTTCAATACTGTACACATTGCTAAGTGAAACAAGTCAGTTTTTCCGTTCTGACTTGGCCCCTTGCTCAATAAGCAGATGATCATTTTGACTGTCCTTGATGATGGGTCAAGGGGCCAAGCCTTTATCAATGAAGGCAAGGTAAAGTGAAATGGTGAATGTGACACACATGCATACAAATGCAAACAAGAATTAAAAGATGAAATGCAGCACACGGATGCATATTTTTTTATCTTTTTTATGTTTTTGATTTTTGTCTCTTTTTGTATTGATTTTTTTATTATTTTTATTATTTTATTATTTTTGTTCTTTCTCTTTTTTTAGTTATTTTGATTTTCTCTCTTTTTTTTGACACTTATTATAACAACCGGTATGGTTCTTGGATCAAGGTTGCTTACGAATCATTCTTTAAGTAGCTCAATACAGGGTCAACGTGCTTGATGTATCCCTCCCTAGAATCGACTTTGCCCTTTTTGGAAACATGACTTTGATATTTTTTTTCATTATGGGGACATATGTCCGAGGTATCACACATTTTTTTTGAAATCTGAGATTCAGTATATTTTTGTTACTAACGCCTGGTGACCGTCCATATGGCATTTGACCTTCATGGGGACAGGGTTTTCTCACGCACCTCCTAGGTATCCTGAACACACATCTAAGTTGATTTGGGCCTCTAGACTCCTCGAATGACAATCCCGCCGGTTAAGACTTACCCTGATGACAATACTGTCATGTCATGCTTAAGCTCCCAGTTCCTTCCGACCACAGGGATACACCCAAAAAGTGTTCAAGGTAAATGCTTTGCCCGACTTGGGTCTATTTCAACACAACTCTAGATGGTATATGATGGAACACCTTGGAACCCTAATGGCCAACCGCGCGATGCTGACCCGGAATCAGACGCCGTCGCACCAATAGGTGACGCGCTTGCATTGACCTAAGCCCGAGGTTACAGTAAGAAGACATCAAGGTGATAAATAGAGGTCTTGACTAGCCAGAAACACCGAAACTCCTTCACGACAATGGCTTTTGCTTTTCAAAATGGACAACCATATGTGTGTGTTAAAACGAGGTTGCATGCTTTAGCGGGTTTCACCCTTCGGGACCTCCATTGAGCCTTCATCTTCGGGGGGAGAAGGAAGAGTGCGGGGGATAAACCGTTTGAGAAGATCGGCAAAATCGTTAACCCGGCGAGCCAATAAGGGCCTACTTGACTTTCCCTTTTCGGGCAGCTTCGGACCAAGCCTCGAGCGTTTGTGCTTGATTGCCCCTTTTGTATGACTTGACTTTTATTTTTGTCGAGGGGTTTCCTTCTTTGGAGTCAGGCACGGTCACGACCAGAATTTTTCATTTGACTTTGAATTTTCATTTCACCATTTTTTTTGAGGGAGATATAGTCATTTGACATTTTTGGAATCCCTCTTGTATGCCTACGGGGATATTGCCCTCTTCTCGTGCTCTGACCCCGGCTCGAGGAGATGGATCCTACTCTTGCGTTGAGGGGATTGTACTTCGGTTTTCTTATGCTCAACGTTTTAAGGGCGTCGACTATCTCATTGGGTCGAAGAGGAAGAGAATCAAGATTACGCCTTTCCTGGAGACCTTCGTGGCGAGACCTCACCATAGGCAATGCTACCATTTTTTTTGGCTAAAACACGCGCGTATGTACATGTTACCTCTTTTAATAAGCATAGGCCGACATAACTGAACAGGGATCTCCACGGTTCTGGCAGACCAAGACTCGAGACCTACCAAGTCTTAATGGGCCCTATCTTGTCATGAAGGAGAGATGCAGTGACTTGACTCCATGATGATCACCAGACATTGGCATTTTTTTGTTTTTTGTTTTGTCTATTTTTTTTGATATTTTGACATTGATTTAAATAAAACCTGGGAGTGACTACCAGATTACCACTCTCAATCACATGAAGAAGCACTTCGTGTTAAACCAATGTAAGTAAAGATTCGAAGTGGCTTCACATAAAGGAGTGGTGACAAGGCCAGAATCATGCGGAAGATGTCTAAAAGGATTTACAAAATGAGAAAGAAATCAGAGGAAAATGTGAGGGCTAAAGTCTCGAAAGCAGTGTGAGAATGGGCAGATGCCCAAGGCAGTTGATGTGGGAGGAATCGGGTCGGACTCGGGACCGGAAGGATTTAGAAGAAGAAATTGATAGATAGAGAGATGCGGATCCGGGGAATCCGAAAGTAAAGAAGGGGAATCATGGGAGACATAATCCGGAGGTTCCGGAGGAGGATGATGAGGGACGTGATGTCCTGAGAAAAGGTATGGAAAAAGGTAATTCGAAAGGGGGAAGAGAACGAAGGACGTGATGTTCCGGAAGAACAAGATGATGAATTGGAAGAAAGGAAGATCCGTAGGAAAAGGAGAAAAGGATAAATTGGAAAAGATAGGAAGGTCTGGAGGTTCCGGGAGGATGTGACAAAGGCGGGTGCGATGCCTTAAAGGGAGATTCAGAGAATAAGATGAGAAATCTGGCGGTTTCGGAGGGTGATAAGGAAGAGGGGCACGGCACCCTAGAAAAATAAGAGAACGAATCGAGGAGTCTGGGGTTCCGGAGGGTGGTAAGGAAGAGGGACACGGTGCCCTGGAAAAATAAGAGAATGAATCGAGGAGTCCGGCGGTTCTGGAGTGAGGAGATGAGATGGGGCGCAGTGCCCTGAGAATGTAAAAGAACAGAACATAAACTCGAACCTGGGGAGGTCCGGAGGTTCTAGACAAAGAGGATGGGGGTTGGATAAAATGAATGGAGTCAATGAAGGATCCAGAGGTTTCGGAGGAGGATGACGATGAGGGATGGATAAAGATAAGGAATTGAACAAAGGGGGATCCGGAGGCTTCGGACGAAAAGGGTGATGAGGGATGAATGAAGACAAGGAACTAAACAGAGAGGAGTCCGGAGGCTCCGGACGAAGAGGGTGATGAGGGATGAATGAAGATAAGGAACTAAACAGAGAGGAGTCCGGAGGCTCCGGACGAAGAGGAATATGAGGGTCCAGGGACCCTAGAGCAGAGGAGGAGCTTGATGGCTTAGATTTAGATGACGGAAGGCGTTTCCTTAGCAAATGGACTGCCCATAAAAATAAGTTGAATAGCAGCACGAGCAGTGATGAACTGGGATAGGAAGTGGATGAACTAATGTGAGCTCCCTCAACAAGGGATTTCTTGTCCTTTTTTTTAATAGAAAAACCTAACCTAGGGGTCAATGGGAGAGTGCACCCCTTACCAGAGGTAAGGAGAAAGCCACTCCACCATCAGACCACTAGGAGGCAAATTATATTCCATTGATGAAGAATAAAGAATTACATCAATCTGATACTAGGCAAGCCTAGTGAGTCCAGCCAAGCAGCACCTTTTATAATAGAAGGGAGCTCACTGTAAGAATAAAAAGAATTACATTTAGTGGTGCAAGCTAATGAAGCAAGTAAATCTGCTACTGTATTGCCTTCTCTGAATATATGAGAAATAGAATCATGCTGAGATATGGTGCTCCAGATATCCCTGACATAGCTGAGAATGGACCAGGGGCAATGAGTTTCCTTTTTGATAATCCGGACAAGGGTGAGGGAGTCACATTCAATAAGAGCTGGTTTGGGATCCACAGTCTTCAAATAGTTAATGCCATCAAGGAGGGCACGGGCTTCAGCTATTAAACTATTAGAATGTCCATAAAAGTGAGAGAAGGCAAGGATGACCTTGCCTATGGAATCCCTAATAATTCCGCCTCCTCCAGTATCTCTAGATAGCTTGCAAGCACCATCAGTGTTTAATTTTAGAAAAGGCCAAGGAGGACAAAGCCATCTCACAATCTTCATCTATTGTCTGCAAGGGGCTTGATTTTTGATTCCCAATTGATCCAAAATTTTTCGGTTAATGGACTTTGGTTTCTTAAGAGCAGCAACCGAACAAGCCATCTTAACTTGGGAAATAATATGATGAATGATGTTGGTTTTGGATAATGATTTATCATCATATTTGACAGTGTTTCTGGCTCTCCAAATTTCCCACATTCCAAATCCAATAGAGGCAAGAGTGAAAAGAGCAAAGGCCGAACCTGGCTGAGAATGGCAGATGGAATAAAAAATTTAGGATGAATTCCCTAGTAGTGCGGCCTTCAAAGTGTAAACCTGCAGCTGTAAGGGCAGTCCAAATAGAAACTGCAATTTCACTGTGCAGAAATAAATGATTGGGGTCTTCCACCTGCGGCAGCCGGCAGCATGAACATTTAGAGCAGAGGACAACACCCACTCTTTGAATATTATCATCAGTCGAAAGACAGTTATGCATAATCTTCCATAAATGGACTGAGATTTTTGTTGGAACCCAATTAGACCACAGTCGACTCCAAGGAATATCAGATTGTAGGTGACTGTTAGCCATTGATTTGTAGGTCGATGCTACTGAACACAGTCCAGATGGAGAAAGACTCCATACTCCCAAGTCCATTTCCTGATTCAATTTAACAGATCTGACAGCTTGCTGGATACTGTTGGGAATCAATGCATTTAGCAGGGCAGATTCTTCAGAAGAAGGGTTCAGTAGGACATCTCTTACAGAAGCTTTAGGATTAGGGATAAGAACATCAGAAACATAAGTATTTAAGCATTGTTGACCCAGCCAGTTATCATACCAAAAGTTGGTATTTAAACCATTCCCAATAATAACCTTCTTAAACTGAATAATATAATCCTTAGCCTTCAACCAGCTTCTTCTTGAAAATCCCTTCATGTTTCTAAAGTTAGCATCTCGGATGTGGCATTGGTGCAGGTACTTGGCTCTAAAATAAGAAGCCCATAAAGAATTAGTGTGAATAGCATTCCACAACATTTTAACTCGAAGAGCATTCTCCATGAGCCTAAGAGACATGATGCCAAGGCCACCCTTGGATTGAGGCCTACATAATGCCTGCCAAGATTTCCAATGTCTCTTTTTGCCAAGAGGGGAAGACCCCCAAAAAAAATTAGCAAAGGCCTGCTCAATCAGATTGTGAATGCCAGTATGCAACGGAGTAGAAGACAGTGAATAAATTGGCAAGGAAGTAAGAACATGCCTTATAAGAACCAATCTGGCACCTTGGGACAATAGGTTGGCTTTCCACCCAGCAATCCTCTTTTGTATAGAATTGATAACCCCTGCAAAATAGATCTTTTTTGTTCTTCCAATCACCAAAGGTATGCCAAGGTATTTATGAGGGAAAGATAGTCTGGAGAATCCAGTGAGGTTCTGAATTCGCTGTGCAACAGAAGAAGGCTTTTTCGGGTGGATTAAAAATCCACTCTTGCTGACATTAATCAGTTGACCTGAAGCATGTTCATACATGTGAAGAAGTTTAAGTAAATTTCTGATAGAAGCTGAGGTGGCTTTACTGAAAATTAGGGTATCATCTGCAAATAATAAGTGAGATATATTTGGACATCTCTGAAAACCTGTGAACCATTCAACCCGGCCACTGCTGAAAGCTTCTCTTAGCGACCTGCTCAAAGCTTCTTCAGCAATAACAAATAAAGAAGGAGCTATCGGATCACCTTGACGGATACCTCTAGTGGATTTAAAAAAACCAGCAGTGTCTCTGTTCAACAAAATAGAAAACCAGCAATTGTTAATCAATATATAAATAAGATTAATGAAATTATTGCTGAATCCAAATCTGAACATAACTGAGTAGAGAAAGTCCCATTCTAATCTGTCATAGGCTTTAGCCATATCAAGTTTAATCATAACATTTGAACCTCTGGTTTTTCTACCCAATTCAAGAGAGAGCTCCTGAGCAAGAGCAATATTTTCAATAATTTGTCTCCTTTTTACAAAAGCAGACTGCTCAAGTGAAATGATCTTGGGAAGAATAGGAGCCAATCTTCTATTAATAATAGACGAGATGATCTTATAGAAGAAATTACATAAGCTTATCGGCCTATAATCTGTTATATCCACATCATTAGATTTTTTTGGTATAAGAGCAATCAGAGTGGAAGTAACACTTCTTGGCAGAGAATTCCTGGATGAAAAGGCTTCTTGCACAACACTGACAACCAAGGGGGCAATGATGTTCCATACTTTTTGGAAAAAAACTCTAGAAAAACCATCAGGCCCAGGGGCACTATGTAGCAACCCTGATAAATGAATATTTGAAATGAATTAAAACATATATATTACAGAAGTAATACAGATAATAAGAATAGGGGTAATTAAACGAAATAAAACAAATTGCAAATAACGCCTCTTAGTAAGGTGTTAATTTAAAAAGAAACGCCTCTATAAACGGCGTGACTAAAGAAAGGACGCCCTCACCTGACGGCGTCAAATCCCAACGCCAAAAAGGGCAAGGACAAGAAACGCCCCTATCTTGGGCGTGTTTTAAAAATAAGGAACGCCCTTATACAAGACGCTTCTTAAGAAACGACCTGAACGAGGTCGTTAATTTAAGAATCGACGCCCTGACCAAAGGCGTTAATTCCATTCGGGAACCGTTCGTCCCAGAACTCATCCAGGGTAAGTGATAAGTATTAGAAAGAGTTATAACGTGGCAATAACTCTATCTTAGAAACATTACTTCTAATCAAACTCTAGCCCTAATAGGATTCCCAAAAATCCTATAAATAGTCTTGATCGAACAACCCTAAACCTATTTGATTCATTCGACTGTAGAGGTACGTGAAGAACAAACTGTTCTTCTAATTCCTTTTGTTCTCTGCTTTGCCTACATGAAGAACTGATGATTCTTCACCCTCTTTTCTTCTTACAGGTTGAAGAAGCCTAGACTTCGTGAAGAACAAGGGTAAGTTCTTCTATCTTCCATCTTCAGCCAAGCATTATGAAGAAATTTCTAATACCTCTTCATATTCCTCTGTAGGAAAACTCTAGTGATCTACCAAAGAACAAAGGTTCTTTGCCTGCTGCTGTTTGCTGCTGATTAGAAGCTTCAGCGTGTTCTTATCAAGATCTTCACGTGTCTTTCATCTTCAAATCCATTATTAAGGTAGGATTTTCTCAAGTTATTGTAGCCCAAATGAAAATAACGCAAGATATATGTATAAGCATGGCATGCATACAGTTTTATTGTGTTTACGATAATATTTTAAAAGTAACGCCCCTGTCAAGGGCGCTAATTTACAAGAAACGACCCTTACGAGGTCGTCAATTTAATATTTGACGCCCTGTACACAGGCGTTAATTTCATGAAAATAATCAACACCCATGTTATACAGATGATATATATGAATTCCTGATTCTAATATAATGCATGACTCTGCCTGCTAGTTTTCCTGTCCTGTCCATGAAACTTGATATCGGGATATTGCTTGATATTTAACTTCGTTACTGTTCATGACCCTAGAAGAATTAACGACCTAAGTTAGGTCGTGACTTATGAAACTAACGCCCTGAACGAGGGCGTGAGTATTTAAATAACGCCCCATCAGAGGGCGCGTTTCTGGAAAATTCCGAAAAAAATTGTACCTTGTGAAAATAAGAATTAAATGGTAACGTCCCTTCCCAGGGCGTGTTTTAGATAAATCCTGAAAATTATTTATATTCTATCAAATATGTAAATAATGAGACGCCTGCTACTGTAGTCGTCAAATCTTTAAGAAACGACCCTTACCAGGGCGCGTTTTAGATAAATTATTGAATTATTGAAATTTCTGCAAAATTGATACATATGTAAACGCCCTTCTGTTAGGCGTTAATTACTTAAGAAACGACTTGACCTAAGTCGTTATTTTACTGTAAAAAAAAAACTGATTTTTCACTGTTTCTGTTAACCGATGGTTTCATATGTTATATTATATATATATCGGCACTATTCTCCACTCCGTGAGTATAGTCCCACGTTTCATGATTGTTTCATCGATCACACTCAAATCTCATTGACATACAAACTCTCCATTGGACATTCCGTTCCTTTGGACTAGCGAGTTAGTCATAGAGACCTCCGTAAGACTCCTCGTAGCCTTGGATTCCCTCAAGGTCGACTGAGCTGGTTGTACCCTAAAAACCTATTACACAATTAATGCCGTGTCAATCTAAAGAAACATGGTATACCGGCCCTTATGATTATACAAAGAGTATATCATAAGAAATTTCTTAATGGGATGATGATATCATGCCATATCATGCCATTCTTGTAAACCTCAATTCTATGATAAGAATGAGGGTATCGTACTTTGATATACTGTCCCTGTGGACCTCAATTCTATATAAAGAATGTCCATATTGATTTGTCATGGTACCCAAGTTAAGGGAACCATATTCTACCTAGTTTTATCATTAATCATGATTATACCGTTATTATCGTCAATCTATGTCCTTTGTCATATTTTGGACTCTATTCTATCAAAGTTGTCATACGTGTCTACAAGCTTGATTATTGAAATTCTATGTTGGCTATAAACAAGAGTGGATGTCAAAACACATGACAAATACCTGCGCATATAGGGCCCGATCTGGTCCTGGGAGGAGCACCCGAAAGTACTTGTGCCCATGGGAGTTAAAATGATAAGGTATCTGGCATTATACCGAGTACTTGACTTGCTTGATTGGACATTCCACACACATATTGTACTTGAATCGTACTTGACTTGACATGAAATGCGTGGCCCGAAAAAGGGTAATTTACTTGCTTGATACATGATAGCCAAGGTTCTTGACATGACTTGTTAAATGTACTTGCTTGAATATCTTGAATAAACTTGTTATCTTGTTGAAAGTTCATGATTAGTCCATCTTATTTCCTTGATATTACATTCTCTCTATCTTGTCGTTTTTATGCGAGCATGCATAGCTTTATTGCATTCATGAAAGATGTAATTACTTAAACCCCTTGCTAGTACTTGAGATATAATTTCCTACTGAGCGTTCGCTCATTCCGTTTGTCCCTTTGTACTTTTCAGGTAAGTCCGACGACGATGGAAGTCAATCGGATGGGAATGGTCAAGAGTGAAAGTGATAGAGCTGCTCAAGTGTCATCTAGTCTTTTCTATAGTTTCTTGAGTCGAATATGTATTCTTTTCCTTTTTATTAAACAGAGTATTGGATTAGTAATAGTCTATCCATTATGAAATAAAGGATTGGGTTATCTTGCTATTTTGCGCATCTCTGTCTTTGTGTCGAATACACGACCACTCTGATTGACATGATTGATATAAACTCGTCACGCGTCTCCGGGTATCTTCCGCGCTCGGGGCGTGACAGTTTTTGTGGTATCAGAGCCTAAGGTATTCAATTCCTAGGAAAAACCCAAGTCCAAGGAAAAGTTGAACGTTTAACCAAGTGAGATTGGGTAGAACCAAGGGTTAAGAGTCAATGAGTCTTTTAATAAGATCACAGTGATATAATACTAACGTAGCTATCGTAATTGTAGGATAATGGCTGTCGAACGTGCTCAATGGCACAACATGCAGCGTACCCTTCAAGGGATGACTCAAGTGCTACAACAGGTAGCACAAGGTGGTGCTCCACGAGCTGGAAGCTTACACCAAGCCTTTAAGAACATGAATCCCCCGAAGTTCATAGGATCGACCGATCCGGACGATGCCGAGCATTGGGTTCGGGAAACCGAACGCATATTCCGTGTCATGCAATGCACGGATCAGGACAAAGTTCTATTAGCTACATTCCAGTTAGAGAAAGATGCTAGATGCTGGTGGGAGTCTATTGAAGCAACCATCGATCCTACTCAAGTAACATGGGAAGAATTTGTGGAATACTTCAATGCTAAATATTTCTCGGACCGAGTCCAAGAAAAGAAGGCTGCAGAATTCGCTGCATTAAAGCAACGATCTTTATCATTAGCAGATTATGAAGCTCAGTTCTCCAGGTTGTCTAGATATGCTAAGCATCTTATTAGCACGGAGAAGATGAAAGCCCGTAGATTTCTTAATGGGCTTAGGCCCCACTATATTACTCAACTGGCGCCTATGGACATCCAAGTTTATTCTGAAATAGTGCACCGAGCTCAATTACTTGAAGATGCCACGGAACTATCTGATAGGATCCGTGGAAAAGACAAGAAGGAGCAAGTCACAGGTTCGGGTTCTTTCAAACCCAATTTCAAGAAGAGGCCTAGTAATGGAGGTCCTTCCTCTCAATATCAAAAATTCAAGAAGACCAAGCCCTTCTCTATCACCACTACACCTTCAAACGTAGTATGCAAGCATTGTGACAAGGCTGGTCACAAGACCGAAGAATGCTGGAGGAAATTAGGAGCTTGTCTCCGTTGTGGAAGCCGTGAGCATCGGATTCCCGAGTGTCCATTAATGAATGACCAAGCCGGTGATGGTAAACGCCCGGTGACGAAGAATGCTCGTCTTCATGCAATCCAGGAGACCGAACCTGAAGAAGAAGGCGGATAAGTGGAAGGTACATTGAAAATTTGTTCCAAAAGTGCTTATGTCTTGTTTGATACGGGTGCGTCACATTCCTTTATTTCTAAGAAGTTTGCCGACCCGTTACCGTTAGAACCAGAATGGATAAAAATAGTTCTAACTACTCCTCTTGGAAGCGAAAATGATATTACTCATCACTACCAAAACTGTGAGGTAATGGTTCAAGGTAGGAATTTACCTATAGATCTCATATGCCTCGATCTAAAGGAGTATGATGTTATACTGGGAGCGGACTGGTTATCCAAATACCAGGCAACGGTTGATTGCCGCAATAGCCAAATTGCTTTCAAAGGTTTTCCAGAATTAGTCTTTACTCGCCCCAAGAGTCGGAGCAAATCCCCTCTTATTTCGGCTCTCCGAGCAAACAAGCTCGTCAGGAAAGGATGTGTATCCTTCCTTGCTTTTGTCACTGTTAAAGAAGCTAAGGAAACCAAGATAGAAGACATTCAGGTAGTGCAAGAATTCCCAGACGTATTTCCGGAAGATTTGCCGGGATTACCCCCTCAAAGAGAAGTGGCCTTCACCATTGACTTAGTCCCTGGTGCTGGTCCAGTTTCAAAGGCACCCTATAGAATGTCCCCGGCTGAACTCAAAGAGTTGAAGGAGCAGTTGATGGAACTGATTCGAAAAGGGTTTATTAGACCAAGTACTTCCCCGTGGGGAGCACCAGTCTTATTTGTGAAGAAGAAGGACGGATCCATGAGATTGTGCATCGACTATCGACAGTTGAATCATCTCACTATCAAGAACAAGTATCCACTGCCGAGAATCGATGAGTTATTTGATCAGATTTCAGGATCCAAATATTTTTCCAAGATTGATCTCAGGTCGGGATATCATCAGTTAAGAATCAAGGATGATGACATTCATAAGACCGCATTCAGAAGCAGGTATGGCCATTATGAATTTGTTGTTATGCCTTTTGGACTAACAAATGCCCCTGCTGCCTTTATGCAGTTAATGAATAGCATATTCAGGCCTTACTTGGATCAATTCATAGTAGTCTTCATTGATGATATATTGATATATTCCAAGACTAAGGAAGAACATGAAGAGCATTTGAGGATTGCATTGCAAATCTTGAGGACCAATCAACTATATGCTAAGCTCAGCAAATGCGAGTTCTGGCTTGAAGAAGTGACTTTTCTCGGACATGTCATATCAAAGGACGGACTATCTATAGATCCGTCAAAAGTTGAAGCTGTGGGAAATTGGGAAAGACCCACTAATGCAAGCGAGATCAGAAGTTTCTTAGGTCTTGCAGGTTATTATCGGCGATTCATCAAAGATTTCTCTAAGATCGCCGTACCACTTACAAGATTAACTCGTAAGGAGATCCGATATGAATGGAGTGAGGAATGTGAAAGAAGTTTCCAAACCCTCAAGGATCATCCCACTACAGCTCCGGTGTTAGCTCTACCAATAGAAGGAGAGAAATTCGAGGTCTACACTGATGCTTCTAGCATTGGCCTCGGATGTGTCCTAATGCAACAAGGAAAGGTCATAGCATACTCTTCACGTCAACTGAAGAAGCATGAGGAGAATTACCCCATCCATGACTTAGAACTGGCCGCGGTGGTATTTGCCCTAAAGATATGGAGACACTACTTATATGGAGTGCAGTTTACTGTATACTCCGATCACAAGAGTCTCAAATATCTATTCTCACAAAAGGAGCTAAACATGAGACAAAGACGCTGGCTAGAGTATCTCAAGGACTTCGACATCAATATTCAATACCATCCCGAAAAGGGTAATTATGTTGCTGATGCCCTTAGCCGAAAGCCGAGAGCAATGATAGCCAATTGTATGATACAAGAATGGAGGTTGCTAGAATAATTCTCCGAGCTCAATATAAGCATGGACAAGGAAGCCAAATTTGTCACATTATCTCATGTAAGCATACAGTCAGATTTATTATCTGAGGTACAAGCGCTTCAGGATGATGATCCTATATTAGTGGAAATCAAAGACAGATTAGAAGGACAATCTGACTTTCAGATTGCTTCTGATGGAAGATTATTGTTCAAAGATAGAACTTGTATACCTGATTGTCCGGAATTAAAGAAGAAGATCTTAGATGAAGCTCACCGATCAAGGTACACTATTCATCCAGGATCAACCAAAATGTATCAAGATGTAAGGAGGAACTTTTGGTGGCCCAACATGAAAAGAGAAATAGCAGACTATGTATCACGCTGTCTCACTTGCCAACAGGTCAAGGCGGAACACCAAAAGCCTGCTGGAAAACTACATCCTCTAGATATTCCTAAGTGGAAGTGGGAGGATATTGGTATGGATTTCATCATGGGTCTATCTAAATCAAAAGGAGGACATGATGGAATATGGGTTATTATCGATCGATTGACTAAATCGGCGCATTTCTTGCCAATCAAGAGTCGATGGTCAATTGATGTCTTAGCTGCATTATATATCAAAGAGATAGTCAGGATACATGGAATTCCTGTCTCAATCGTGTCTGACAGAGATCCCCGTTTTACTTCTCATTTTTGGAAGGGATTACAACATTCGTTGGGAACAAGGCTCAACTTTAGTACTACTTTTCATCCTCAAACGGATGGTCAGACCGAGAGAACTAACCAGGTTGTTGAAGATATGCTTAGAGCATGCATCATTGACTTTGGAGGAAGCTGGCACGATCACTTGCCACTAGTGGAATTTGCATATAATAATAGCTACCAAGCTAGTATCCAAATGGCACCTTTCGAAGCTTTATATGGAAGGAGTTGCCGATCACCCTTATGCTGGAACGAAGTTGGGGAAAAACAACTATTAGGTCCAGACATGGTAAGGGATACAACTGAGAGGATACAAGTAATCAGAGAAAGATTGCAAGTTGCTCAGACGAGATAAAAGGCTTATGCTGATACAAGAAGGAGAGATCTTGAATTCCAAATCGGAGATCATGTATTTCTCAAGATATCGCCTGGACGTGGCATACGAAGATTTGGTGTTAGGGGTAAGCTTACGCCAAGATTCATCGGACCATTTGAGGTACTTGAAAGAGTTGGCGAGGTTGCTTATCGCATCGCGTTACCTCCTCAATTGTCCGACGTGCATAATGTGTTTCACATATCTATGTTGAAGAAGTATGTGCACGATCCATCACATATTATTGAACATGGAGATCTGGTGATCCAGAAAGATCTCACCTATGAACAGAAGCCAATGAAGATCTTAGATCGAGAAATACGAGCTCTAAGGAATAAGGTTATTCCCATGCTCAAGGTGCAATGGAATAAGAATCTTGAACACGAAGCGACATGGGAGACCGAGGAATCTATGAAGAAACGATTTCCCGAGTTATTCTAAGAGGTATATGTTCTACACTCTCCACGTGTATAATTATATATATATTGAATTTGGGGACCAAATTCTTTTTAAGTGGGGGAGGGTGTAGCAACCCTGATAAATGAATATTTGAAATGAATTAAAACATATATATTACAGAAGTAATATAGATAATAAGAATAGGGGTAATTAAACGAAATAAAACAAATTGCAAATAACGCCTCTTAGTAAGGCGTTAATTTAAAAAGAAACGCCTCTATAAACGGCGTGACTAAAGAAAGGACGCCCTCACCTGACGGCGTCAAATCCCAATGCCAAAAAGGGCAAGGACAAGAAACGCCCCTATCTTGGGCGTGTTTTAAAAATAAGGAACGCCCTTATACAAGACGCTTCTTAAGAAACGACCTGAACGAGGTCGTTAATTTAAGAATCGACGCCCTGACCAAAGGCGTTAATTCCATTCGGGAACCGTTCGTCCCAGAACTCATCCAGGGTAAGTGATAAGTATTAGAAAGAGTTATAATGTGGCAATAACTCTATCTTAGAAACATTACTTCTAATCAAACTCTAGCCCTAATAGGATTCCCAAAAATCCTATAAATAGTCTTGATCGAACAGCCCTAAACCTATTTGATTCATTCGACTGTAGAGGTACGTGAAGAACAAACTGTTCTTCTAATTCCTTTTGTTCTCTGCTTTGCCTACATGAAGAACTAATGATTCTTCACCCTCTTTTCTTCTTACAGGTTGAAGAAGCCTAGACTTCGTGAAGAACAAGGGTAAGTTCGTCTATCTTCCATCTTCAGCCAAGCATTATGAAGAAATTTCTAATATCTCTTCATATTCCTCTGTAGGAAAACTCTAGTGATCTACCAAAGAACAAAGGTTCTTTGCCTGCTGCTGTTTGCTGCTGATTAGAAGCTTCAGCGTGTTCTTATCAAGATCTTCACGTGTCTTTCATCTTCAAATCCATTATTAAGGTAGGATTTTCGCAAGTTATTGTAGCCCAAATGAAAATAACGCAAGATATATGTATAAGCATGGCATGCATACAGTTTTATTGTGTTTACGGCAATATTTTAAAAGTAACGCCCCTGTCAAGGGTGCTAATTTACAAGAAACGACCCTTACGAGGTCGTCAATTTAATATTTGACGCCCTGTACACAGGCGTTAATTTCATGAAAATAATCAACACCCATGTTATACAGATGATATATATGAATTCCTGATTCTAATATAATGCATGACTCTGCCTGCTAGTTTTCCTGTCCTGTCCATGAAACTTGATATCGGGATATTGCTTGATATTTAACTTCATTACTGTTCATGACCCTAGAAGAATTAACGACCTAAGTTAGGTCGTGACTTATGAAACTAACGCCTTGAACGAGGGCGTGAGTATTTAAATAACGCCCCATCAGAGGGCGCGTTTCTGGAAAATTCCGAAAAAAATTGTACCTTGTAAAAATAAGAATTAAATGGTAACGTCCCTTCCCAGGGCGTGTTTTAGATAAATCCTGAAAATTATTTATATTCTGTCAAATATGTAAATAATGAGACGCCTGCTACTGTAGTCGTCAAATCTTTAAGAAACGACCCTTACCAGGGCACGTTTTAGATAAATTATTGAATTATTGAAATTTCTGCAAAATTGATACATATGTAAACGTCCTTCTGTTAGGCGTTAATTACTTAAGAAACGACTTGACCTAAGTCGTTATTTTACTGTAAAAAAAAAACTGATTTTTCACTGTTTCTGTTAACCGATGGTTTCATATGTTATATTATATATATATTGGCACTATTCTCCACTCCGTGAGTATAGTCCCACGTCTCATGATTGTTTCATCGATCACACTCAAATCTCATTGACATACAAACTCTCCATTGGACATTCCGTTCCTTTGGACTAGCGAGTTAGTCATAGAGACCTCCGTAAGACTCCTCGTAGCCTTGGATTCCCTCAAGGTCGACTGAGCTGGTTGTACCCTAAAAACCTATTACACAATTAATGCCGTGTCAATATAAAGAAACATGGTATACCGGCCCTTATGATTATACAAAGAGTATATTATAAGAAATTTCTTAATGGGATGATGATATCATGCCATATCATGCCATTCTTGTAAACCTCAATTCTATGATAAGAATGAGGGTATCGTACTTTGATATACTGTCCCTGTGGACCTCAATTCTATATAAAGAATGTCCATATTGATTTGTCATGGTACCCAAGTTAAGGGAACCATATTCTACCTAGTTTTATCATTAATCGTGATTATACCGTTATTATCGTCAATCTATGTCCTTTGTCATATTTTGGACTCTATTCTATCAAAGTTGTCATACGTGTCTATAAGCTTGATTATTGAAATTCTATGTTGGCTATAAACAAGAGTGGATGTCAAAACACATGATAAATGCCTGCGCATATAGGGCCCGATCTGGTCCTGGGAGGAGCACCCGAAAGTACTTGTGCCCATGGGAGTTAAAATGATAAGGTATCTGGCATTATACCGAGTACTTGACTTGCTTGATTGGACATTCCACACACATCTTGTACTTGAATCGTACTTGACTTGACATGAAATGCGTGGCCCGAAAAAGGGTAATTTACTTGCTTGATACATGATAGCCAAGGTTCTTGACATGACTTGTTAAATGTACTTGCTTGAATATCTTGAATAAACTTGTTATCTTGTTGAAAGTTCATGATTAGTCCATCTTATTTCCTTGATATTACATTCTCTCTATCTTGTCGTTTTTATGCGAGCATGCATAGCTTTATTGCATTCATGAAAGATGTAATTACTTAAACCCCTTGCTAGTACTTGAGATATAATTTCCTACTGAGCGTTCGCTCATTCCGTTTGTCCCTTTGTACTTTTCAGGTAAGTCCGACGACGATGGAAGTCAATCGGATGGGAATGGTCAAGAGTGAAAGTGATAGAGCTGCTCAAGTGTCATCTAGTCTTTTCTATAGTTTCTTGAGTCGAATATGTATTCTTTTCCTTTTTATTAAACAGAGTATTGGATTTGTAATAGTCTATCCATTATGAAATAAAGGATTGAGTTATCTTGCTATTTTGCGCATCTCTGTCTTTGTGTCGAATACACGACCACTCTGATTGACATGATTGATATAAACTCGTCACGCGTCTCCGGGTATCTTCCGCGCTCGGGGCGTGACACACTATCAGCTGACAAACTGAAGACAACATCATGAATTTCAATATCAGTAGGAATAGCACAAAGACAGTCATTATCATCCTGGTTTACTAAGTGGGGAATACAGGTCAAGAAGTTATTGTCAATATGATGGTCTTAAGTGGAGAAAGCATTCTGGAAATGGGAGACAGCTATTCTTTTCAGTTTCACTTTATGCTTTCCCCTCTTCTTGGTAGATACTCTCTCACAGTCCAACCCCTTAATATTCAACACAACTTCTTGGCTTCTTGGCTCGACATGCCTTCTCCAACGATGTACCCAGACAGAAGGCCTCATCCTTCTCTGACCAATCGGCTCAATCGGTGCAGTCAGCGCCCACGGGCTCTCATTTGATGGACTTTTAATAAGGCTTTTTGGACATATCAAAAGGCACGGTAACTCCTTTGGCAAATAATCGCAACAAAAATTTGAGAGTCCCACTTGTGAAGCAGGAATGTTGACATGAAATGGCTTCCTTGGAAATAGTTCCGTTGATAGATGGAGGGTATCTATCATTGGAAGTTTGGCGTTTGGCACAAGGAGCTTCATATTTGGCGCATTGCTCAAGGTTGTTGGAATATTATGTGTGAATATGCTTGGTAGCATAGACCTTCGCCCTTTGCATGGAAGTTGGTAGGGAGTGGACGAAACGTTGAAAGCTGCCAACAAGGACTACCCCGACCCGCCCTTGAGCATAGAGTTTATCATCTCCTTTGCAGTGGAATGTGTCATTGTTATGCTCGAGGAGAAACCCTTCTCTTGATTAGCCATTTGAACTATGACCGAGCAAGGGGTAACGAGGGCCTTGAAAGTATCATTTCCAATGTGACCTTGATGATCTTAGATTCAGGCCGGCACGACATCAATTCTTGGTTTCTTTCCCTAGTGAATACTAGGGGACACTCGGCCTCCTCAAAGATGCCCAGAACAAGAACTCGAATCGACATTCGGCAAATGAAATCTTGGATTTTGATTGGCATAGCCGTGACCGAATTCTTCTTGCCCAGTTCTTGCACATTCTCTTTGGCACATGTATCTGTAGAAAGACGCCCACTCCGTGAGGTGGTGGAAGGAGGCGAGATGGAGGTGGCAGGCTCAGCGAGTAATGGAGGTTCAATGGAAGGGTTTGTAGGAAGGGTAGGTGGAGGTTGAAACACGGTGAGCTTCTCCCCTTGCTCAGAAGCAGACGAGGTTGGCTCGGGTGCAAAAATAGATGGGCCCTGCTCAGGATTAATCACAGGTTTGGGTAAGGGGTCGAGTGGAGGAATAGGAATGGTTTGGTTTGGGGTTATAAGGATAATGGAGGTTTTAGGTAGGGATGGAGGGTTACTTGGTTGGGGACAAAGGCCAATGGGAGGTTCGGTGGAATTCGATGGTATGGAGGTTACTTGTATAGTTGGAGGGGTAACGGTAGGAGGCTTGGTGCATAGGAAGCGTCGGGTTTTGGGGGTACGTGAGGGGTTCAGGGTGGGAGGTGATTCATGGTGCATTGACGCGGGTTGTTGGAGTATGGACCCATCATCGTAATACCATGTTGTCTCATAGACGGGGGTAGGGATAGTGGCTTCATCCTGAGCAGGGGGATCTTGTGGGAGCGGTGGAAGAGAGAAACGAAGAAAACTTGGAGTGGGTGCATCTTCAAAATCTTCACAAATTTCATGTGCTATTTCCAATTCTTTATAATCATCAAGTTCAAATGGACGCCATGGTGTAGGCATATTGATGAGGGGAGGTGATGTATATTGGCATGGAGGATTTTACGTATATGGATGTGGATGTGGAAGCGGAGGGTCATATGAATGAGTATGATAAATGGGTGGTGGGTGAAGGAGGTCCACTTGATTGTAAAAGCTTGGGAGAACTTCTTGCTCACTCGTATTCTCAATGCCATACTCATCTCTTCTCTCCTTCTAATCCCTCTCCATTTTGGTAATGTTATTCATGAAAGGGTGAAGGGGATTGACTTGAGGAGGAGGAGGAGGCGGTCGTGGACTCGTGATCCACTTTAATTGTTCCTCCATTTGATCAATTTTATCAAGATAGCTTGTTGGAGAGGTGTGACTTGTGAAGTTGAGAGTCGGCTTTGAGACCTTGGAGGGGCGGCTTGACATGGAGGTCGTGAAGAAGAAGGGGAATAAGGTTTGCCCATGGAATGACCCGGTCGAACTGGGGTACGAGGGATAGCCAGATTTTGGGGCCGTGAGAGATGCTGAAATGAGGGAGGTGCTTGGCCCATGTGGTCCTTAAAAGGAGCAGCACGAGGACCACCTATGGCGCATGGATGACCCAGGGGAGAGGGAGAGGTAGATTCCCTCTTAATGATAGCCTAGATGGCTTCAAGTTGTTGAGGGGTAAGGGAGTCGATGTGAGGAGCTAGGACATCTAAGGCATAGGGGGCACTAATAGAGGGGGAAGCTTCCCTGGCAGTGGCCTGTACTCCATGTGAGGACTCATAAGATGGACCAGCGTCCATAGCATGGACCCCTGGCTCACCCTAGTAACCCTGGCCTGGGTTATACTCTCCATAAGAGTCATGACCTGGGTCATGCATTTGGGGCTCATAGCTGAAGGCCTCGGCCTCGAAAGCAGCGTAATTGTATTTAGCCATCCGTAACACTTTTTCGGAACGTAATAACATACACCAACAAACAAATGACAGACGTTAACATACAAGTTTATGCTTTACGTCCTCGTTTTTTTTTTCTTTTTTTTCCTTTTTTTTGTTTTCACAAACTAGAAATTCACACAAAAGGTAGGACCCTAGTTAAAATTTCGGCCACCGCCGTGCCAGCTAAGGTCACTCGTCTCACCACGAATGGGTTGGGGTTGACTATCTCCAGGGAACTTCAATGGTACAACCAGCCCAGTGAACGAAGAAGGAATCCTTCGCTGTCGGGGACTTACGGAGGTCCCGATGGATAAAATCCTAGTCCGTTGAGAGGAATTCCCAATGGAGAGTCCTTCCTTCACCGAGAGAGGGTAACCCTAGAAAAGTGAAATAAAGGAGAAGATGGTATGCAATGCGGTGCTAAATTTAACAAAAGGTATATAAACAGACAACAAATATATACAACAAAAGAGATTGAACAAACATCACAATGCTCCTTTTCCGTAACGACGCGGATCTCTTAAAATCTCACATTGGGCCATGGGGTAATGCACGTAGTGCACGATGGATGAAACTAGAATGGCAAGAGTGCTACTGGGAACACGAAAGTAGCGCGCGCAGGCGCAATCAGGAGGGGCACATGCGGGTGCCAAGTGGAGGGGCACACGTGGGTGCCAAAAATATACGGGTAACCAAAGAAAACAAAAGACTGTCCCACCGTGATCGCCAAGAGATGTGGATGACAAAATCGTGGCTAGGAGAGAGAAGGAGGACAAGGATGAATTACCGGGTGATATAGGAAAGGTGGTGGAAAATACGACCTGAAGGAAACACTATAGTGGAACACAGAGAAACTAGACTTATCCAATCTCCGGTATGGGGTGGAGATAGGGATCCGAAGATCCTCTCACGCAAGCTAACTACCTCCTCAACAGGCGCAGCCTGTTGTTTCGGGAGCAGCTTTAAATATACCGGGTATTGGGATCGAATATGCTGGGACTCTAGGTAACGAAGGAATGCAAGATGTTGACATGAATAACGATGCCGTGTTCAGGAACAAAGGGGACAAATGAAATGAGGAAACAAAATTATAGCAGAATATCATTCACCATGAGATCATAACAGTAATATAAACAAAAGCGAACCACCGTGAGACATTAGTCTTTGCGGGATTTTTATAGAAATATATATATAGCAGTAAGTATATATACGTACAATAAACCACCACTAGACATTGGTCTTTGTGGGATTTTTATAAATATATATATATATATATATATATATATATATATATATATATAGTAGTAAATATATATATACACAGTAAACCATCACTAGACATTGGTCTTTGTGGGATTTTAGCAAAAATAAAAATAACATGAATGAAACGACAAAACGAAAATTACGGAATGAAACCTCCGCGAGGAACTTGTTCCATTCACGGGGTTTGAATAAAAATAAAAATGACAGGAATGAAATGACAGAATGAGGATTATAGAATGAAACCTCCGCGAGGAACTAGTTCCACTCACAGGATTTGAACAGAAATAAAAAAATAACAGGAATGAAATGACAGAACGAAAATTACAGAATGAAACCTCCGCGATGAACTTGTTCCATTCAGCTGGGTTTGAATAAAAATAAAAATAACAGGAATGAAATGACAGAATGAAGATTACAAAATGAAACCTCTGCGAGGAACTAGTTCCATTCACGGGATTTGAACATAAATTAAATGGGGAGGGGAACTGTCGCGGGGAATGATCCTCCGCATGGGTGAGAGATGCCACCGGGGGAAATGACTCTCCGCGCAGTGTTGAGGGTGTGATCGCCAGGGGCTGAGAACCCCACAATGGAAAGAGTCTGATCGCATCTGCCTCGGGAGCGGAAACAGTGCGGGTCCTTTCTTCCTCTTCTATCGACCGGCCGACGAAGGGGCCGGGCTTCCTTTGGTTACCCTGGTTGATGCTATTCCTTTTTATTTGATTTTATCTTTTTATATATTTTTTATTTTATTTTGAGAGTGATCTAGAGGGAAAGAGAGAAATCGGGAGATATGAGAAAAATAAAGATAGAAATCGAGATATAAAAAAAGATATAGAGAGAGTGGGATATAAAGAATAGAAATATTAAATATTTCTAAGAATATAGAGAGAGAAGAAAAAAGATTTTTTATTATTATTTTATTTTGAGAGAGAGAAAGAGATGATAAAAAAGGATAAAAAATAGAGAGGTGGAGATAGAGATAGAGGGAGATAGAGAGAATAATAATCGTAAAAATATTAAATATTACTAAGAGCGTATATAAAAAGAGAGATTCTTTTATTATTATTTTTTTATTTCATTTCTTTTTTTGTTTTGATGAGGGCCAAGAGAGAGAAGAGAGAAGGGAGAGAGGAAGAGAGTGAGAGAGAGAAAGAGAGAGATCAAAAGAGGGAGAGAGGAAGAGAGAGAGAGAGATTTTGTGAGAAATAATAATAATAATAAAATAAGAGAGAGGGAGATTTTGTGAGAAAAAAATAAAATAAGAGAGAGATAGTGAGATAGAAGAGAGAGAGAGAGGGAGAGAGAAAGAGAGAGAAGAGAGAGAGGGAGATGTGAGAGAGAGAGAGAGAGAGAGATCGTGGGGGAGAGAGGGAGGAGAAGAGAGAGAATGCGAGAGGGAGAAAGAGAAAAGAAATAGAGAGAGAGATCGTGGGGGAGAGAGGGAGAGAGAGAAAGAGAGAGAGAGAGATCGAAAGAAAGAGAGAGAAGAGAGAGAGAGATGGCAGGAAGAGAGAAGAGATAGAAGAGACGGGAGAGAGGTGGGATGAGAGAGAAAGACATAAATCGAGAGAGAGCGTGAGGGAGAGAGAGAAGAGAGAGGGTGCGTGAGGGAGGCCGGTTCATGGGGGAGGCCGTCCGGTGCGGTCGCGGCGGCGATGCAGTGAGGGTGGGAGCAGAGTCTGCGGTGGCGTGGGCGGAGCGGACGCATGCACGGGGGTGCATGCGTGGTGAAGGGCGGCGGCCGGCTGTTCGGCGACGATGAGGTGGAGCAGTGGAGGTCGACGGGGAAAGAGGGAGTGGTCAACGAGGAGAGTGGAGTTGAGGTTGGCGCCAGAGGTGGGTTCGGTCGCGGCAGCTTGGGCAGTTAGCAGGGAGAGAGGGAGAGAGGGAGAGGGAATTACATGTGGAGAGGAGGCTCGGCGTGGTCGGCGAAGGCAATGACATCCGGTGGAGGTGCTGACTAGCTTGAGAGGGGTGCGGTGGTAGGTGTGGCGAAGGGAGATGGGTCGCAGAGGGGGGAGGTGGTGTCTACAGGTGAGGAGAAGATGGGTGCAGGCAGTGAGATGGCAGCGGTGGTGGGAGGTTGGCCGGTGGCTTGCATGCGTGGAGGAGGTCTGTTGCGGTTAACGGAGAGGGGAGTGGAGTGAGGCCGGTGACTGTGAGCGAGTGCAGAGATGGAGGGTGGGTCGTGTCTGGCGTGAGGAAGAGGAGGGGTGAGGGTGAGGAGTCTCTTTGCAGGGGTGATGGCCGACAATGGCTGCGGACGGTGTGGTCATGGCAGTGAGGAGGAGGTGAAGGGGAGGGCGTCCGACGGAGGTTGGGTGCTGGTGGGTGTGGCGAGAGCGGCAGAGTGGAGGTATGGGTGTGGTCTGCGGCTGAGAGTTAGAGAGAGAGGGGCGGGGTGGCCGGGGGTGAGAGGGTGGTTGACGGTGGGTTGCAGTGGTGTCTGCCGGTGGAGTTAGAGGGGCAGTGAGAGGGAGGTGGGGTGACTGCCATGGAGAAGGAGATGGAGGGGGCGGCCGATGGTGAGGCGGAGGATGTTAGAGAGAGAAGCAGAGAGAGGGTGGAGCTGGGCGTACATGGGCTAGCAGGAGGGATGGGGCTCGCTGGGAGGTCCGTGGTTGCACTGGGGAGGGGCGTGGGAAGAGAGGGGGGTGAGGTTGTGGGTTGAGAGAGGAGTAGGGCGAAGGCCGCCGGCTGGGTTAGAGAGAGGGAGTGAGAGGGAGCGAGAGGAGTGCGACCGTGTTCTGCAGGTGGTCGGAGGGAGAGGTCGAGGAGTGTTCGTGGGGTTCATGAGAGAAAGAGTAAGGGGGAAGGTGCATGGCGGTGGTTGTGGTAGTGAGGGGGGGTGGTGATGGAGGGGAGAGGGTGGTCGACGGTGGGTGCACCGACAAGGTGCTAGGTGGTCACGGAGTGGGTGAGGAGGTGGCTGGCGTTGCGAAGAGGGTCTCGCAGCAGGCCGTAGGCGGTCGACGGGACGGGCGGTGGTGGTGAGGAGATGCAGGGGGTGGAGAGATGAGTGGGAGGGAGGTGACAGTAGAGAGAGCTAAGAGGAGGGTGTCCGGCGGAGGGTGGCTTGCCGGTGTGGATGCTGGAGGTGTTAGAGGGAGAGAGGAGGGTGCAGGCGATGGCGGCGTGGAGAGATGGAGGAGAGCCAAGTGGTCTACTGGGTGGTGGCTGTGGGTTGAAGGGAGGGAGTTGGAGGTGGCCAGGGGTGGCTGTGGGTTGAGAGAGGGTGACAGGGAATGGAGAGATTGGGATAGGAGAGTGTGAGATTAGCGTGGAGGTGGCCAGGGGTGGCTGTGGGTTGAGAGAGGGTGAGAGGGGGAGTGGTTGCGGAGGTGCTATCGTAGGGAGTGGGAATGGGAGAGAGTGTCTGCCGCCGGTGTGTGAGAGAGAAGAAGAGAAGAGATGGGGAAAGAGTGGGTTCTAATGTCGGGGGAGAATGAAAGAGTGAGAGAGCCTCGGAGGAAAGGTGCTGGAATGGGATAGAATGAGAGGGGGAGGTGGGTCTCGGAATGGGTGTGTGATGAGAAGGAGAGTCAGGTGGGAGAGTGGATTACGTGAGAGATGAGAGTAGGGAGAGTGGGTTTCGGAATGGGTGTGGGGTTGAGAGTGGAATGAGTGAGTTGTCTAGAGAGAATAATGGAGAGGATGAGTTGTCTAGAGAGAATAATGGAGAGAATGTGGGGTTGTCCATAATGGAGAGGATGAGTGGGAGAAATGGGTTGTCGATGTGAGAAAGATAAGGTGAGGGAAAGTGTTGGGTTGGTGAGGGGATGAGAGTGAGTGAGGGAAAGTAAGTGAGGAGAGTGGGGTTGACAGTGGGGTTACGTGAGAGATAGGGAGAAAGGGATTAGATGATTATAGGGGAGTAATTGGGGAGGGGATTATTAAGAACGTTATGGGGTGAGGAAGAGACCAGATCCATAAGACACGGGGGTAGGGTAGGTTATTATATTTATTTAATGTGAAATAAGATTATAAAAATTAATGATATTATTATTTTTATGTAAACACTATTATATATGTGTGTTTTTTGGGGGGGTTTGTATTTATTTTTCTTATATATATATATTAACATTTTCTCATTTATTTTTTTTTTGCAACTGGGATTATGGAAATCACTCAAATAAGTGGTAAGTGTAAGCCACTTTGGGGCATCACGGTGTAATATGAAATATACCCGTGAAAAGATCAAAGATGGCGTGTCTACAAAGCTATGATCCCCATTGAAATCTAGTTAGCCTTTTACCGTGTAGCTGTTCACACCGGCTTTGCCGGCCCAGACGCAAATGAATACCAGAGAAGGCTAGAAGAGCTCGCCAGCCTAGAAGGCAAGCGGCTCGAGGCCTACCGGCACCTACAAGTATACCATGCTTGCATGGCTCGAGCCTATGATAAGCTCGTCAAGCAGCGAGCCTTCAAACAAGGTGACCTTGTCATGATCAAGGAAAAAAAAGTCATGGCGGGGCACTCCAGTGGAAAATTACAACCTAATTGGCGAGGTCCATACATCATTCATGATGTCTACGAGGGTGGGGCCTACACGGTTGTAGACCACAAGGGTAATAAGCCGTTCCCACCTCTCAATGGTAAACACATGAAGTTATACCACGCCCCAGGGCATGAGTTCGCACGCCACCCAAACTAAGGTGCGTACCTCAGCCATCACCTGCGACACCAGCCCCCCCTGAGGGGCGGGATCAGCCACCTCTTCCGGTCTTTCCTCCCAGTGAAGCAGCAGGGCCAGCCAGGCCCTCCCAATGCCACCACTACGCACTTGTAGAGGTCGGCCTCCCAACTTCATCCCCGCAATCACAAAAGTGAGGACGCCTAACACCAGCAATGATTCAGCCGCCAGGATCCTAAGTAAGCAAAAAAAATGGGGTTAAAAATAGAGATACTCTTGTGGATCTAGTCATCCTCTTTCTCAAGGAGGCGACTGGGGGCAAAAAGGCCAACAACCCGGCTGAGGTGAAAACTCGAAAGGGCATCTCAGGTAAAATCCGGTAACCCCTCGACGTGAAAACCAGCAAGGGAGCGTCGAAAAAAGCTAAAGGAGGCCGGCTCTCGCGAAAACCCATGTCACGCCCCGAGCTTTTAATACAACGGAAGGAATATTGGAACGTGAACAGCCGGCATCGTAAGCTTCTTGCACGCAACAAATCAGAGCACAAGATAATCACATAAAAGTAATTGCACAAGTAATTTTTCTCAAAATTCTTGCTTTATTGCATCAAATCCAATTACATAAGATCATCATTTCTTCACAACTACGACTCAAGAAAATCAAAATTACAATATGACTATACTAGACACTTTGATCATCTAAGGCTTCTCTCATCTTGAAAACCTTCATTCACTCTCGGACCTACTGCTAACATAATCCGAATCTGATGCACTAGTACTTCCTGAAATAGACAAGAAAATAGATATGAGCACATTTGCCCAGTAGGTATCTTCGTATCAACATGAAGGTAATATTTAAGTAATTAACATCTTAGCTCTAGAATTAAGATAAAAATAAGAACGCGATAAACAAGCGATATAAACCGAAATAACCAAGAATCATGAAATAATTGAGCAAGTAGAAATGAGCGAGTATAGACTTTGAACAAGCGAGAATAATCATGTGGATATAAATTTGGCCTTTCATGAACAAGAATGTACGAGCATGAAACTAGAAAGTACTTTACACAACCTTGGAAAGGCTATGTACTAGAAAGTCATTAACAAACATGTAAATTTCATAACGAGCCTCATGAATTTCACTCATTTATAAGAGAAAGTACTCCCAGCGCAATGCGACGCCAGTATCATCATACCCCATGGTTTATAGCACGTTTTCGACCATCGGCCATGAGGACTAGCATAGAGCCCCTTGGACACAATACGTGCCCGATCTTACATCTTCAAGTTATAAATCCAGCTACTTTCACGAGATATAACAATAATGTCGACCAATAATTCAATTCCAAATAATAAGTTTCATGAGCAAGTAATCAAGGCATAGAACGTACCAAAGTTTGATATGATTTCCAAAGAATGATTTAAATAGGACATTATACTCCAGCGGCATTCCGGTAGCATAACCATATAGTCATTAAATTCCATAATTTAATATTAACCTTTTTAACATAGTTTGGAACTCCAGACAATCCTAAGATCATCTAGGAACTCAAGAAAAACTAACCCCAAAGGTCAAACCTTAGGTTAGACTAAATCAGGAATCATGTGATCGTTTACTGGACCGTTTTATACAGAAAGCGGTCAACATCAAGACCGTTTAATGAATAGAGTCAATTTCTGGAGCCTTGCGGTCTAGTGAATGGCCGCTAACCGAGTCCGACGGTCGTCCAGAGGCCGCTAAGGTTAAGAATGCATAAAACTTCGGTAAAGTGCTTTCTAGACATTTTGGGCTTTTAAGGGTACAACCAGTTCGACGTCCTAGTGGGAATCCCAGGCTCGCGGAGACTTACAGAGGCATTGAAACATAATCCCCTAGTCCGACAGAAGGAATATCTGGCGGAGAGATTCATAAGTCCAAGAAAAATGTGCCTATAAGTGCAAAGTGCAACTAATGACATCATACCGGGATATGTGCCATGTACTTATGAAAATGACTCATAGATAAGAAAGGATTATGTAGAACAACAATCAAGTTAAAACATGAACCATCTATTATTTGAATAAAATGGATTTAATACAAGAGTATACGATTTTGGTCATGAGATTAACATAAGTTAAAAATAAATTTTAAACGCATAAAGAACATGAAACCAACTAGAATAAACCATCAATATAACCAAGTATAAGAAAACAAAGCTTAAAACTAGGGCAAAACTTAGTTAACTAGGCTTATCATAAGTAAATTAGGGCCATTCTACATTATGTTTCGGGTTAACATAATTCCAGAACTCAGAAACAAAAGCAGTCACTTCAAGGACCGTTTTACAGAGGCTAGCGGTCTATCGTAGGGCCGCTAGTGATTCCAAGCGGTCTTTAGAAAGACCGTTTCTTCCTCTGTAGCAGACAAACATTAAAAATCGATGTATAAGCCTATTTTAGGGTAACATAAGGCATAAAAATGATATAAAACATGTAATGAACATGCCAGAAGAAAGTAGGCTAAGAATATGCATAGGAGAATGTAAGTTAAGTAGAAATTTCATCTTTCCCATTAAAGGCAAGGTTCATGCATGAAAATGAACTAACTACTAAAACTCAAAATACTCCATGTACAATGCATGAAATCAACTGGAAATTGAGGGCTTTTACCCCTAAAATCATGTTTAAGCCGTTCATGAGATAACCTACCTCTGGTCTTGTCTTTAAACTTCGAATTTAGGGCTGGAAGTTAACCCTAGTTCTTGCTTTTCCTAAACTGAACCAGCAACTTCGTGGCCTTCTATCTCTTGATTCCCTTTACCTATCACCACGAAATTTGGAGGGTAAGAAGGGGGTACTATAAGGTACAAATAACTCTAAAGAACCTCTATCTAATTACCTCGTTTAGGGCTTCTATTTTACTGATCAACTTGACCCAGTCGCACAGGTTCCTGAGGTTCTTGTGTTGAACCAGCGACTTTAGACGTTTCTAACTTCCTGTAGGCTTGATCTCCTAGAACGAAATTTTGGGAGTAGTTAGACCTTAGTATTATGAACAAAAACTTCTAAATAACATACCTCTCATTCATCCTCCTTACCTTAATTCCATGCGAGCAAAAAGTAAGGGTCACGCAGGTTGATTCTGGGTCTATTTATAAGTTTAGCTAGGGTTTGAAGGATTTGCACGAACTTAGAGTCCTAATTAGGTCACCAATTCAATCTAAATCTATCTTAGAACCTTCTAGCTAATAGATTGCATCGATTCCAAGTGATTAGGATGCCAAAGTTTCCATCTTTTCACGCCTTCTTCTATTCACGGAATCAACAGTGCTTAGCGGTCTAGGTTTAGGCCGTTTATTCTTCCCATGCGGTCGCCCGATAGACTGTTTCTTCTGTTGGCACCGAATTTGAACAGTTTCAAACTCTTTTGATATTATCTCCTATTATTATTCGTTTATTTATCTATTTAAGGAGTAATTATCCCCTTAAATTTTGTAAATACACTAGTTTAGGCTTCTAGAATATGGGCCAAACCTTATGGGCTTGGTTTTGGGTCATTTTGGGCCTATTTAAAATATTAGATTCATTTAAATAAATATTAGGCTTTAATAATTAGATTTAGTTATCTATAATTCATTTAATAGCCCATTAACCTTGAATTAATTCTAGAAAAATCCTAGAAAATCTGATTATATTTCTAAAAAATTCAAAATATTATTTATAAAATGTTGGGGTAGTACACCCCGAAAGGGTGGTAGAGCCGGTAATAAGAAAAAAAATCTCTCTCCACCAGTCAGGGCGACTGTCCACCCACCTCTTAACAAATCATAGGCCTCTCCAGTCAAAACATGCCAGTCCCTGACCAACGCATATCTCCAATTCATTAACCATGCTCTCCCTAGTTAGTTCTATATTACGCTGGTTGGCTTGTCTTATCTTCGGCCTCCGCTCCGTTGTAGCGGGCCCGCAAACTCCAGTTTTCATACGTTACCCCAGTCATTTACCCTAGCGAACCTCAGTCTCAGCCAATTCCCAGACCCCTTTCATTCTACCACCATACACCTAAAAAACCTTCAACCCAGAATCTCCAGTTGCCAGTCCGTCATGGTTCATCACCATGATCCCAGTCACCATTTCAATGTCTACGGATTCCCTGACCCACCAGTTATAACTCCAGTCACACTCTACCAAGATATAATGACCCTTAGGGGCCATGACTCAGTACCCTGCAAAAGTCCTAACCAGGGCCACAAAGATATCAAGTCTTCAAACAACATAAGCCTCAGGTCACGTCCCCTGACAGTAATATGCTACAGATGACAATCCCCAGATTCAAAAGCAAAAAAAAACATCAAAATATGGGGTTAAAAATAGAGATACCCCGGCGGCCTCAGTTAGCTCCCTCCACAGGACTATTGAGGGCAAAAATTGCCACCAACCTAGGTAGGGTGAAAACCCGTAAGGGCACCTTAGGCAAAATCGGGTAACCCCTCGGTGTGAAAACCCGTAAGGGCGCATCGGAAAAAGCTAAAGGGGGCCAGCTCTGGCGAAAACCCGCAAGGGCGGTAGAGCTGGTAAAGAGAAAAGAAAAAAATCCTCTTCCTCTCTACTCTCCACTGATGAAAGTCGTCCACTGCGACGCCTCGCCGACGGCAAGCTCAACGCCATCACGCAAGCAATGGTGGCCGCTACACCCCCCAGGGTTGGTCACCACCAGTTCCAGACCCCGGTTCCAATTTCTAGTTCCAGTCTCCAGTTCCAGCATTCGGCTACCCACCTCAGCGGTCGGCTGACCAGTCCCAGCTTCCAGCCCCAGCATTCGGCTACTCGCCTCAGCGGTCAGCCAACCAGTTCCAGTTTCCAGCCCCAGACCCAGCTCCAAGTCCAGCCTTCGGCCATAACACCCTAAACGGTCGGCTGGGCAACTCCAGTTCCAGCCTCACTACCAGATTCCAATCTCCTTTTCCAGCATTTGGCTACCCACCTCAGCAGTCAGCCGACCAGTCCCAGTTCCAGTATCCGGCTACCTACCTCAGCAGTCAGTCGACCAGTTCCAGTCTCAGATCCCTCCACAGTCCGAGTCTCCGGCTACAATACCTTAAATGGTTAGCCAGCCAACTCTAGTTTTGGTCTCAACACCAGTTCTAGTCTTAGATTCAGCTCCAATCCCCGCCTCCAGCTACAGCACCTCAAACAGTCAGCCGGGCAGTCCCAGCCCCCATTCTAACACCAGTTTTAATCCTGGTCCCAGTCTCCGGCCACGTTACCATGGTAGTTAGCCGGCCTGCCCCAACTTCAACTCCATAGACCAAACAAGTCCAACAAAATAGGCCGAAATACCTTTACAGGTTGGCCTCCAGCCTCCAGTCTCCAGTCATACAGGCCATCACACCCAGATGGGTCAGCTCCCAGCTCCAGTTCCCAGCAATATAGGTCAACATCCCATTTGGGGTTAGCCTCCAGTACCTAGTACCCAGTCTCCAGTACCCAACACTCAGCCTACAATACTCATCACCTAGTCTCCAGTACCCAACACTTAGCCCTAGTACCCAGTACGCGGATTCAAGCATCCAGTTCCTTGTCACCAGTGTTGACATGTTTCTCCCTCCTATTCTTTCTTTCTCTTTTACCTTTCTAGATCAAAATATAGGGACAATGAAAATAAAGGAAGGAAAGGCGGAGAAATGTGTGTGATCGTGATCGCCACCAAGATCCAGAATGCAAAGGAAATGCACCCGTACCTTGGAAAGGGAGAAGACACTCGCCTGAAGTACAGCGTTGGTAGTTCTAAACGCTCTAAGAAGAACCGCTCACTGGACAGCACGACCACTCGATAGGCCGCTCCAACGCTGGAAAGAGAAGCGGGACGAAGACCGGTCTGGTGATGGCACGGTATAAAGACGGCCACTCAAACGATCTGAACGGTTCGGGTGTGACCACTCCCTTCTTCGGGCGGACGGAAGACGACCGTTCAAATCCACCAGACTCCAAGTTGTAGGACTTGATCCTCCACCCCTTCCGGCCAGCCAGAGGGGATGGGCCTCGTGCTGTGCTGATGCTGACCTGCAAAACAACGTAGGAGACAAGAAAACAACACCTAAATTAGCCATGGAATGTGTAGTAACTATAGAAAAGAATGGGAAATCGACATAATAGCATGGAATGGGCGATACCTGGGGTGGTTTTTAAACCCCTATAGGGCGTGAAAACAAATAGGAGGGGTGTGAAAATGACATGCAAACAGTGAAAACGTGGAAAGGAGACGAAGAAGATAGTCATGCAATGGATGAAAGGACTATTAAAACCTAGACCAAATGCCAAAAAAAAGTGACTACTCCCTGAACCGGAGGCTTAAAAAGGATGTAGAAAGCCTACATCCTTGGCTACAGCTCGCTCAAGAATTCGGCAGAGCTTCGACGTCGACGTTGGATCCCCCCTTTTCAAGCTTGGACTAGAGGTTCTATTTATAGAGCCCTAGAAGTCCAACCTCGAAATTAGATTTTCCAAAGGATATTAATCCGAGATAATAAAAGATAAATCGTAGATAACACTTCTATCTTCCACCGGAATCAAACGGCACCCCATTTGGTGGAGACACCGCGGAGAAAATGGCGGAGGAAGGTGGAGGTTTAACCACGAACGGAGAGAGAAAATCCAAATAATCCACAGATCTCGGGCCTTTACACGGTCGTTCGATAGACCGCCCAGACAAGTAAACGGTCTATTACTAGACCGTCTAATGCTGTCGGTGATAAATAAATAAAATATCAAATTATCCAATTATCCCATCGAACTGACCGGCTATCACGGTGCTGGACTCTTTCGGATAGGACGGTCTAACGATAGACCACTCAATGAGTTGAATGGTCTAATGCAGGCTGTGTAAAGCGTGTCGGTGATAAATCCAGAAAAATAGGATAAATAGATAATTATCTGAAAAACTAACCGGTTTAGGACTCTGGGAAATAAACGGTCTAAAGATAGGCCGTTCAATGGCAATAAATGGCTGAACTTGGACCGTGTAAAGGCTTGTCGGTGAAAATTTAGAAAATCAAATAAATATCCAAAACGGTTCCAATAAGACCACCCCATAACTGAACGGCCAGTTGCTAGACCGCGTATATCCTGGACGTATGAAATTAATGAAATAAGATAGATGGGCCCATTTACCCCAAAATCAAGCGAAACCAAGGCCCATTAAGCCCGAATCTGAGAGCAGACCTAGCCAGGGAGGGAGATACCCATAAAACAAGCCCAAAGACGTGCCTGGAAATAGCCCAATGAGTAATGGACAACTCGAGGCATCAACAAATGATAGTAAAAGAACTGACCCCACTCATAGGCAAAAAATGGGTGTCAACAGATGTCCCTCCTTAACGTCCTCTTTGCAGGGGAGCGAGCAGAGGTAAAGCGAAAGCGAAATGGAACATAGAGATGAAGCGGAAATGACGCGGAGTGGACTGAAAAGCAGGCGTTAAGGTAAAAGACACCCGTTTTTATTGCCAACGAGCGATAGGAATCTTCTGGAAAACTCCGAACCAAACACAAGGAACGATCAGACCAAAACGACACTAGTCTGGAGAAACTAACTAAACGAAAAAGAAAAATACACGATCAACCTTATGGGGGACACAATCCCTTGGACCAATGAGGAGATCGGAATAAGCCGCCAAAATAAAGAGAGGGACTAAAACTCCAGACGGGATCTGTAGACACGCCATTCTTGACGCCTCCTGAGAAAGTCTCATATTACTATACGATGCCCCGCAACGGCTTACGCATTTTGAATCACTCGAGTGCTTCCTTTTCTTGGTTCTTCTTCTGCCTTTTTTGGCATTCGGAATCATCCCGTCACGGCAGTCGGACGGCATCAACACCAGTCGAACGCATCAGGAGGTTCCGGAATCAAGAAGGGGGTCTACCGGGCGACCGCCGACGCCTGATCCAAGGACCCGGGTGGGTCTTAATGGGGGCGTCCAGGCCCCTGGACGCCCCCATGTTTTCAATTTATTTATTTATTTTCTCAGGGCCCAAAACTAAATAAAATATATATATTAGTGGAGGCGTCCAGGACCCTGGACGCCTCCATAAAAAAAAAATCAAAAATATGTGTAAAATGCCAGTTGGCATAAAAAAATAAAAAAAATAATAATATATATATATTTTAATGGAGGCGTCCAGTCCTCTCGACGCCTCCATAAAAATAATTATAAAAAATCAAAATGCCAGCCTTGGCACAAAAGACAAATAAAAAATAATAAAATAATATATTTATGGAGGCGTCCAGGCCTCTGGACGCCTCCATCAACTCCCTCACGGGCGCCGGCCACCGAATGACGGTTTGTCGTGTGTGAAAAAATCCAAATTATAGAGACGTCCAGTCAGCTGGACGCGCCCATTTCTGAATCACGAGGCGCCGCTCACAAAACCACGCGTTGTGCCAAACCGCGTGCGGCCGTCGTCGGCTTTCGGTGGACCTGCTTGAGGCGTCCGGGACCCTGGACGCCTCCACAAAAGTATTCCAAAAAAATAAATAAAAATAGAATAAAATATTATTTCGGCCCTGATGGAGGTGTCCAGGGTCCTGGACGCCTCCACCCTCCGGAGCCCTATAAATAGAGGCCCACCCCCTCAGTTCTGGAAGAGCTAAGAAGTGATCCGATAGGCTGCCGGAGCCCAGAGGCTACGGAGTCATTTTCTAACCCGTGGGTTCTTTTGTAGGTGGAGGTTCTGCCGGCTTCTCGGGTGTTCACGCTCGCGAGAGGAAGGTCGTCTTCATCCACCGCGCTTCCACGTCGTCCCCACACTGCCGGAGCTCCGCCGAATTTCACCCTCGGCTCATCCAATAAGCCTTTTCTTCCCCTTTTTCTCTATAGTTCTTTACATTCATCATATTGCATCCTCTATCCCCCTTCACAAGGGCGCCTCTTCTCTTATACTTCTTGCATCCATCATCTCATTTTCCTCCTACTCGAGTCCGAGAGGGGTTTAAAAGATAACGCCAACCAGGTGTGTGTCTTGCCATCATTTCGTTATTTTTACCGCAAGGATTTGAATACTACACCTTCATCTTTCTAATCTAGTTGTTACTTGTTTGTCGTTATTTTGTAAGGGTACCCGAGGAAAGCCCTCTCCGTCGGCCGGCCGGAAGGAGAGGAAGAAGCAACCCGCCATCTCCCGCTCTTGAGGTAGGCGCGATCACTTTCTTATTTTGGGGTCTTTCGGCCCCTGGCGATCACATCTTATTTTCGAGGCCGCGGCGAGTCACTTCCCCAATGGCCGTTTAAATTTCCGTTCTTATATTCTCTTTATACTCTGTTATATTCTGCTCATATTCTCGAGGCCGCGGCGAGTCACTTCCCCAATGGCCGTTTAAATTCCCGTTTTTATATGTTATATTCTTATCTATTCGTGTTCTCGAGGCCGCGGCGAGTCACTTCCCCAATGGCCGTTTAAATTCACGTTCTTATACGTTATATTCTTATCTGTTTGTGTTCTCGAGGCCGCGGCGAGTCACTTCCCCAATGGCCGTTTAAATTCCCGCTCTTTGTATTCTCTCTATATTCTGTCGTCTTATTATCTGCTCATATTCTCGAGGCCGCGGCGAGTCACTTCCCCAATGGCCGTTTCAATTCTTGTTATTTAATTTTTGCACCATTCCCGTCCCCCCGAGGCCGCGGCGAGTCACTTCCCGCTATGGCCGTTTAAACCCCATATTTTGCTATATCACACTTGTCCCGCTCGCCCCGCCGG